>OZ024789.1:8004502-8146502 GCA_964017065.1 Haliclona indistincta
TCATGCTGTCTAAATAAGAGCATTACCTTCTGATTTACTTGGAATCTCAGTGTTAACATACTTCAGCTGTAGGTGATTTGCTAATTTGGATTCTTTAATCTTGTTCAAGGCATCAACAATGTCCATCCAGTTGCCATCTGGACAAGAATTTTTCCAATGAATGATCACTAACTCTAAACACTTGACTGGACTTTGCTCTTGTAACTCGATCTCTTTCAGTAGATGCCCGTGTACAAAACAGTCACCAAGCAGTTTCCAGTCATCAGCAACCTCTCTTAGCTCATTAATAACCAATTCAAGTTTGACACCACCTGCAGGTATGAAAAAAAGCATTTATTTACACTTGTAGCAAAAAGAGAGCTCACCAACTGTGATAGGAATACTTTTTGACATCAATGGAACATCAGGTACTACATAAAAAATTTAATCTAATAATTCTGATAAAGTTGGTTATTTCAATCAAGAGCTTTCTATGATGCCTCTCTTCACGAGGATCAATTTTATATAATAGCAAAATTATTGCTAGTCTAGTATAGTAAAAACCATTTCAAAGTAGTTACAGTGTGCATGTACTTGCATCAAGTATACTGGCTACTGAAAGTTTGAGCATAAATTCTATACTGTCGCTAAACTACAAAATGACCAACATCAGAGTTAATTTGGTCGAAAATTGTTAAATGCAACGGCACACTTACCTCCTGAGATACATAGTACAATCATTAAAGTTTGCTTTCTTGATTCATGGAGAGCACAATCAAACCATAAATAATTGCTACTATTGCTACACATAGTGGATACTACAAACCCTGTAGATGTGATAGCTTTAAAATTATAGGGTTTTCTGTTCAGTAAAGCCCATACAGAAATAGAAAACTTCTAATCACATCACCAGTTATTATACAAGTTAATCATCAGTGGTTAATAATGATCAATAATTCTATTCACACTGCAAAGTAAAGAAAATGGCATCTCTCAATGTAATAGCCATAAATCTAATTGTTGTGTTCATTATATTATCTACTCAAAATAGCCATTCTTAATATACCTGAAGTTTGGCTTCCCAGAACAGAAATTTTTTTTTTCATTTCTTTTAGTTCATTCTCCAGTTTATTTATCTCCGCTTGAGCTGAACGCTTAGTCATGTCAAGCTCTCGTTGAAGCTGTTCCTCATGTTTTTTACTGGTTGAAACTGCATGTTAAGAACCAGAATGAGCTTCTGTACAATGTATAGACATGAAATTTACTGATATCAAGGGCGTATAGAGAGAAGAGGGCATGCAACGCAATACTATCCGTGAAAACATCGAAATCTTTATTGTTACTAAGAATAGCACTTTCCGTTATCAATTATTGTTATGGTATACGGAGGGTAAACGGAAACTGACGTCACTACACAAAGTAATGGCAGAAGAACACTGCACAATACCACGCTGCGCGCGCGGATCACAGCCACGCCAGGCAAAGCGGAGAAAGACCGTGACTTCGCCTCAGTCCGATACTTCTCGTCGCCTGTTGCTGGTAAAATACAGCCAATCAGCAGGAAGATCAGCAGGAAGCGACAGCACCAACGATAGACACCAGTTTCGTTTTACCTGCGTCTCAGCCAATGCCATCAGTGATACGCGACATGGTTGGCAACCATCAGTATCCACAGCTTCATGTCGATTGTAGATTTGTCAGCTAGTTTTCCATGGAGCACGCCTAGTCAAGTACGCTGTATGACGCGTCCACGTTTAACCCTTTAACCCCTATTGTCGCCTTTTGGCGACATACATACTTCAGACACCATAACTTTATGAAAAAGTGCTAAAATATCCCAAAATTGAGCCAAATTGAAGAATACAAATAACTGCAAAAAATTGACCGGTTTTCGGCGCGCCCCCTGCGCTAAACGTATTGGCTTTGGCATTTCTATGGCTTCAGTGCAAATTTCACAACATTTTAAGAAAAACAAAATGGCTGCCAAGAAAATTTGGACATTTTATGGCTTCAGGGTGCTCGGATACACATTTTCGTGCATTCTCTATGATCTGGACTACATTTTGCACTCACCAAAACCACTGCTTGTTGTGTGTACTTTTCAGTATCCAGCCCCAAAGCACTAACTTTGACGAGGTCGTTGCACTTTATCGGCTTCACTTTCGAAGTGGGAGGGGCATATCGACTGACTTGAGTGTAGGCAATTGCGGCTACTCACTGGCGTAAAAGGACGCAAATTTGAGACCAGTAGCACAAAAGACACACGAGATATTCACAAGAGAAGTGGTCAGCATTTACGAGGTTAAAATTTCAGCAAGATAATTTAGTAATTAAAGGGTTAATGAACCTTGCGTGATGTCACATCCGCGTGGGCGTAAAGTCTAATGTTAGTAACAATAAAGATTTCGATGTTTGTATGCGTTGCATGCCCTCTTCCTATACGCCCTTGCTGATATACTAAATTTGATGAACTTGGACGCTGAAGAAGGGTGAATCCCAGAAAAATTGATTAGCAAGCTAAGGATTGTATGTACTTAATGACAGTTAATATTAAAAGTTAAATGATCATTAGCAGGCTAGTAAGATGGTTTATTCTGCTTAGAAACAATTTAGAAAGCAGGCTCCCAATTTCATTCAAACTGAACATTAAAACACTAAAATTGAACAAAATTCACAAACCTTCAGCATGTCATGCACATTGCAGAGTTTATTAGCACTAAGCTCCCTTGTTTTGGATTGCAGCAGGAGCCTGTAGCTGTTTTCAGCCAGTGCCAACCTGCTTAGCTTATAGACTGTAGCTATATTGAAACTGTACTGCTAACCATGCAGAAGACAGCAAATGCTGACCACTATCTATAGGCGTGTCATGTGGGCGTGATTGTGCATGAACACGATAACGGTGCGAGGGATTCCATATGATAGATCCAATTGGATGTGCTGACTAACTGATTTAGACCATAGCAACAGCAAACAGGATACGCGAGCGCTGTAAAAGTTTTCAGTAGAACTCTGTGCACGGAACCGAAATCTGCTCCGAGGAGAGAATTGATCGAATAGTCAAGATGATCAGATGGTATTGATTGCTTTTGACCTTAGCTAATAAATCCAATAGGGATCTATGTATGTAACCCTTACATTTTTCTTGAAACATCTCTGTTTCTCTGTGTGCTGCCTCAAGCTCACTCTGATGACGCTTTAGTATTTTAGCAATCATCAAATCATGTTCCTCCACATCGTCCATCTTATTCTGTACCTGTAGGTCATGTGCATCAGTTGCTGTGATAAAATAACATTATTAACAGCATGTATAATTGTATGTTTTGTGTACTTCTAGCATGATCAATGTCAGCTTCATTTCTTGATGCACTGTCCACTGAAGTTAAAGCATGGCTGCTGAGAAAAGCTGTAAAAGCAAAAATACATGCTGTAATCATTGATACATTGTATTAGTAATACTATTATGTACCTTCATTAGGAGCAATTCGTAGACCAATTACTATCTCCAGGACACCTCTACTAGCCAGATACTCTGGTGACAGCTGCTTGGCCTTCTCTCTCAAGATAGGAACCAGTGACGTAGGAACAATCCAAGTGATGAGCACACAACCATCTTCGGTCCCACAATGAACGCATACTTTGTAATGAACACCAAAAAAGTGAAAAATAAGCTTTCTTAGAGCTTCAAGAGTGTCTTCACTTCTGCTTTCATCGAGCTTTATAGCAATGGTTTCCACTTTACTGCTATCAACAATCTTCGTTTTCAGAGCATCTTTAAATTCTGTTATTGATGTAGTTGAGAGGAAACTACTGAGCTGCTCTCTATACTGCTTTACTGATGTCTTAACTTCACAACTACAGAAGCGATCACAACTACAGAAACGATCACAACTGATATTTAGGGTATCAATGTTAAAATAGTAAATCTTTAAGTGTTCCTTGAGAAGATCAATGACATCGTCAATAGTAGAACATTGCCTTATTGACTTTTCATTGCAAAAATCAGACAAAAAAAGTTTAAGGCGACGGAATTTATCATCAGGAAGCTCTGTAGTTCTCAGCACTAGCAACATGTCAGCATAGCTCTTCATAAGAGAAAGAAGACGTTCAGGAACATCAAGGCCTGGCCTTACTGACACTTTTATTGGACCATGTTGACAAGTGTAATCTATAGTAAGCAATGTATGTATGCATGTGATCAACAGCACAGTGGGACTAACCTCCTCCAGGATGCTGAACAAGGTCTTTAACTTTGAAACTGTCGTCAGTTTTTTCTGCAGAGTCTGTGCTTATAGTAGTAATGCTCATAATATTATTGACAAATATACATGCCTATGTACATATGCTTTAGTACTTATAATGACAAGCAAAAAGTAGTACCATCTTGGTTTCTTCTGAACACATACCCAGGAGCTGCGGCTTACCAGCACTGAGCTGTGCATTCACTTAATCTCATTGTCGTGGCTACCGCCCAGTTATACTTATTGCTCAAATTGCAGTCACCTTGGAAACTGAAAAAGACACCATCGCGCTACACGCTCGGGAAGTCTACAAACATTGGTTTCCGCAGCGCAGTGACACCTCAATTCAAGGTGTCTACGTGATTTAGATCACCACGAAAACCAATGTCTGTAGACGTCCAGAGCACGTAGCAAATGGGTGTCTATCTCGGTTTTCAAAGTGAGCTGAACTGATCTTGTAGGCACTGAGAATCCATCGTCTGAGGTATTTAGACCATGAACCGCTCAAGGTAGTGATGGTTGCATGGGCAGCCATGGGGTAAGAGATGCCAACTCCGATAGGGTTGATAACATATCACACCATTGGTTTACTTTCTCAAGGAGGAAATCGTTGATGAAAGAGTCAGAACCAAGTGGTGCTTCCAGATGAGTTCTGCCAGAGGTTGTGATGATCACATTGGTCGTGCTAAATAATCTTTCGGCTTCAGTTTAAGGGATGGTTTGGTGATCAGCCAGGTATTGACATCATTGGTAAAATACCTAAAGGAGGGCCATTGGAGGAGATGGAGTCCCACCATTTGCAGGGACCTTTGAGAGTACCTGCGGCGGTAGAATCGTCAGATTTGTTTGGTGTTGGGGATGCGGCCTGGATCTTGATCAAGGGTATTGTGGCTAGGGTATCATCAAATGGCATTGCCAGGTGATCACCTGTTGTGGTACCCTCTTCTGACCATAGGGTGGTACTGTCAACAAAAAGGGGAGGGCTCTCTATAACAGTTTATGAGGACTGGGGCAGAGGTGGGACAAAGGGTTGGTTGGATGTTACGGAGAGTTACCAATCCCAGACAGCCTGAATAGCAGTCTCGACACCTGATGGTTGACCTGTATGCCTCATGGCTCCACCCACCGAGGCATAATTACAACATTTTCGGTAAATGGAATGAGCAGTTAAGTGGCCATGTAAACAAGAATTTTGGTCATAGGTTGGTCTTTGCTCCTTCTGCAGTACAGCGCTTATAGCAGTTAGGTTGTCAGAAGCAAGCAAAATCTAGCTTGTGGTCTTGATACAGTTTACACAATGTACCGCAAACTGGCACATTCCAAAAACTGTGTTTTTGTCAACAATGCATGTAAGTATGTATAAATCCTAAAGTGTTGAAAGCTTGTGAAGATCATTGTGTATGTATATGTTATACCATGCCTACCCGTGGTGTATCACGAATACACCACAGGTAGGCATGGTATAACTGACTTGTACCATGGCAACCACAAGGCCCACTGATGTCTGTAGGTTTCTATAGGATAAATAAGGGCGGCTTGCACACTCTTTATAGTTTACTGGTGAGGTTGACCCGCAACTCTCACCCCTTCCTATTTTTCTCTCTGGAAGGTAGATCATTTCTATGATCTTTTTTGCCAAGTGGGAGTCATGTGACTTCCCATGGAATATCAAGTTATTCCACAGGAAATCATGTGACTTTCCGTGGTATATCTGAAATACACCACTGGCGGTGCCTTTGAAAATAAGGCTTCCTATGGTACAATACTCCTTGATTGCCAGCTGGAGTCTGAAGTGCCTAGTTAATTTGCAACAATTGTCACTGCAATTTTTTGTTAAAATTGCTGTGCTGTGAGTTGATGTCCACAGCAAGTTTGAAGCTTAAATGCACATTTTTGTGAGTTAAGAAAAATCTCTTGCACATCTGATAGCCAGACACTTGCTATGTATGTTTGCTGAGATTAAGCATTGTAGCTGTGCAGCAAAGCGACCGTTAAGAATGAGCAGCGCTCGCTGTGCTCATCATCGCTAACCATTATCGCAAATTATATAGACTCTTCAGACTCCATGGGCAAGGTTTCAGCACTGTGGAATTTATACATAACCTTTCTGTAAATACAAAACACACAGTTTGGAATGTGCTAGTTTGTGGTACATTAAGTAAACTGTATCAAATCACAAGCTAGACTCTGCCAGTGCTTGCTTCTGACAATCTACCCGTAAAGCGCTGTACATGCCCACTGTATACCGCCTATTGCAGTTGTTAGAACTTATTACATGCAGCCCTGAACCATTACTATAATAACAAGTATTAGTTATACCATTCCTACCATAATATTATGATGGTGTATCATGAATACACGAAACAATAACCACTAATCCTGAGGGCATAGCTGAGGGATTAGCTGAGTGTATTCAAGCGGTATAACCAATCATTGGGGGTATGTAAAAAGGAGTTAGATAAATGTACATGTATACAGCTTTACATACAAACCACCTAAACATTTTAGGAGGTACTATACACATGCATGTGTTCATAACCATGATGGGAATGATATACAAGCTATCCTGATTGTCTAACTTGAAAGTATGCAGATTGCAGAGCTAACAAAAATTAATACATGAAAGTAGATAGATGACTGAACTTACTAGTAGCAATAGCATTCTCTAACATCTCGGCCTCCTCTAGGAATTTAGCATGCCATAGAGCAGTGATCAGATCACCCCAGGTCTGTGCATTCTTTTGGTTGTGTCCTTCCAGCCACTGGGAAAATAGATGATATGGATCAGGTTCTTTTCTTAGTCCTTCTATAAAATGTCGAGGAAAGCCAAGCGCTATCGCCATGTCTGTCAATCGTGGTTTAATACGATCCATGAGCCGAAAGTCAACAATTTGAGTTTCGCTGTCACTAGCGCCGCTGCCTGGTAAAGACAATTGCAAAAACTGCAAATCCTTAATCTGTGGCTTTGCATCTGTAGGCCGTGAAATACCTCAATAATACATGTGATTCTCAGCATAATAAATTATTACCTCTACTTATTGGTCCGGGATTCTGTTCAACATCTCCAGCTATCAGAAGAAGATAACGCAAGTAATCGTGGTTGCCGCTTGGCCCCTCGCTAATATTTAACGGCAAACGGCAGAAGTATGACAACAAACTGGCAAATGAGAAGGTGTTCTTATGATGTCGCTGCTGGCTAGAGCGTGAAAATTCCGCCATCATAGGTGATCTTAGACATTGTAAGAAGGCGTAGCTGGTTAGCAATATCGCGCCAAAACTTTCAGTGACCACGCCTACTACCGTATAGCGGGAACTTTTCGCGGGAGAAACTCGAAAATATTAAGGTGGATCGGATCAGTATGATGTCAAAAATAGCAGTGCACATAGAAAATATACATACGTAAGGGACATCCTGCTGCATTTTATTTTCGAGCGCATGCCTGTAATAAAATGGCAGGTTCTCAGCTAAATGTAACACATAATGACTTTGAAAATTTTATACAACAACCAGAATGATCAAACATAATTATTTTATAGAAAGTTTTATCATCTTTCAATAATATTTGATTCAGTAGCAGCCATTTGATTGTAGGCATGCGCTCAAAAATAAAATGCAGCAGGAGGTCCCTTTTCTCATGCACAGTCACAATTCTGTAAAGAAGACATTGTTTTAAGCTTTGTGTTGCAACAGCCAAGTTATACTATCTCAAAATTTCCCATCTATGTAGTGAAGCTTAAAAATATTTGGTACACTTGACTTTTATCTCTAACAAAATTCGACTCTTCACCAGCTGAAACTGAGCTTCTGTAGCATAATGTGAAATAGCACACTTCAAAAATTAATTACAAAGATATCATTATCGTATAGCTGTTGTTACATTTTTATAGAATTCGACATGGATGAACAGTTGGTGTACAATGCCGGCAATCCACTTGCTTGCAAATATAAAGAAGGTAAATAACAACTATAATACGTAACAAGATCACTTCATGTGCTTGTTATTATATTAAAAATTGTACCGTGTCAATTAAAAATATTTTTTCCTGTTTTTTCCTTTTTTCAATACATATAAATTCTAGGCAGTGAAGATGCCTAAATCCCATAGATCTACTTGTAGTAACAGTGTTTCCCATGCATGAACCTAATTTCAGTATTTTTAGTGTGAAACCAATAAGAAGTACAGCATACTGTAAATCTGAGCATTTTCTTGGATAGCCTGGTTAAAAATGTGAATTTTTAACAATGAAATTTATTATCATTGCCGATAGGCAATGATATGTAGGGATGACATCGAATTAAGATGGCGGCTACTCATGTGTGAAAATTAGTTTTCGCACATATCTCTTCTGTTATACATTTCTACTGCATTTTAACTATCTCTGAGGGAATCTGAAGTGTAAGCGCTTGTAGGAAGTCTATGAAAGTCGCCGGGATTGCTTGCTTGACGACGAAAATCAAGATGGCGACTCTCAGAGAGCAAGTTTCAGATCGTCGCTGTTTTAGCGTTTATCGAGATTCTAGACATCTAGGATTGATCAGACGATTGTTCTGAGCATGAAAATACCTTTGGCAAAGCTGGCAGACGTTTCTAAAGTGGTAAAACAAAATCACCGCCCACGCGAATTGTTCATCTTCTTTCTTCTTCTTCTTCTTCTTCTTCTTCTTCTTCTTCTTCTTCTTCTTCTTCTTCTTTTGACAAGCCTAGCGCTGTCCTGAGTGAACGAATCACTACCAAACCTGCACCATCGCATGTGTATATATCTGGGGTAGTGCACTTAGTTCTTAGATAGGCATCAAACACCACCAGAAGCGAGTAATCCTTGAAAAACATGGTTTTTGGACCGTTTTGGACAGTTAGAGCGACTCCATTAATTAATAACCCTCTTGTCGCTGCTGATCATTGACTCCGCCCACATCAGCTTTTGAACTGAGCTCGGTTCTCACTTCTCTGGGCGCTTCAGCGCGCAAGCTAGAGCCTAGAGGTATGAACAAGCAGTATACCATACCCTGGGTAACACTGATCTGTCTATGCTGACATCATGACCCACGGCAGGTACGAACCGGACGACGGTGATGCTACCCGATCTCAAGGCTACTAGTTTCTTACACTACCCGGCGTAATCTATACCCATAGGACCCCTGTGCTGTTGACAACTGGACATTGATCATTGTAAAAAGCTAGAAGCCTCTGTGATCGTGATATCAACATCAACATGCAAGCCTGGGACTAGTCTACGGACTAGCCATGATCATCATAGTGTTCCACGGAGTTGTTAGTGTTAGTCTCTTCTTCATCCATCACAGTAGAAATATCATGTTTTCAACTCATACTCTCAACCTCTCTAACTAATTTAAACCTTTTCATTATTCTTGTGATTGCCGATAATAACATTCCATGTTTCTTGACTCTCTGTCTAGAGGCTATGTACCTTCTGATCTACTAGACTAGTACCTGCTGCTCACAGGGTTGTAAAAATGAAATAAAAGCTATAGCATAGAATACAGCTAACAAGTTCAAACTGATAGTGATCAAAAAAGTAACAAAAACAAGTAAAGTAAAAAAGTTTTAATAAAAAAACTAAAAAGTGTAGGGATGACGCTTGCAAAAGTAAAGGAACAAGATGGGAGGATGCTTGCAAAAGTAAAGGAACAAGATGGGATGATGCTTGCAAAAGTAAAGGAACAAGATGGAATGATGATGCTTGCAAAAGTAAAGGAACAAGATGAGATGATGCTTGCAAAAGTAAAAGTCCCAAGTATCCCTACATCAGCGGCTTGAAGGAGGACGCAGTCCGATGAAGTAATTGACGGTTGTAAATAACTAGACTGAGGTATCTGTGTTTAGGAGGACGCAGTCCGATGAAGTAGTTGACAGTTGTAAATAACTAGAGGTATCTGTGTTTTGGAGGACGCAGTCCGATGAAGTAATTGACGGTTGTAAATAACTAGAGGTATCTATGGTTTGGAGGACGCAGTCCGATTAAGTAATTGACAGTTGTAAAAGGTATAGGAAGAGCATTCCACAATTGTCAGTTGCATGTCATCGCAGCAAGCCGCTGATGTAGGGATACTTGGGACTTTTACTTTTGCAAGCATCATCTCATCTTGTTCCTTTACTTTTGCAAGCATCATCATTCCATCTTGTTCCTTTACTTTTGCAAGCATCATCCCATCTTGTTCCTTTACTTTTGCAAGCATCCTCCCATCTTGTTCCTTTACTTTTGCAAGCGTCATCCCTACACTTTTTAGTTTTTTTATTAAAACTTTTTTACTTTACTTTAATAATTATGTGTGAGCCAAAGTGTAATTAGCCTTGTACTCAGCGGGTCAGTTTCCGTTGGAAATTAGGCCTGCATGGTAACAAGTGACATTGCATGTGTCAACAGTTTTGCGTGAAATACGTATGACACACATATAGGGTGGAGAATGGAGATAATAATTATTGTTAATGCGTCATCACACAGAAGCTTTTATCACAGTTTTCTGGTGCTAAATTTGGTAATCAGAAGACTGAAGGCTAGGTTGAAAATACTTACTTTACGCAAACCTATCATCCTTCCAGTACAGATCCAGTCATTTGTTACTTCTGTTAATTTTGCTATAATGGCAGGACTATCAGTAGCATCTTTCATCATACTGATTCTGGTAGTAGTGTTGATAGTACAATGCTATGCATTCTACTGCCGTCGACACTGCATGATGACTGAGGGACCAAGATACAGAGTTGTGACAGAGACAACAGTTAATGATGACTTATAGATGTGATATCATGCTGACTAAGACTGCATGTCATGACTATATTACTGTTGCTATTACATTACTATTATGTGTCAAGTTATGTATCACTGAGAACCCACTATAACCAGTAGATTTATAAGAGCTAGTGTACATGTTCTGTTTCTGATTTTCTAATAATAATAATCTTGCTAACATTAACACTACAATGGATAGTTCAACAATCTGCAAAATGTCCAAGTTCATCATCGCCAAGTGCTCACAGAGTCAGCTGCCGTACAAATACCGCGAACGAGAAGGATTGTTCAGCTCACACACTCAGTATGGAGCCATCAAGCTGAAGCAGTTCTCATTACTAGGAGAAACAGCACCAGAGGATACAGACACACTCTGTACAGCCCTCATGTTCTACCAGCAGCAGATGTCTAGTCCTCTGACTGTTGATACTACTGAGGGTTTGTGATCGTTCAGGATCTTGAGCCTTATCTACAGGTTTGTGTAGTTATTTTCTATACCTGTATTATGTAGTGCTATTAATTTTTGTGTTGTTTTTACATCATTCTGAAGTGAAACAGGAGTATGTGAAGTGGACTGCAGACCGTACCACACTAGAAATTCGCTTTAGTGATGATCCTAGTCCTGTGATTGAGATTGATCAGCAAGAATATGAGGTTAGTTCATGCCGGGAAAATTCTTCCTCTACCCTCTGTTTCTCAGGTAAGCAGAGTGTTTTCTTCTAGATAAGATAACATTTTGCAGATGTCTAAAGCTGCTATCCAGAACTACCAAATTGGTAGAAGAATCCCTCACTGTGGATTTGTGAGTTAGACCTGTTGTCAGAGCAAGTTCAACGACTGCGTCACAAAGTGATCCTTAAAGGAATTACATCTCCCAAAGACTTCCACATACACTATCCTCAGCCTAAAGGTGATAAAGCTACTGCAAGTAATTGTCAAGGTTTACTGAATGATGCAGTGTCTTCTGCGAATACAGCATCACCATTAGCAACACAACCCTCAACTGCACCACCTGACTCAACAGCCATAAGCACCACAGAGAACGCCAGGTAACCATGCATGTATGTGTATGAGCAACATCATGCACTGTATGTGCTTCACAGACCAGCTGGATGCAGCCTATTCTCAAGCTCCCAAAACTTCTTAGCCTTGTTGCTAAGAAGATACCAACCAAGTGGTACGAGATGGGAGCACTGTTAGATAAACAACAACACTCAACACAATTTGAGACTCAGACCAATAATCCAGTTCTTAGCTGGTTTATGCATGGTGTTTGTCCAATAGAAACGAAAGCAGAAGATTCCATGCAGCTGGGAGACTATTATCAGCACTCTAGATGAAGCTGATGAGAACAGTACTACAGCTACTGGGATCAGGGAATGGTTGAATATAGCCATAACTATACTATTATCATGAAGTATAGTACCACATTTTGCTTATACATAATAAAAGATAATTGGGGCGAGCCTGAGCGAGCCCCACATTGATTGGCACAATGGCCCACGCGGCGGGGAATGTATCTATCTGGCTGGCTGGCTATCTGTCACGGGGTAGCGTTTGTCCTTTTCAATGTTCCCGAGAACTAGGAAACGCCCTCTTTAGCACGTGCGCACATTATAATTGGCGCTTGGTTTCAAACAAGCTGATAATTATTACCTGGCATTCTGGCAATGACGCAGATGACTCAGGGACGACAACAACAGAGATCAGAGACACCTGAAAAGCAACAACTTTATACGACAAGGCCGCTACCAGAAAGTCACCCGATGAACGTGAAAGCGGACGTGAAGCGACAAAAAGAATATCAAAGGGCCTACCGGAGACGCCGGCGGAAAGCAGTAGCTGCAACAGAGCAAACAGTAACTTAGGTACGTCTAATGAGCTCGTGTGTGATAGCAGTAGAGCCTGCAGTGAGTGAGGAGACCGAGGAAGTCACTCATCTGACAAAAGTCACTCATCTCATCTTCCGGTACATTGTTCCCATGACGCTTAGGCAAGGAATACGCTCAGCAAGAGATAATTGGAGAAACTGCACCATATCTGCACTGATTCTATTCACCATCAACAAACCCATTAGCGCTGTTAAATATTAACATTATAGCACAGAAATCTGTGGTGAAACTGGTGTTCACATAATACAGACTTATCTACTAAAAATAATCTGGACTCACCACATAACCTGGTGCAAATAATAATTATAATTTATGTTATACACTAACAAGGCTAAATTATTATAATTTATGTTATACACTAACAAGGCTAAATTATTATAATTTATGTTATACACTAACAAGGCTAAATTATATCAATGCTCAGGCTCGCCCCTGCCATTCCATGAATGTACTAGTTATATTTAACAGTGGAGAGTGCAATTAAACTTTCTCTGGTCGTCATATCTACATGTAGCATGTCTAAAATTTTACAAGTAGTAAAACAAGTTATTAGTCGCGTATTCTATTATGTTCTATCGTTCCCTCAAACTGTCACAGTATTGGGGAGGTAGCATTATACTCCATTATTATTTTTATTTCAAATCTTGTTTCTATTCTTTTCCGATACATGTTATTATCATTGCCGATAGGCAATGATATGTAGGGATGACATCGAATTAAGATGGCGGCTACTCATGTGTGAAAATGAGTTTTCGCACATATCTCAACTATTATACATCTATACTGCATTTTAACTATCTCTAAGTGACTCTGAAGTGTAAGCGCTTGTAGGACGTCTATGAAAGTCGCCGGGACTACTTGTTTGACGACGAAAATCAAGATGGCGACTCTCAGAGAGCAGTTGCAGATCTTCGTTGTTATAGCATTTGTCGAGATTCTAGACATCTAGGATTGATCAGACGATTGTTCTGAGCATGGAAATACCTTTGGCGAAGCTGGCAGACGTTTCTAAAAAATCGCCGCCCACGCGAATTGTTCATCTTCTTTCTTCTTCTTCTTCTTCTTCTTCTTCTTCTTCTTTTGACAAGCATAGCGCTGTCCTGAGTGAACGAATCACTACCAAACCTGCACCATCGCATGTGTATACATCTGGGGTAGTGCACTTACTTCTTAGATAGGCATCAAACACTACCAGAAGCGAGTAATCCTTGAAAAACATGGTTTTTTGACCGTTTTGGACTGTTAGAGCGACTTCATTAATTAACCCTCTTGTCGCTGCTGATCATTGACTCCGCCCACATCAGTTTTGAACTGAGCTCGATTCTCGAACAGCTTCGCTTTGTCTCTGCTCAGGGCGCTTCAGCGCGCAAGCTTAGAGCCTAGACGTATGAACATTTGTTTAAAGCAGTATACTATACCCTGGGTAACACTGATCTGTCTATGACTATGCTGACATCGTGACCCACGGCAGGCGCCGGCGAACCTTCTCACTGCGGACTCCATCTAGGCTTACACTACGCGGCGTAAGCTGTACCTATAGGACCCCTGTGCTGTTGACAACTGGACATTGATCATTGTAAAAAGCTAGAAGCCTCTGTGATCGTGATATTGACATCAACATGCAAGCCTGGGACTAGTCCGTCACAATACGGACTCAGATAGCCGCTTCCAGCCCGCCATGATCATCATAGTATTGCACTGAGTTGTTAGTGTTAGTCTCTTCTTCATCCATTACAGTGCTAAGAAATATCATGTTGTCAACTCATACCCTCAACCTTTCCAACTAATTTAAACCTTTTCATTGTTCTTGTGCATTCCATGTTCCTCAAGTTGACTCTCTGTCTAGAGGCTATATATATACACCTTCTGATCTACTAGACTAGTAACTGCTGCTCACAGAGTTGTAAAAATGAAATAAAAGCTAGCATAGAATACAGCTAATAAATTCAAACTGATAGTGATCAAAAAAGTAACAGGAACAAGTAAAGTAAAAAAGTTTTAATAAAAAAACTAAAAAGTGTAGGGATGACGCTTGCAAAAGTAAAGGAACAAGATGGGATGATGCTTGCAAAAGTAAAGGAACAAGATGGGATGATGCTTGCAAAAGTAAAGGAACAAGATGGGATGATGCTTGCAAAGTAGAGGAACAAGATGGGATGATGGTTGCAAAAGTGAAGGAATAATGCTTGCAAATGTAAAAGTCCCAAGTATCCCTACATCAGCGGCTTGAAGGAGGACGCAGTCCGATGAAGTAATTGACGGTTGTAAATACTGAACTAGACTGAGGTATCTGTGTTATGAGGACGCAGTCCGATGAAGTAGTTGACAGTTGTAAATAACTAGAGGTATCTGTGTTTTGGAGGACGCAGTCCGATTAAGTAATTGACGGTTGTAAAAGGTATAGGAAGAGGATTGCGCATTATTTTGTCAGTTGCATGTTGTCGCAGCAAGCCGCTGATGTAGGGATACTTGGGACTTTTACATTTGCAAGCATTATTCCTTCACTTTTGCAACCATCATCCCATCTTGTTCCTCTACTTTGCAAGCATCATCCCATCTTGTTCCTTTACTTTTGCAAGCATCATCCCATCTTGTTCCTTTACTTTTGCAAGCATCATCCCATCTTGTTCCTTTACTTTTGCAAGCGTCATCCCTACACTTTTTAGTTTTTTTATTAAAACTTTTTTACTTTACTTTTGTACTTGTGTTTACTCGGTGTTTTTACTCAACGTCGTTTTTTCCTGCAGTATCTCTGCGTGTCTTGATCAGTCCAGTTTCTGCCAAAAGAGAATAATAATCACATAAACATACACACACTCTATCTCTTCTCTCTTTTACTCACTCACTCTCTCACCTTGTACGTTAGGATCAGCCATTGTGCAGTCTACTTGTGTGCACTCAACTTTACCATACAAACACTGACACGTGTTGCAGTCAATTTGAATTTTTTCTCCATGGTGAAGTTTTTCTCCTTTCTTTGTCATGCATGGACTCTCTTCTACATTTTGGTCTTCACCAAGCTCTGTGATTTGTCCAGGGTCTTCTTGAACCAGTTGGCGAGTATGGTAAGGACTCTTGGCTTTCTTGTGGTGTGGAGTAGTGCTGGAGTGATGCTGAATTAATGATTTCAGGTGTTGAGGTACTATGAGATAATTATAAAAGTCTTAAAGTTGCAAGCAGTGTACGTTGGTGATTGGCTTACTAGGCAAGGGTTGCTTATGAGCGCGATGTCTATGGTGCTTTCTTCCAGAGGATGATTCTTTAAAAAATAATTTTTATCATACAATGCAAAAGGCAGTTTTTTCTTGTGAACGTACTCATATTGTGCATCGTCATTAGTTGCTTTCGTCTCAACTTCTCCTGTTCGTGTGCTCTGAGTATGTTTTTACCTGTGTGCAATAAACATGTCTGTAAAGTCTCTTCTGATTATTATTATTATAAGCTCACTTGGTTTCACAGACACAGTCTTGTGTTTATGCGATGACTCATGCCTGATATAAGCTGCAAAAAATTAATACATGCATGTACTCAAATTCATTGTTACTTTGTATAACTCACCTGCTCGTGAAGTTCTGGAAGAAGAATTTGATGAGGTACTGTTCTCTTGGTCTGTTTGAATTGTCGTGGTGTTGTACTTGGTAGGATTTTGACTGAGCTTAGGTGATATTTCTTCGTAGGAAAAGCCAGGAAGCTTGATGTTAATCCGCTTCATCAACTCTGCCCATTCCTTCAAGTCGAGCTCGAGGAGATGAGAGACAATGGCTACCTTTTGGAAGTTTGGATGAAGGTCAGTGAATCGCTTGGCACGAGATGAATCATCTTCAGGTTTCTGCAATGCACTGAGAGCTGTCATTGCTTCCTCCATGATTTTATCCAGTTTATTCTTGGCAGTATCCATAGCAGACTGAAGAGCTGGAATGCTCACTTGATCTTTATCTGAATCAGTGTCTATGATTGTGTCCTTCTCCTTTCCCTTTTTTCCCTTCTTTTTCTTACTCTCATGACGACCTTTGAGTACCTTTATTACAGCTTCCATATTTTCTGCTTTTCCAATCAATTTTGCGACAGCTTTCAGAGCCTCTTCTGCACTCTTTGCTGCCTCCTTCATTTCCATGTCCATCTTGTCTAGCATTTTCTCAGCATTCTTTGAAGATCTTGCACCGGATTTCATATGTTTTGCGGTATCACGCATAGATCTTGCTGCTTCAAGCACTTCACGTTCTCTTTCTCTTGCTTTGTTGAGTATTCTCTCTGCCTTTTCAAGTTCAGCACCTTCTTTCTCTTCTTCGTCCACTACTTTTTGAGCAACCTCAATAGCCTTCAACTTTTGCTTGGCTTTAGAAATCACTTTTTTGGCATCATCTATAGCCTTTTGAATCCTGTTTGCAACATTTGGTGGTAACTTGCCACAGCGATCAGGCATTAATTCCATTTCAGGCATTGATTCCATTTCACGCTTTTCACGAGATGAAGTTTTCTTGCCTGGTGTTCTAGAAGATTGAGCAGATTTTTTGTCCTGAGAATGGGGTGCTTTAGCAGCTTTTTTATGCTGAGAATGGCTAGCAGGTTGAGCAGCCTGAGGATGACTAGCTGGTTCAGCAGACTGAGCTGATTGACTGGTTTCTTTGTTCTGAGAATGTGTACCAGAAGATTGAACAGCTTCTGGCAGATGAGAGATGCTCTTTGAACCAATCTTACGTACAGCTACAGCAATCAGATTATCAAGGGAAACAAGTCCTTTTATGTATCTGGCAACTCCTTCCAAAAACCAAGCCTGATCTTGTAGAGCGCCGACAACGCCCACCTGCAGCTCAATTTTTGCTTGAATCTTCTGAATCAGCTCTTTTTCCATAATCTTGTGTTCCTCAAGGGACATTGGTTTACCTTTGCTATCAACTCCTTCTCTGAGACTATGACGAACGACTTCGAGATCACGAGGAGAAAGCTGGTGAGAGGACTTCAAGTCAGGCAAAGTTTGACGCGTATTGGATGAGTCTCGTGAAGCAGATTTCTTATGATTGAGAGATTTCTTGATCTTTTGAAAGACGACACTATCTTGTCTTTGAACTGATTTAGAAGCCTTAGCAGAAGAAACACTCCTCTTTATGTCATTAACCATATCTCCATCTTCTGTATCACTTTCTTGCTTCATTTCTCCATCAACGAAATCATTTTCCATTCTCTCTTTAGTCATTTTCTCATTATCTTTATCCATTTCTTCAAAATCATCCTCGTCCATTTCTCCATTCTTGTGCATCTCCCAATTATCCTTATCCATTCCATCATCCATCGGTTCATCTTTCATAACATCATCCATTTTGTCAGAATCAGACTTGTCCATTTTCTCGGGGACGTCAGCAAAGATATCTTCAGATTTATGACCATACAATTCTCCATTCTTGTCCATCTCCCAATTATCCTCATCCATTTTATCATCCTTAGGTTCATTTTTCATAACATCATCCATTTTGTCAGAATCAGACTTGTCCATTTTCTCAGGGACGTCAACAAAGATATCTTCAGATTCATGTCCATACAATTTTCCATTCTTGTCCATCTCCCAATTATCCTCATCCATTTTATCATCCTTAGGTTCATTCTTCATAACATAATCCATTTTGACAGAATCAGACTTGACCATTTTCTCAGGGACGTCATCAAAGCTTTCAAGGTCATTGAATGCCTGAGTTTGTCTTTCTTTTCCATCAAGTCTGTTCATCATATGCTGTTTGGAATCAAGTTTGCTGTCACTTTTGCTATGAGACACATATTTGGCCGGATATGAATGATGATGTTGAGATCTCTTGAGTCGGGGCTGAGGCATTTCAACATTTGTAGGTTCTTCTTTTTGAAACTCAGCTGGTACTGGTCGTGATGGTTCCCCACTTCCAGAGTAAAGCTGATAGTCATCTCGAGAAGTGACTTGCGCAACGAGAACAAACAGATCTAGCATGTTGTACTCACCATCAATGTATTTAGCCAGAACAGCATGAAACCATGGCTGATTTAAAAGCTTGCCCTGCCCTACTATCTGCTCAATCTGAGTGCGAATGGTGTGAAAGAAGATTCTTTCAAATGCTCGATGAGTATCAGGTGAGAAGTGCCGGTAGTTTGCATTGTTGCCTGTAGGATGTCTTAGCTGTTTTAAATGACCACGAAGAACCTCAATTTCTTCAGGAGTAAGGGACCTCCCAGATGGTTTTAGTGATTTAGGCTGCTCAACTGTTTTACTGCTATCCAGAGTGGGTGCTTGTGGTACCGGATCAGACTGTTTCGACGGATAAGGATTCTGACGAGAATCCTTTGGGATAGGTTTTGTATCAGACGCAGGCAAATCGATTGGTGTGTTGACAACAGATGGATTTGGATGAGGCACTTCCTCTTGATGAGCAACAGGAGGAAGTTTATCAGAAACGGCGTCAAGGTTTTTCGCATCCTGTTTCTCATTCTTTGCTGCACCTTCAAGCACATGATTCTCCTCAGCTCTTCGCTGGCGTTTACGTTCTTTTTCTTTCTCCAGTTCAGGATAAATTGTTTCGTCGAGATAATCTGGTCCATCATCATCTTCATCGTCACCTTCATTCTCATGATAATTAGTGTCGTACACATCATGTACAGGCAAGTCGTCATAACTAACTGAACTCTTGTATCTCTCATCTTTTCCATAAAGCTCTTCTTTGTTCTCTTCTTTCTTCATTGAATGCTTTCTCTGATTACGTTCAAGTTGTTTCTCGAGTCTTTTGACATACACATTGTCTCCATTGCTATTGAAATCAAAGCCCTTATTATCTGTCTTTTCGTCTTCATCATCATCATCGTATTCTTCTTCGTGTTCTTTGTCCTCGTCTTCATTCGTACCAAAGCCTTTATGGTCGTCCTCATCTTCCATACCAAAGCCTTTATGGTGGTCCTCATCTTCCATACCAAAGCCTTGATGGTCATCCTCATCATCTTTGTCTTCATTCATACCAAAGCCTTCATCGTCGTCCTCATCTTCCATACCAAAGCCTTGATGGTGGTCCTCTTCTTTGTCTTCATTCGTACCAAAGCCTTCATGGTTGTCCTCATCTTCGTCTTTATCCATACCAAAGCCTTCTTCGTCGTCTTGTTCAAACTTCGAATCGTCGTTTTCGAAGCCAAGCTCTTCGTCTTCTTCATCGGAATCAAAATCGTCATCGTGTTCGTCACTTTCGTCTTCCTCAAAACCGTCATAAAAACCCTCCTCCTCCTCAGCATCACGACGAGCCCGGCGCACTGGTCGCACGCAAATGCCTTTCGCTTCACCAGGAAACATGTTGCAACTGTACCCAGTTGGACACGGAGATACCTTACTGCATTGAACGCCAGCGCCTGTAAACAAGAAAGTTTTTAAATACTGCAAGAAATAAAGAGCTAGCAACTTACTTTTCAACTGCATTTCTTCTGCAGTGTACCCGCTGAGCAGAAACAGGGATAAAAACATCAGAGAGAAAGCAGCCATCTCGCACAGTTCACTGGAAATGCTCGAGTGAAAACGCTAAAGTTTAGCGTTTCATCTACGCGCATGCGCAGAAAGAACGCTTTAGTCTTTGCGCATATGCGCATGCGCACTATGATAATAGCTAGTTAATTATAAGTTAACTACGTAACGGCGCGGCTCGCTGGGTCAATAATAATATTGTTTAGGCCCCGGCAGTAGAAAGCTGGCACGTCATGTGTGTCTGGGACAGTAAAAATTTATTTTTTCTGAGGTTTACTCAATTATTATTGATTGATAACAATGTGCATTGCATAAGAGATGTGACTCACTGATCATTATCTGACACGGTATCAAAAATTAATAATAATAATAAAGTGTGGTTGTCCCAGATAGAAAACAGGCAAAAGTTCACATAGTTTGATTTTCAATGCGCACGTTCACGCGCCTTTTGTGAGTATGTTTAGCAAATTTGAGAGCTATGTGAAGTGCATGAACGAAGATACAGCTCGTACAATGCTGTCATTCACAAATTACAAATTTAAAAAATACAGAATTGAAAAAAAAACAAAATCAAACTATGTGAACTTTTGCCTGTTTTCTATCCAGGACTACCACAAGTATGATTTATTACATAATAATAATTATTTTCAGCTAGTTGGTTAGAGTCCACGCCACTGACGCCAGCATACGAACCATGCAAGCCTAGTGACAGGTGAATAAAATAATTGTTATGCAGCAGCTGTACGTAGTTGCTATAAAAACCTTTTACAAACTATCAGGTTTATGTTGTCACATCTTGAAGATGAAGCATGTCTTACTAACTATGCCAGTGCTATGCATCAGCTAGCCTGTGGTCCTTGGGCTGACAAGAACACCAGCCCAGATGAAGGAAGAACCACCTGGTGTGTGAAGACATGCAAAGAGTACTTTTACTCCTCCTTGGAACGACTGATCAGAAAGGACCTGCGTCGTGTGCTCCATGAAATGCCAACACAAATAATTATTAGCTCCGCCTGGCTACCAAGTGGAGAAGAGGATGTAATGGGGTCAGTTTGTAGGAAGAAAACTCACTCTTCTAGACGTAGGAAGCTGTTATGATCCATTCTGTCAGTTTGATGAATTATTGATAATAACTCCTGCAGTGAGTCTCGCTAATATCCGAATATAAAAAAATTATTAATTTTATTATGTTTGTCTATTCACTCTTTTTCTTTTTTCTCCAGAACGCACAAGGCACCTCTTCTTCTTCCAATCTTACCCTCTTCTACCAGCGCTATGCAGTCTCATTCTTTATGAGAACAGTCACAATGTAGTCGTCTATTCTCCCTCCTCTTTTACCTTCCCTGCTTCTCTCACCTACTCCGATCCATTGCTATTACAAAGCTTATTCTCTTCTTCGTGCCCATAGTCTACTACTGATAAAAAATAAAAATGAGCTGCCATCAACAAAAAACATGCATGTACCGTCAGTACCTATTCTAACACAGCTATTTTTTTGAATTTTTGTTGAGTAAAAACTCTTTATAATAATAAGTTTCAACATCATTACTGCATGTGAATCATTGACTATTATCTTTAGTGTGTGCGATGTGTATTAATTTTTGGCAGTTTCTCTGCTGTGTTCAATACGGCATCATTGACATTGCAATGCTGAGAGAGACTGTGACTGAAACGGTCACGACTAACACAGTCAAAGCCTTCATGGAACTACTGGCTGCTCCTGAAGTATAGCCTGAGGTATCGTTGAATATGGTTGCATCAGGCTCTGCAGGAGTCTTGTTTTTAAGAGCAGGACTCATGTTTTTCATGACATCCTTTGCAATTGGACGACTCTGGGCTGCTCCACATAGTTTGGTGATGATGGAAGTTTCTTGAAGTTTTTTCGGTGGTTTATTGACCAGATCGACTAGATCTTTGGCTGCTTTGTTGCAGCGTGAAATGCGTTCGTCCGACAGAGCTTCCAAAACGACAGTGATATCGCCTTTGTCAGTGAGAGATGCAGAGAGCCGGCAAGATTGTTGGATCGTGTCCGGTAGGAGTTTGAAGATGAAATTCTGCATTACGAGTAAGTGGTTACCCTCCTCAATATCAGCTAGTCCCTTGCTGTCAGGACGAATGGATACGGCAGCACCTGTAGCACGAAAATAGTTGTGAAAATGTATATGCAGACCAACAATGTTATAGTGATTCTTGTCACATACCACACACAGGGCAACAAGAGCCCTCGGGAATAACAGCGTCCTTGCAACTCAATTTACTACAACGGCCTGCATTTCTCACGTCTTCACAGTTACCCAGATCTTTATCAGTGCTACAGAGAGGGAGAGAGTGACAATTTGAATTTCACACCGAAGTACAACTTACTCTTCTGCAAAGCATTTTCCATAGTAGTCAATTCTAACAGAACGAGCTTGGGCATGGCAAGGTGAGTTGTATGTTACGCCATCACTACCACACACAAGCCCAGTGCATTCCTCTGGACGGCAAGAACCAGTGTATGCGAGCTTTTTACCAGCCTTCTGTAAGTGACAGAGTGATTGATAGGTCTTGCCGTTATGACCACAGACTGCAGATTTTGATTTTTCAGTGGGACAATCCATCTTTGGAACTGAAAGACAAAATAAAAACTGAATAGTGCAGGCTCTTCAGTTGATCATTCACACATGCTCTCTCTCTCCCTCCTTCTCTCTCTTGTATTCTTCTCTCTCTTCTATTCTCAACCTAACACTTACTGCAAATATAACGGGCACACTTCACTTTCTGGTTTTTACTGTTATATAGCGCTAGACAAGGACCACCTGGAGCTTCTGTACAAATCTCTTTCTTCTTCTTACAAGTGTTATCCTTGCATGGATCCTTAATTTTTTAAAGTTGACAATAAAAAATTTATACAAAAATCTATTTTATCACGTACTTTTGTTTCGCAGGGTCCTTCTCTTACGTCTTCCACTTGTAGATCAGCACAATTCACAGCATGGCAGAGAGAGTTATACGTTTTGCGGTTGTTTCCGCAGACAGCTTCATTTTTCTTCTCTTCACATCGTTTGCATGGATCGTTAACAACGTCGTTTTTTCCTGCAGTATCTCTGCGTGTCTTGATCAGTCCAGTTTCTGCCAAAAGAGAATAATAATCACATAAACATACACACACTCTATCTCTTCTCTCTTTTACTCACTCACTCTCTCACCTTGTACGTTAGGATCAGCCATTGTGCAGTCTACTTGTGTGCACTCAAATTTACCATACAAACACTGACACGTGTTGCAGTCAATTTGAATTTTTTCTCCATGGTGAAGTTTTTCTCCTTTCTTTGTCATGCATGGACTCTCTTCTACATCTTGGTCTTCACCAAGCTCTGTGATTTGTTCAGGGTCTTCTTGAACCAGTTGGCGAGTATGGTAAGGACTCTTGGCTTTCTTGTGGTGTGGAGTAGTGCTGGAGTGATGCTGAATTAATGATTTCAGGTGTTGAGGTACTATGAGATAATTATAAAAGTCTTAAAGTTGCAAGCAGTGTACGTTGGTGATTGGCTTACTAGGCAAGGGTTGCTTATGAGCGCGATGTCTATGGTGCTTTCTTCCAGAGGATGATTCTTTATAAAAAATAATTTTTATCATACAATGCAAAAGGCAGTTTTTTCTTGTGAACGTACTCATATTGTGCATCGTCATTAGTTGCTTTCGTCTCAACTTCTCCTGTTCGTGTGCTCTGAGTATGTTTTTACCTGTGTGCAATAAACATGTCTGTAAAGTCTCTTCTGATTATTATTATAAGCTCACTTGGTTTCACAGACACAGTCTTGTGTTTATGCGATGACTCATGCCTGATATAAGCTGCAAAAAATTAATACATGCATGTACTCAAATTCATTGTTACTTTGTATAACTCACCTGCTCGTGAAGTTCTGGAAGAAGAATTTGATGAGGTACTGTTCTCTTGGTCTGTTTGAATTGTCGTGGTGTTGTACTTGGTAGGATTTTGACTGAGCTTAGGTGATATTTCTTCGTAGGAAAAGCCAGGAAGCTTGATGTTAATCCGCTTCATCAACTCTGCCCATTCCTTCAAGTCGAGCTCGAGGAGATGAGAGACAATGGCTACCTTTTGGAAGTTTGGATGAAGGTCAGTGAATCGCTTGGCACGAGATGAATCATCTTCAGGTTTCTGCAATGCACTGAGAGCTGTCATTGCTTCCTCCATGATTTTATCCAGTTTATTCTTGGCAGTATCCATGGCAGACTGAAGAGCTGGAATGCTCACTTGATCTTTATCTGAATCAGTGTCTATGATTGTGTCCTTCTCCTTTCCCTTTTTTCCCTTCTTTTTCTTACTCTCATGACGACCTTTGAGTACCTTTATTACAGCTTTCATATTTTCTGCTTTTCCAATCAATTTTGCGACAGCTTTCAGAGCCTCTTCTGCACTCTTTGCTGCCTCCTTCATTTCCATGTCCATCTTGTCTAGCATTTTCTCAGCATTCTTTGAAGATCTTGCACCGGATTTCATATGTTTTGCGGTATCACGCATAGATCTTGCTGCTTCAAGCACTTCACGTTCTCTTTCTCTTGCTTTGTTGAGTATTCTCTCTGCCTTTTCAAGTTCAGCACCTTCTTTCTCTTCTTCGTCCACTACTTTTTGAGCAACCTCAATAGCATTCAACTTTTGCTTGGCTTTAGAAATCACTTTTTTGGCATCATCTATAGCCTTTTGAATCCTGTTTGCAACATTTGGTGGTAACTTGCCACAGCGATCAGGCATTAATTCCATTTCAGGCATTGATTCCATTTCACGCTTTTCACGAGATGAAGTTTTCTTGCCTGGTGTTCTAGAAGATTGAGCAGATTTTTTGTCCTGAGAATGGGGTGCTTTAGCAGCTTTTTTATGCTGAGAATGGCTAGCAGGTTGAGCAGACTGAGGATGATTAGCTGGTTCAGCAGACTGAGCTGATTGACCGGTTTCTTTGTTCTGAGAATGTGTACCAGAAGATTGAACAGCTTCTGGCGGATGAGAGATGCTCTTTGAACCAATCTTACGTACAGCTACAGCAATCAGATTATTCAGGGAAACAAGTCCTTTTATGTATCTGGCAACTCCTTCCAAAAACCAAGCCTGATCTTGTAGAGCGCCGACAACGCCCACCTGCAGCTCAATTTTTGCTTGAATCTTCTGAATCAGCTCTTTTTCCATAATCTTGTGTTCCTCAAGGGACATTGGTTTACCTTTGCTATCAACTCCTTCTCTGAGACTATGACGAACGACTTCGAGATCACGAGGAGAAAGCTGGTGAGAGGACTTCAAGTCAGGCAAAGTTTGACGCGTATTGGATGAGTCTCGTGAAGCAGATTTCTTATGATTGAGAGATTTCTTGATCTTTTGAAAGACGACACTATCTTGTCTTTGAACTGATTTAGAAGCCTTAGCAGAAGAAACACTCCTCTTTATGTCACTAACCATATCTCCATCTTCTGTATCACTTTCTTGCTTCATTTCTCCATCAACGAAATCATTTTCCATTCTCTCTTTAGTCATTTTCTCATTATCTTTATCCATTTCTTCAAAATCATCCTTGTCCATTTCTCCATTCTTGTACATCTCCCAATTATTCTCATCCATTTCATCATCCATCGGTTCATCTTTCATAACATCATCCATTTTGTCAGAATCAGACTTGTCCATTTTCTCAGATACGTCATCTCCATTCTTGTGCATCTCCCAATTATCCTTATCCATTCCATCATCCATCGGTTCATCTTTCATAACATCATCCATTTTGTCAGAATCAGACTTGTCCATTTTCTCGGGGACGTCATCAAAGATATCTTCAGATTTATGTCCATACAATTCTCCATTCTTGTCCATCTCCCAATTATCCTCATCCATTTTATCATCCTTAGGTTCATTCTTCATAACATCATCCATTTTGTCAGAATCAGATTCCATTATCTCAGGATCGTCATCAAAGATATCTTCAGATTTATGTCCATACAATTCTCCATTCTTGTCCATCTCCCAATTATCCTCATCCATTTTATCATCCTTAGATTCATTCTTCATAACATCATCCATTTTGTCAGAATCAGATTCCATTTTCTCAGGATCGTCATCAAAGATATCTTCAGATTTATGTCGATACAATTCTCCATTCTTGTCCATCTCCCAATTATCCTCATCCATTTTATCATCCTTAGATTCATTCTTCATAACATCATCCATTTTGTCAGAATCAGACTTGTCCATTTTCTCAGGGACGTCATCAAAGATATCTTCAGATTTATGTCCATACAATTCTCCATTCTTGTCCATCTCCCAATTATCCTCATCCATTTTATCATCCTTAGGTTCATTCTTCATAACATAAACCATTTTGACAGAATCAGACTTGACCACTTTCTCAGGGACGTCATCAAAGCTTTCAAGGTCATTGAATGCCTGAGTTTGTCTTTCTTTTCCATCAAGTCTGTTCATCATATGCTGTTTGGAATCAAGTTTGCTGTCACTTTTGCTATGAGACACATATTTGGCCGGATATGAATGATGATGTTGAGATCTCTTGAGTCGGGGCTGAGGCATTTCAACATTTGTAGGTTCTTCTTTTTGAAACTCAGCTGGTACTGGTCGTGATGGTTCCCCACTTCCAGAGTAAAGCTGATAGTCATCTCGAGAAGTGACTTGCGCAACGAGAACAAACAGATCTAGCATGTTGTACTCACCATCAATGTATTTAGCCAGAGCAGCATGAAACCATGGCTGATTTAAAAGCTTGCCCTGCCCTACTATCTGCTCAATCTGAGTGCGAATGGTGTGAAAGAAGATTCTTTCAAAAGCTCGATGAGTATCAGGTGAGAAGTGCCGATAGTTTGCATTGTTGCCTGTAGGATGTCTTAGCTGTTTTAAATGACCACGAAGAACCTCAATTTCTTCAGGAGTAAGGGGCCTCCCAGATGGTTTTAGTGATTTAGGCCGCTCAACTGTTTTACTGCTATCCAGAGTGGGTGCTTGTGGTACCAGATCAGACTGTTTCGATGGATAAGGATTCTGACGAGAATCCTTTGGTTTTGTATCAGACGCAGGCGAATCGATTGGTGTGTTGACAACAGATGGATTTGGATGAGGCACTTCCTCTTGATGAGCAACAGGAGGAAGTTGATCAGAAACGGCGTCAGGGTTTTTCGCATCCTGTTTCTCATTCTTTGCTGCACCTTCAGGCACATGATTCTCCTCAGCTCTTCGCTGGCGTTCACGTTCTTTTTCTTTCTCCAGTTCAGGATAAATTGTTTCGTCGAGATAATCTGGTACATCATCATCTTCATCGTCACCTTCATTCTCATGATAATTAGTGTCGTACACATCATGTACAGGCAAGTCGTCATAACTAACTGAACTCTTGTATCTCTCATCTTTTCCATAAAGCTCTTCTTTGTTCTCTTCTTTCTTCATTGAATGCTTTCTCTGATTACGTTCAAGTTGTTTCTCGAGTCTTTTGACATACACATTGTCTCCATTGCTATTGAAATCAAAGCCCTTATTATCTGTCTTTTCGTCTTCATCATCATCATCGTATTCTTTTTCGTGTTCTTTGTCCTCGTCTTCATTCGTACCAAAGCCTTTATGGTCGTCCTCATCTTCCATACCAAAGCCTTTATGGTGGTCCTCATCTTCCATACCAAAGCCTTGATGGTCATCCTCATCATCTTTGTCTTCATTCATACCATAGCCTTCATCGTCGTCCTCATCTTCCATACCAAAGCCTTGATGGTGGTCCTCATCTTTGTCTTCATTCGTACCAAAGCCTTCATGGTTGTCCTCATCTTCGTCTTCATCCATACCAAAGCCTTCTTCGTCGTCTTGTTCAAACTTCGAATCGTCGTTTTCGAAGCCAAGCTCTTCGTCTTCTTCATCGGAATCAAAATCGTCATCGTGTTCGTCACTTTCGTCTTCCTCAAAACCGTCATAAAAACCCTCCTCCTCCTCAGCATCACGACGAGCCCGGCGCACTGGTCGCACGCAAATGCCTTTCGCTTCACCAGGAAACATGTTGCAACTGTACCCAGTTGGACACGGAGATACCTCACTGCATTGAACGCCAGCGCCTGTAAACAAGAAATTTTTTAAATACTGCAAGAAATAAAGAGTTAGCAACTTACTTTTCAACTGCATTTCTTCTGCAGTGTACCCGCTGAGCAGAAACAGGGATAAAAACATCAGAGAGAAAGCAGCCATCTCGCACAGTTCACTGGAAATGCTCGAGTGAAAACGCTAAAGTTTAGCGTTTCATCTACGCGCATGCGCAGAAAGAACGCTTTAGTCTTTGCGCATGCGCACTATGATAATAATAGCTAGTTAATAATAAGTAAGTTAACTACGTAACGTAACGGCTCGCGGGGTCAATAATTGTTTAGGCCCCGGCTGCGTGCACCATTTCTGACCTGTGGAAAGGAGTGCGTCATTTGAGACTGTATATGGTCTAACTAGCTATGAATGACCTCGATATAGATGAAAACGTCACGGCAACTCTCACGCCTAACCTAGGAAACAGCAAAGAAGGTCAGTCAGTCGGTGCGCGTAAACGAAAACCACGAAATCTGAATGTCATCTGTTTGTGGGTGTGGTTACTATAGGAGAAAGAGTTGAATCCGTTCCAAGACAAGTCATGAGTGCTAAAGACGATTTTCAATCTGACGAGGAGCAGGGAACTGCAGCCTTTGCTACTCCATATCACCACGAACGAGAATTTCTCTCACCTGGAGAGATTTCTGTGAGATCTCGCTCACCAACGGAGACTGGTAGCTTCCACACAGCTGAGTCCTTAGACAGTGATCGTGACACAGAAATGGATGAAGATGAAGAGAGGGAGCAAATCGATACAATGGTGAGTGAGTGTTTTGGGCAATGATCAGAGTCAAGGACTGGCTCTGTGAAGTTATCATATAATCTGCTGTCAGGAGTGTATATGGGAGGGAGCGTTTAACTCGTACACCCCGCATGGTAATAACCAAAACTAATGTCCACCGCTGTGCGCTATTGTTACTTAGGGGCATTTTATTGTGCATTGTGACTAGCCTATATCCTACACGTGAATCTATGGTTCGTCCTGGTCCTATACAAATAAAAATGTGAGCATTCAGCCAGAACCACAACCGCCATCTTATGCAGCGCAAATGGCAGACTTTAGTTTTCAAGTTTGACTCTTCTTCCCTTATACACTTCTACACTATGCGCTAGAATGGAACTGAACCGGGCCGGCCCGGTTGCACAGTATTAACGCAACTGAACTGAACTGCACCATTGCGGCACACTAACCATAGGTGGGCTGCTTCCAGCACGGTTTGGTTGTGTCGGAACTTTGATCATAAAGTGTGGCATGGTTCGGTTCGTCCTTGTTCCAACGTGCAGTGTGAACGGGGTATTAGGAGCATTTTGTTGTGCATTGTGACTAGCCTATATCCTACATGTGAATCTATGGTTCATCCTGGTCCTACACTAATAAAAATGTGACAGCCAGAACCACAACTGCCATCTTATGCAGCGCAAGTAGCAGACTTTAGTTTCCAAGTTAGTTGCTTCTTCCCCTTACACCCTGTGACTGTGTATTCACTTAAAAATAACACTGTGCAGCATTCAAGTGTCAAGATCATTTGTACATACATGTATCTCTGTGGTTGTATTGCATTTTAACCCACCACTCTAGAACAGGAATATTATACTACATGTACCACCCAACTCACTCATCTGTAAATGTAATGCTGTCACCTGGTTTTGTTGTGCTAGAAAATGTCTATGGTTATGCAGAGTTTCTGAGCTTTATCAGCCACAAGGTTCCTTCCTGGGTATGTGCGTTCCATGAGATAGCATCAGTTAGTATTGTGGACATTATCTAGAACTTTATATCTAGGTATTGTTTCACTGCATGGAGTAACATGCGTTATGCCTTCCACCAAGCGTTGAAGATATTCACACTGTTTTTAGAGTTGTAAGCTTCCCACCTTATTGGCGTGTCTGGGAAAGATAAAACACACTCTACAAAATAATCATTGTGTAGTTGATACAAAGCTACTCAAGATTTGCACTGCATGCACTCACATAAATACTACTACACATCACACTACTACATTGAACTAGTACTACTGTATTTCTTCTAAAAATTCGGCGCAAAATAAATAATTTCAGATTTGCTTGCCCAATATTTGGAAGGGCATTGTGGCAGAAGTTCCAGAAGCAGCGAATAATTGGAGGTGTGACGACGAGCACGTGTTTTGAACGAGAACACGTCTACAGCTCTTTTCCATGAAGTACAGGACTTTTCACATCAGGCTGTTGTCTTACTATGACAAAGAACCGAAGCGTTTGCCGAAGTTTGATGCGTATTTCAGCGACAAGGTGCCGAATCTTTAGAAGAAATACCGTACTCAGAGAGATTGAATTTGATTTCAAAAAGCTTCCAGGTATAAATTCATTATAGCATATAGAGTGTGACTAAATGCGTTCAGTTGTACATGTGTATCTGTTGCCTTTATTCACACAATGGATCAGAGACTGAGCACAGTCTCTTGAACAATACAAGAAGCCTGCAGCCTGCACATAACATTGTCTAATAATATGGGGAATGTAGCTTGATGGTTATATAATAGTTAGACAGCGCATCCGAGGATCTACGCGATTTAGAAGCCCGAGAGCCATTGCTATATAGCGTCCGAGCGTAGCGAGGGCACTATGGTAACGGCGCAAGGGCTTCTACATCGCGTAGATCCGATTGGATGGGCTGTCTAACTGATTTAGACCATAGCAACAGCAAACAGAAACGACGAGCAAGGACACGCGAGCGCTGTTAAAATTATTCAGTAGAACTCCGCGCACAGAACCGTAATCTGCACTGTGTGGCGGGATTCTATTATGAGATTTATAGACCCGCAGCTACGCAACCTGGTTGGTCAACATCGCTTAGCTGTGGTCTAAAGTTAGCTTAAGTCCCCATATTCTGTATTATCTTGCCAAAGCTAACAGTTGTGATGTGTTAATACTATAACTTTAACAGTAACTAAAGGTTGTTGTGTTCACTTACCATTTTTTCCTCTATTAAAAGCCCGGGTGTTTATATGTAGGTTATACACCGAGGTAGAGGTGTATATGAGAAGCCTGAGGAATCCAAATTCACATATACACAGAAAACCGAGGTTTATAACCGGTTTAATGTATGATTTGACTTACCTTGAAGGAAAATAGCACTCTTGTACCAGCGAGCTACCCGAAACGGCGCAGAACATACAAATAGCGTGATAAACAGCGCTTATTTTGCTGCCTAGTGTGCGGTGGCACAATGTTTTCACACTCGCCAACGCACAGGTAAATACGCGAATTTGGATACCTCATTACATCAAAGACTTATCATAGTTTAATTTTAAAGAGGCTTTTGGGAGAAAAATTCTCCCTAAAAATAAAAATAACTCGCCAACCAGAACTCGAACCAGCGACCTTCACAGGCGACTGCTCAAAATTGAAATGAAATTTTTGCTTACTTATTTCGTTATTAGACACCCGGTGACTATTCAAACATCAACATTATAGTACATGTTGCTTATGGTTTACAGTTTACACAACTGGTCAGTGATGTGTGCAATTTGGTATATTCACATACAGCGGTTTCACTGTTTCTTGCAATCTAAAAGCGTCAACCGTAGAGCGTAAACCGTGGTCAATCTGAATCAAGCAATGTAATAAACCTTCCAAATAAGGCATGGATCACGCTTTTCGCTTTTGTGGCTGTTGCAAGGAGTAATAAAACCGCTGTAGTAATAACAGCCAGCTAGTGTCCACATGCACAGTGTTCTCTCCAATTTTAACAAACATTATCAAATCTGGAATGGATACAGTCTGTAACCAAACCAAATACCGTATAGCGGGAAAATTTTCGCAGGAGAAAAGTTTCGCGAATAGCCTGTAATTCGCAAAAATAGAGCATTTCGCAAATAATATTTTCGCGAATGAGCGCTATTGCCCCATCTTTGTCAATAAAAAAAAAACAAGACATTCACGGATAATATTTCCGCGAATAGCCTGTACTCGCGAAATTCGCAAAAAATTTTCTCCCGCGAAAATTTCCCTCTATATGGTAATTCACAAGATGGTGCATAATCTTGAGATACAGTAGCACCACTCAAGAACAGCCCAATGAGAACACTGGTACACCAGACATGCCTGTCTCTTATGGTGTGATTTGTAACGGACATGTGCCCAATTCCTTGTCTTGCTCTAGCTGGTCTTGTGGGCAAGGAGCACTACTCATCTACACATGTACTAGATATTATTTAGAGTAGATAAACAGCTTCTATGGCCCTTTGAAATGTTTACCATACGAAAATGACAAAAAGTTATAACGCATTATTAATTTTCATGCTTAGAAAAGTTTAATACTAATACTCTGCTCAGTCTTAAGATGTTTCTGAGGTACTTGTATCATATATGTTATTATTCTACAGGCTCTCATTGCTGGTAGTGGTAGAGAGAAGAAACCATTACCTCCTTCAACCCGCTCCCCAGTCTCCAGGCAGCTCCCCCCTCAACCACAGCTGTATGACCTACCAGCAGGCTATGAAGACCAACCCAAGCTAGCCACCAGAGAAGAGAGCATTGAACCGTTACAAGAAAAGGAACCTATCCCAATGGATTCACGTAGTAAGCTGACGCATACTTGCATAGCTAGGTCGTAGTTTACTAGTTCACAGCACCATAATCAACTTTCGAAAATTTGTGACTTACAGTTCTCTAAGACTAAGTACTAGCAGGAGCTTACCATTCCAAGCAGAGTACAACTGTGGAAAAACAGAAAATATTCAAAATAATGGGGCCGCTAAAATTTATACAGCCTCAACTTCACGCATGGTCGTACGGCTTATACATAATAATTATGGAGTTTTTCAACACGCCAAGCAGTGGAAATAACTATTTTGTGTTATTACCGTTGCACTATTTGAATTTTTGTACACTCCTTGGAATGATAAACTCCTGAGCACAACAGTAAAATAGCGGATAGCTGCAAATGCTGCTGCAAGAATTGTAAAAGTGACAGTTTGTTGCACTATAAGCTACACATGTGCACGTGTGATCCAAACAGGATGCATTCAAGCACTTCTGAAACGAAGGTTTAGTAAAAGTCCTCCGTTATCATAATATTTTTATCATTCAAACTGTACATCAGAACCAACATTTTGCATGCTAGCTAGCTAGCTACCTCTTTCTATTAGTCAGTCCCACCTTCACCAAGCAATGTAGTAAGTAGCGTCAGTCCCACCTTCACCAAGCAATGTAGTAAGTATCGTCAGTCCCACCTTCACCAAGCAATGTAGTAAGTAGCGTCAGCCCCACCTTCACCAAGCAATGTAGTAAGTAGCGTCAGTCCCACCTTCACCAAGCAATGTAGTAAGTAGCGTCAGTCCCACCTTCACCAAGCAATGTAGTAAGTAGCGTCAGTCCCACCTTTACCAAGCAATGTAGTAAGTAGCGTCAGCCCCACCTTCACCAAGCAATGCAGTAAGTCAGTGCAGTTAACATTAGAGAGAGGGGCCGCCATGATCAATTCGGGTGTTTTTATTGCAAGCTAGTTGTTGAGCTGTTTTCCTGTCTGTTTCTTCAGGTTATCGTACTCCATACAACTCTAATCAGCCTCCACGTGCGGACCCTGTCAGAAGAGCTACTCCCCAAGAAACCACACCCCTTTTACCACCACCTGCCGCGTCTGCTCACGCTAGACAACAGCAGCAGCAACAACAATCTAACGAACGAGGTTGTTGTACAATAATTTAAGACTTTTCAAAATGTGACACTGAAGAATAAAACTGTTTATTAATTAATCACAAAACATTATGCAACATACAGTGTATTATAATACAAACATGCATTTTTGTCTAATAAAAATTACTACACAGGAATAAATTTTTATTGAAATAAAAATCAGAGCACAAGTCAAAATAGTGCGGGTGATGAATGTTAAATTATTGCCAATGTCAAAATTTTTGTTTTCACTAGAGAATTAATGAAGCACACAGAACAACAAGTATTGTCGTACAATTTCTAAGAACAGATTCAACATCTGTGTTGTTATAATAATAAGAGCTGATTTATTGGGATATCCAAGAGTATACTAAGTTATACTGAGCATCAGTCGTCGTCATCCCATTCGTCCATTTCATCAAAATCTTCGTCATCGGATTCTTCCATTGCGCTTCGTATGGAGGTTAGTCGTTGATCAATGGCGCTAGACAAGAGGTCGCCCATACCACCGGAACTCTTTGGAGGTGGGGGTAAATCTGACTCCAACCTCTTCTTCAACAAACTCTTCCCCTTCATCAAGTCACTAGCATCGAAGGGACGTCCACTGCTGCTCGGATCAACTGGCGGTGGTCTTGATTTGCTGGGCATTGTCTTTGCCCGGGGTGGCTGCTGAGAGGAAAGAGTTGGAGGAAGAGGCGGAGGAGGAACTCCAACGGCGGGAGGAGGTGGGGGTGGAGGTGGGCCTCCACCGGCAGGTGGTGGTGGTGGTGGCACAGCTTCCGTCATGATAATGGGCGGAGGAGGAGGAGCTGGGGGACCTTTACTAGGCAGAGGAGGCATGCCAGCAGGTTCGTTGCTCTCCATCTGATGTCGTCCAAATGAAGGTGGAGCAAAATTGTTAGTTGGTTCTTTAGGAGGAAGAAAGGGCATGGGCTTGTCGTCCTTGGGTGGAAGAGGAGGCATATCCTTAGCGGGTAAAGGAGGGATATCTTTGACAGGCAAACGTGGTATATCCTTTGCAGGTAAGGGTGGCATCTCTCTGTCCCTGGTGGGTACAGGAGGCATCTCTCTGTCTCTGGTTGGCAAGGGCGGCATGTCTTTTGCAGGTAAAGGCGGCATGTCTCTGCCTCTGCCTGGTAAAGATCTGCTGGGCATATTATCTCTGGTTGGAAGAGGCGGATCCTTGGCAGGCAGAGGAGGCATACCTCCTCTTGGATCATTTCTCGGGGGCAAGGTAGGTAGTGGACGAGTGCGAGATTGAGAAGAAGGCTCTCTGCTAGGTAGAGAAGGAGCGTCATTTCTTGGAAACTGCCTAGGCATTGTAGCCGCAGGTCCAGGCGAAGGCTCTTTGTGAGGAAGCATAGGTGGAGGACCTCTGGAAGGCGATATGTCCTTAGGAGGGAGTTCTGGTAAGGGACGATCACGTCTACCACCTAACCGAGGACTCACAGAAGCTCCTCTTCTTTGTGTCATTGGGTCTGGTATAGTGCTGACTGAATGTGGACGAGGTCTTGGTTCTCCTGGCTGTGGTGGGCCTTTTGGACGATCCCACACAGTCTGTTTCGTAAGAGGATTGTGGAAATAAGTGCGTTTGTAGTTTTCGTCAAAAAATTCCACCCAAGGTGCCGGAAGAGCATTGGAAACAGGAGAGAGGAGTGAATTATTAGAAAAAGGAATTGGATTAGTGAGATATATCTTTGCTCCTGGCTTTGCTTTGCTTTTCAAAGGCATATTTCGATGAGTTTCAATGAGTTCGCGAACTGAAGAATACTTTCGTCGAGGAGTGACGTAAAGCTGACCATCTGTCTTGTCAGAGTTAATCTTGAAATTGAGCGTTGAGCCTTGACAACTGTGAGAGTGTGTGTTGGTGTGTGAGTGAGTGAGTGAGTGAGTGTGTGAGTGAGTGTGTGAGTGAGTGAGTTAGTGAGTGAGTGAGTGAGTGAGTGGGTGGGTGAGTGAGTGTAAAAGAATGAGAGGAAAATCAGTAATGACAAAGGAATTCTTTACAGTGTGTGATAGACTGCAATTATGACTAGAAAATAAGGTCAATCGTTGAGCAGCGCCATATCCACCAACAGAATTAAGCAGATTGTCATACAACCTAAGTGAGGGAGTGTCCTTGGGACTATCCCAACATCTATGCTTAAATTCCAAATCAACATCAGGACAATAAGATTATTTATTATTACGGAATGAATGCTCTTTGTCCAAGATGTCTTAAAATAGATTTTATTAAAGTGGATTCAAAACTGCATGTGTACTGTACTCAGTGGTAGATAGTGCAAGCTACTCGCCATATGATGCACGCAGTTTTCAATCAGAAAATGAGATAATACCTGAAACTTGGACACAACATACATGTATTTAGTACAGGCACAAATGCATCACCAGTTTACTTCTGAGATAAAACACAGCTCAGTGCATCCTTTACTGTCTCACTGGTGTCCCAATTACTGTACAGCATAATTTTCAAAGGATTTATAATTATTTTAAAAATTCTAGTACCATTCGCAAAAAATTAGAGACACAAAATTTATACACAAACATAGCAATTTTTCACAAAAATATATCCTGTTTGGTGTCAATTGAGCGAATTTTAGAAAAGGGGTCACTTCTCTCTCATGTACTTTCCGAACGCACGCATGTTTTCAACTTGCTGTCATTCATCCAAATTTGGTACCATGGCTCTAAAATTTGATATACATGTACAGCATGTGCATATACAAAAAAATTTCATTGAGTTTCAGTAATGTTTGACCAGCCGAGTAGCAGCCATTTGAAAACAGGCGCGCGTTCAACAATTGCAGGAGCGAAGTGACCCCTTTTCTCAAATCCGCTCACAAATTAGATTCCTATGAAAATTATGACCTATACAGGTTCAAGTAACCAAGACACCCACACACAAATCTCATGTGTCACTTTCTGCATGTTATATTATTTCGTAGGATGTCTGTTCTAAGAGCGGTAGGTGGTGGGTACATGTCCTGCTGTGTGTGTGACTTACATTACAGAGATGGTGAACAGCCCATGACTGGACAAACTTGGTCTGACAAGATAAGAGCCTTCTTGGTTAATGTATGCTTGCATCAATCGACTGACCTGTTATGAACAAAGAATACAAAATTTAAATCGAATTCTAAATTCTAGAGACTGCTGGTTCAATTCTATCTGTTAGTGCAGTACGTTGCATTGCTCTATGACTAGAAGTCAGCTTATACAGTATGTAGTACAGTGAAACCTGCTCAATAAGACCACCCTTGGGATCAAAATTTGTGGTCATATTAGAGAGTAGAGAGACGCCTTTTCTCAAATCACTGTACTTAGTGCAGGCACATAAAATCATGTATAAAAGTCACATAAAATCATGTATAAAATCATGTATAAAAGTCACATAAAATCATCATGTATAAAATGATTGAAAATTGTGGTCTAATTATAGACTAGAGGTGGTCTTATTACACAAGCGGTCCTTAAGACAGGTTTCACTGTATGTCACATAGTAGCAGTATTGAATTTAATTTGATTAGGTCACAATGCAAGAAAGACGAAAACCAGTCACAACAGATCTACAATAACATGCAAGTAAGCAATAACGGTTTAGTTCATGAGACGAACCACTCGGAATTGAGTCTAGAACTACTCGGAATTGTGTCTAGAACCACTCGGAATTGAGTCCAGAGACAGGTTCACCTCGTGCTTTACTAGGCCTAGTCTTGTCTTCCATACAACATTCCAACCATGCTTCTAATATTTATTGTGGTTATGATTGATATTTTAGAATAATCAGTCTAGGATCTGGTATCACACAGATTACATAAGAACAGATAATAACCACTTTGTGATGAGTGGTCAGACACATGTCACAGCGACCAAAGGACCCATATCAAATTTTAGTGGTTTGAGTACTTTTAGTACTAGAATAATAATTTTAGTACAATTTAGTACTAGAATAACTACACTGTACATGTGTAATTATGTTCTTTTTTGCACCATCTTGTCCTACCTTTCAAAATCAGCATTTGGGGATAGCACAGAACAATAATTAGAACTGAAAACTAAACTATAAAAATGCAACTGTGAGCAAGAAGTCTACCCTCTCTATCTCTCTCTCTCTGTAGAAGCTTTGCAGGTAGCCCGATAGAAGACCATGAACTCCCTCCAGTGTGGAATCATGTGTTCCGGGTACCAAAGGACAAACACAAGCATTATTTGACCTATCATATTACAGAAAACTAAATTATAAAATGCAGCAACAGGCAAACATTATTTGACCTATCATGTTACAGCAGCAGCAGCATCCCATGAACAAACCAGACAGGACACTACAAACCAGTTTATCAGATGCAAGTAACTGCCAGGTGAGCACAAACTGGTTTTTCAGGAAGTGCTAACTGCAAGAGTAGCAGCACTATCAGCATGGCTAGTACAAACAGTTTACATAAGCTGGCAGGTCAATGTTGGCCCAACAGAGAAACTCGTGGAATCAACACATGAAAGAGACTCAGCTGATAATGGACACAATGTAATCACATTTAGCTCCAATTAGCTATCACAGCAAGGGCTTGCAGAGGACACAGTGAGACTACAGGGATTTTCTGTCTCTTCCTGTAGTGAAGCGATAAGCGTAGACCTTTACCTTCGTACACTAATACAGTTTTACCAAGGGCTTATCGAGCAGCGAAGAAATAACTGCCACGGAGGGGTTCGATAAGCCCTTGGTTTACATTATATGCTCAGTCTCTGTGAAGACAACAGTGACTACAGAGACTGAACACGTTATAAAGGTGACACACTGTAACTTTACAATGATATTTTAAACCACACCTTTCACTGCTTGGTTCAAAATAGGGAAAGCATTAAAAAGCATAATACACATTGTACGTCATGTATTTCAATTTTAAATCCTACAAAAAAAATAGGAATTGGTGTAAAGTGTAGACTTGGGTAGGTCCCCACACATATACCAAGAACTTTATTTTACTACTCCTCATGAGTCACACCTCATCACAGACCATGATCACATGTTACACACACACCACACCTTGACCTTGACTAAACGCTGCCCGTACGGGTCACACGTCCCCTCAAATGAGAGGAATGAGCAATAGACACGTATCTGCATTCGTATAGCTCACCACATGTGTCTGTGCATTCGTGTAGCCTTGGTAACAGCACTTATACACATACGTGTCTGCATTTGTGTAGCTTTGCTAACAGCACGTACACACATCACACGTGTCTGCATTGTCTGTGCATTCGTGTAGCCTTGGTCACAGCACTTATACACATACGTGTCTGCATTCGTGTAGCCTTGGTAACACAAATAGACAGCTTTGCTGTGTAACATGTGCTTCCTGCTGTCTTATTATGAAATTCATAAAAATTACTCAATGATATAATCTGGGTAAACTTCTCAAGTACAACAGAAAGAGGTTACAATTTAATTGGGATTGCCTTACTAAAAATGCATAATAGTCTTGGTTTTAAAAATATAAGCACATGCGTCAGTATGTCTGGGATTATTATTCTGACCTTTGATGCTTTGATGCTGTATTACTAGTAATGACGCTCTGGCACTTGTATGAGGCTTCTGCTTTATTTACAATCACACTGTTATGGTCTCCCAACATTGTACAAATCAAAATTAAATTGTGACCTAATAATTGCGAAAAGGTGTATTTTGTTGTCAGAAATATTTGAACACATGTCTGTAATCAAAATGGCTGTTTCTCAGACAAATGAAGCACAAATTTACCCACACACTAATTTTCAACTATGTTTAAATCATGTTTCTGTTGTTACCAAGGCTACGCATAAGCAACTTTGTAACAATGCGCCGGTATCATTTTGACCATAACCTGACTTTGTGGCTGGAATAATGATTGATGAAGGGACAAAGGATTGGTGTTGTGGGACGTGGGATGGTCTTTGATACAACTGTTACCATGACAATTAATCTACTGGTAACTAAGTGTAAGTAAGGTCAATTGCTCTAACAGCAATTTCCAAGAATAATTACTATCCTAGTACCCACTTGAAAACCAAGCCAGCCCAGAATAGCTTTGTTCTCAATATTTTCAATAATCGTACTTTTAAAAAGCATTACTCAAAAATTTTTTAATAAAATGTTATTTTTAAAATGTAAAAAATTACAAAGATAACTAAGGGCTGGCTGGCATGGTACTGAAGTGTCTGGAGTAACATACAATACATGTATAGTACAATCTGAAGGTCATTTGCTGAGTACAGACATCTCACTACCTCGCAATAGTGATTGTCTGTACTGAACAAGGCTGATGTGATCAAATGAGTTCCAAGAAAACTCATCCCACACACATTGAAATTAAATGTCCACGAAAGGAGCATGGATTATTAGTGGGAATTACACCTTGAGCATAACCACTGACCACAAATGACGTGTGGACTGGAGTAGATCTTATGATGAGGACAGCAGACATGCTGAATGTAGGGACTGAATTGAGCAAATGTCTCACAGCACAATATGGTTAATAGTGTAATGCAACATTCTACCTATGGAGCGGAACCACTCAACTGAAACAATAAAATGTGCATTCTGTGGAACCTCAAAAGTTTATGATGTCACTTGGTTGTAACAGACAATAGTTACACTATAAGTCTAGACAACATATTCAATCAATCCCTTTCGAGAAAATACCACTACTGCTCTATAGCAGACACTCCTAATTTAGTAAATCTTGCTTTATACTGTCTATACACAACAAACCACTGAGTTACTGCTCTATAGCAGACACTAGTCCTGATTGAGTGAATCTTGCTTTATACTGTACACAACAAACCACTGAGTTACTGCTCTATAGCAGACACTAGTCCTGATTGAGTGAATCTTGCTTTATACTGTCTATACACAACAAACCACTGAGTTACTGCTCTATAGCAGACACTAGTCCTGATTGAGTGAATCTTGCTTTATACTGTACACAACAAACCACTGAGTTACTGCTCTATAGCAGACACTAGTCCTAATTTAGTAAATCTTGCTTTATACTGTCTATACACAACAAACCACTGAGTTACTGCTCTATAGCAGACACTAGTCCTGATTGAGTGAATCTTACTTTATACTGTACACAACAAACCACTGAGTTACTGCTCTATAGCAGACACTGGTCCTGATTGAGTGAATCTTGCTTTATACTGTACACAACAAACCACTGAGTTACTGCTCTATAGCAGACACTAGTCCTGATTGAGTGAATCTTGCTTTATACTGTACACAACAAACCACTGAGTTACTGCTCTATAGCAGATACTAGTCCTAATTTTATTTTAGTGAATCTTGCTTTATACTATACACAACAAACCACTGAGTTACTGCTCTATAGCAGATACTAGTCCTAATTTTATTTTAGTGAATCTTGCTTTATACTATACACAACAAACCACTGAGTTACTGCTCTATAGCAGACACTAGTCCTGATTGAGTGAATCTTGCTTTATACTATACACAACAAACCACTGAGTTACTAGTCCTGATTGAGTACTTTATACTGTACAAAACAAACCACTGAGCTACTGCTCTATAGCAGACACTAGTCCTGATTGAGTGAATCATGCTTTGACCAAAACCTGGTCAAATGGTTTAACCTGCACAGCCAGCATAATAAGACAATTATTCATCGTCGATAGGGAGTGCTGGGAAGATGATCATCCCACCAAATGCTACCAAAGAGAATGTAAACTTGTTAATACACATCGCAACTGCATCAAATATTAACTCTTTGAACTCTTCTCAACAAAGACAAAACAACTATTATTCCCAGAAGCAGGAATTCTGACTCCTATTACAAGATGCTATTATCAGCAATAGTAATAATACATTGTATAAGCATTGTACCGCTGCACGATGTTTCAACAACGATAAAATGGAGAGAGGCTTATTTTGTGTTCATCCAAAAAAAGGCTGACTCATAATGGTCTAGACTATGAAGCTTGCATCTAGACTTAGCGCAGTCTCCCCTCTCAACATTCCATTAAGTCAGAATGGATGAGCCTATGTTGTAAAAATTTATAGACTTTTAGGTCAGGAGGCTAATAGTCTGCAATCTTTCGTTTAAATTGTCTATAGAAACGAGGCTGCTCACGCTCCATTAGATCAAAGGAGAAGAGCGAGGGTTGTGTAAATTTAGACTTTTATCTAAAGTGAACTTGTCTCTCTAAGCTATGATAGGACGAAAAGGGAATTGGTGCAGCTACTCATTTCATGACAGGAAATAGCGCTCTATCAAAGCGAAGAAAATTCTATCCGGTTTGTGAATCCTAATGGGCCGATAGACTTTCGGCTATGATAACAAAAGCGACCGATAGCCTACAAGCCTGGGCTTGACACGATTTCCTGTTTCGTATCGTCTATCGAAGGTAAGTAAACACGTCAAGGGGGTCAAGTCTTATAGCTAAAGGAAGCCGATTATCTGTAGCTCAGGTTGGCATTATCTCCTGTTTTGTAAAGGGACTTATTTTTCAAGACATTTCAATTAAGTCAAAAGGGGAGAATTTTATGGGCATTTAACTTGAGTGATAGACTTTCTGTCTATCTAAGAACATGCTACTGTAAAAATAATCTATTATTATAATGCATCAAATTATGACAACAAGAATTTGTAATATCGAAATCTGCAATCACAATCGCCTTCACAGATCATCGAGCATGCAATAACATGTGTATCGGACCTGGAATACAGTGGAGCCCCTCAACGGCTCTAACTACAGCACTCTACTACGCTCGTGAACCGCAAATTGTTAATGACAGGTTTTTAGTCCAACACTGCAAATCTGTGCCCAATCCAAGCTTGTTCAAATGCAATGTACAACATGGACTATAAACACATTTGCAGTGTTTTGTCAAAGTGCACGTCAGATATCTCTATTCACAGTGTATCAAGGGTAAAATAATGAACCAACGCCGGTTTACCAAGGCTTTTGCAAACACAGCATGTAGCTTAATATACGTACCGATTGGAGCACGTGTGGTTAGTGCAAGTCAGTATGAAGCTAGACAACACAGTCCTCTTTTCACAAAGAAACACTACTTTTTGCCTGCTTTGTGCACAGTGTTTCTAGACTGGCTGGTATACAAAAGCTTCTTTAAAAACACAGTCACACAACTCGATTGGATCATGTACGTCTGGTGTACATGTAACAGTAGATGAGTAGGTGTGTAAGTTAAGATTACACAATGGCTCTTGTTACACCACTTAGTTAGTGGACAGTGTTTTTTCCCTGTAACCATAGTGAGCAAGTTAGACTACATTTCTCAAGAGTCCACATTACATGTACACTACTTCCGTGCAGGTTCTTACTGATACAATGTACAAAGACAAAACCACATGCCTGGTGATATGCATTATGTAACAGCAGATGAGTATGTTTAAAGTTAGACTACACACTCACATCTGTCTTGGCGAGGTCCATGTGAACACCAGGTAGTTGAGTTATGTCTTCCTCTTCTACTTGTTGTTGTTGCTGTTGTTGTTGTTGCTGTTGTTGTCGTTGAGGTTGAGAGCTCGAGTGGTTTGAAACTTGAGGAATGGGATCTAGAAGAGGGGGAGAGGGAGGGAGGGAAGAGGGAGGAGGGGAGGGAGGGAGGGAAGAGGGAGGAGGGGAGGGAGGGAGGGAAGAGGGAGGGAGGGAAGAGGGAGGGAGGGAAGAGGGAGGAGGGGAGGGAGGGGAGAGAGACAGAGAGAGAGAGAGAAGAAAGAGAGGGAGGGAGAGAGGAGAGAGAGGGAGGGAGGGAGGGAGGGAGAGAGGGAGGGAGGGAGGGAGGGAGGGAGAGAGAGGGAGGGAGGGAGGGAGAAAGAAAGAGAGAGAGAGAGAAAGAGAGAGAGAGTTAAGAGGACAAAAGCTTCAGGAATAACCAATGTTACATACAGTATAGTACATACACACAGCACATGTACATGTACATGTAGATCCCTTCAAACTTTCCCACCAAACACTCCATCCAATAAAGTAGAATTCCTAAACGCCATACATGTACACGCTACCTAGCAACCAACACACGTCACACCCTACACCAAAAAACACATTACTTTAAACTATTTATAGCAAATTTGATTACCACATTAAATTTGTTAAAAATAGTAACACACAAAGTACAAGTTAATCAAAGGGTTATAAGTGTTCAAGAAAAGTTATTAAATTTAATTAAAAAACATGACGTGTACATGTAGATCTATAAAAATAGTAAGACAGACACTGTAAATTAAGTTGCACTGCATTTAAAAATAGCAACAGATACATGTACATGTAAAATGATTATTAAGCTCACTATCAAAGAGTTCAACTGTCACATTTGAGCTGGGTTTATAAATAGTAACACAAATACATCACAAATACTTTAATAGTAACAATTAAAAGGAACACCCACTGCACTGAGTCAAACTTGAGCCGGGTTTATTAATAGTAACACAAATACATTACGAATACTTTAAAATAGTAACAAGTAAAAGGTTAACACGCCCACTGCACTGAGTCATAAAGTGCTAACTTCCACACTGAAGCATACGCAGCTCTACGTATCAATCACGTTGAAGAGTTGACATTAAGTCATACATTAGCTAAACCAACATGTGGTTGATTGCAAATGATAGACTTAAACTGTTTACATTAACCCTCTCTAAGAGGACAGTCAGAATCAAAGACAACCTCTGTTCTAAGGACACTGTTTACAGTCCCAAATATTCTACAGACTGACCTTTTCATAGGGAAAAATCCCAAATAGAGAGAGTTCAACACTAGTGCATGTACTGTGTACTAAGAATAGACATTGTTTTGCCCTTCAAGTATTTCTGGTGTCTGGCTGTAGTGCTAAGTGACCAGATAGACAGCATAGTGTTGTATGTACATTTAAACAATTTGCTATGACAACTGAAAGTGTATTAACAATCAAACCACTTGGTATCCACTTGACAAGATGCTCTCTTATCACTCACTTTTTATAAAGTGGATTAGACTAACTGATTTTGACTGTGTACATTGTATATGTCTGGTAATGTATTATTTTATTTGTCTATTGGCTGCAATGCTTTGAAAGCGTACAGTGTCACCTTATTGCATCAATGTGCATCACATTTCTATCATGTGACATTAAGAGCACATGATTAGTTTATAGTTTTCACTTCAGCTAGCTAGAAGCCAGAAAATCACTGTAAGCTACTTGTACAGCTTCATTCAATCCAATAGCAGATTTATTGAGCCTCAGTGTGATGCAACACAGCAGTTGCTGGATGAGTCATACTTTATATTATATTCATAACCTCACACCTGCAAGCTTTATATCCTTTCTGCTATAGTGCCAACTGCCATCACAGCAAACAAATAGCAACTTAGTTCTAATAAGGACCAACACAGAGTCTCAATAGTAACTGATTTGGTTGCAACAACTAAACTTCAACAAGATTCAAAGCTGTAACTGTCAACAAGGCAAACAATGACAGTAATAATTATCATTATACCAACTCAGGAAGCCCCCTAACCCAGGCTGTGACAAAAATTATATGACTTCATGGAATATTCAAGTCTCTGTTGCAAATAAAGATGGCTAATGAAAATTGTTTCAGAAGCCCCTAGATATACTACAAGAAGATTCTGAAATTTAAGAAACTGTGCTGGATACAAGTACACACTCAGTAACTGCCAATGCGCCAGGGCTGTAAAATTGCAAATTCATCATCTAGTTTGCGAGTGGAAAAGGCAAACAAAAGTTAATAACTTATTAGCATCTTGGCAAGAATTGTGACAGGCTTACAATAATTCACTTTGCGACTGCCAGCAAAGCAAACAAAGATGGTGATCGTTACATACACGTGGACCGGCGCCAAAAAGCCTAATGTGGCAGAACAAGATCCAACGCCTCTGGTAATCCAATTTGCAAAGTGCCGACACAGCAAACAACAAAAGATGGAAATCACATCCTTGTGGAACCAACTCCAAGAAGACTAATAAGTTATGACAGTCCAAGGATTCCATTGAGATCCAGTGTCATAGTACTCTAGTCTATGCAAATGCCGACACAGGAAACAATGAGGACAAGATCCTGCACATAATCATATTATCCAACTAGTATAATTCCGGGCAAGTCGTTATGGGATGAGCTATTGTTTATGTTTACAAAGACTGTTTATGGATATCCTAGAGACACATACATACACATTATAAGGAGATTAGGAAATTTGAGCTGACTTACTGCATCTGGCAACGTGTACATCTGGCAGTCTGCTATAAGGAAGTGAGTTGGAATTGTGTACAGCATGCATCACCATGACAACCAAAGCAGCTGATAGACACTGACAAACATTGCTACTGGTTATTGCATTACCACAAGTGCACAGACGTCACTTCAGTGACTGTGTTACCGAGAATTGCACTGTAACTGCTGTGTTGTAATATTAAATCAAGCTATGACGGACATCACCTTGAACGCAATGCCCTTAGTCAATATTGGTGAGAGTGTGAGTGATGATGCAGTAGTGAGGGAGTGGGAGTGCTAGGAGGCAGAGCTGGTGTGAAGGGGAGTGGGAGTATGGATGTATATGAAGAACAGAGTCAGCGCAATAATATATACAAGTAGGTCCCTGTAAATGATGCACAAGTGTTTCGAGGCATTTTCAAACAATATACATCCACGCACTTGTGAGACTACTGTACCACTGCATGTGCAATAAAAGTTCCCTTTGCGAGGATAGCTGCTGAATGTGTACGTATGTGCAGTGATAAGCATATTTGCTGTGTCCTAGAAATACATTTGCAAGAGTTCTCTTCCCTATTTAATGAAGCTAATGAACTCTCGGTACCTGTAACAAGTGCTTACGAGGCTTCTAAGTTATATATACATTATACTTCCGAGTACGAATGAGCTTGCATAATAAATGAATGAGAAGGGTTGTATTTACCAAAGTATGTGCTTGGATGCATTGCTATAACGGAATTTCTATATTCAATAGTATTCCATGTCATAGCTATGCCTGTCATGTCATAGCTATGCCTATTACAGCAGCACCCCCCCGACGCTAACCATGACCTCTGAATTGCGGACACCCCCTTTTAAAGGTCACCAAAAGTGGGCACAAATTGACGACAAGTGTATATTTTAACCACTATAAAGAGGACACCCCATCAATCAGGACAAATTTTGCTGTCCCAATGGTGTCCGGATTAGAGAGGTTCCACTGTACAGCTGCATGTACAACAAATGAATGTTTCCATGACATCATAGAGTCAGAGTACAATTGGACAGATTGAACTCAAACAATAACAAGGACATAGTAATGATATTCACAAGCAATATAACCCCCAGGCGCATTAAATTCACACCTTTTAATGAGATTCACGGTCAATTAATGTTAACACGCTGGGTGACCAAATAACTTTCACACAACAATACATGTGCACAATAAACTTATGAATAATTCATGAACTTATGAATAATTCATGAACCTACTGTTTTCCCAAAAACCAGCTTGCAAATCTAAAAAACACTACTATGACACTTTTATACACAAATTAATGGGCCGTTTACTTAATTAAGATTTTCCTGAATTTTCCCCAAAAGCAAGCCAAGCATGGAAAAAACTAACAATGCTCACACCCTTGCAATGGATAAACAAGGTTGCGTAAGAAGAAATTTGGAGAAGCGTATGCATGGAATGGAAGCTGGGAACCAGACAAAATTTTAACAGCTCTACAACACTCACTCATTCACCAATTTACTCACTCACTCATACGCTTATTCACTCACCCGCTCATTCTCTCATTCTCACGTCAACTTCCTCATGTTACAAATTCGCTCGCTCACTCACTCACTCTCTCGTTCATCCTTGTTACCTCAGGCAGCCCACTAATGTACTAATCATTAATTAACCATTACAGTTGAGTGAGTATTCTGATAGCACAGTGGAAAACCTGTCACACCGTGAGGGAACATATCACACATTATAAGATCTATTACGATAACTCAGAGAGGAAGGAAGTCATGTCACGAAGCAAGTTATCAACCACGCACAAGACCAATTATCCGACAAGGCGCCAAGACAGTCGAGTCAGAAAATAACCCATCGTGTAGATCACAGCTACCCAGGCACACGATCAATAATGATATTATACAAGATTGTACAGCATTTTAGTGACTACGGCACACACATGTATTATTGGCTGTTGAGTCCATTGCTGCTGAAAAGCATTCGTATTACGCACATCACTCATGTGTGTAAGCACAAACAGGTTAGAAGTATACACTTGTAAATCTGTTAAAAATCAACTTTTTCTCAATGACTTTATCATCATGTAAAGCACAATTTATGCCGTCCTGGTGTATCGAGTCAAGACGTGAACTTCAACTGGGCTTCCCTTGATTATAAGCACAGACCAAGACCCCACACACTGAGTACGTGAGACAGCTCACTAAGTACACACAGAGCCAAGGCTGTACCAACAGGCAGTGCTGTTACAGAGTGTAAAACAAACACAGCATGTTTTATAAACACACTTACATCATCACCACTTTACACACAGGCAAAGATGACATAAACAGCGTGGTAGAGCAAAGTGCATGGACGTTTCTATAGATACATGTACGATGCCTTAGAAGATGTAGATACTGGTGACTATAGAGACTGGGGTGGTAAATCGTTTTTTGCACATGATGCACTTACAAAGCAAGTTACCATGGATAAGCATGCGTGTTTCCATGGACACATAATTATAACAAAACCAAGGTTTACTAACAGTGACTGTGGTAGCAGCAGATGCACTCAAGTGTTCATGGATACTGTTTCTCAGAACAGATCATATTGACAAACATTTACTATGCTAGCATAAGCAAGTATAGGCGTCATCCACCTTAGCCTCGCCTCCAGGCTAGATATCATAATAATATAGCCTGGTACAGACTGTCTACGCATGCGCGCAATATCTTCACAGAAAATTAATGTGGATAATTAATTATATTCATGACTTTTGCAAGTAGCTGTATTTTCCTAGCCATGGGTATTCGTACAGACAGAGTCGCTGCATGCAGTTTGCTTGCCTATTGATAGGCATCGAATATAGCAAATTTCAGCAATGCAGTGTTAGCCATCGCGGAGCTACGAGCTCGCCCTGTGAAGACTAAGCACGATCGATTGTAAACACTCTTTCTTTAGTTGTGCGGAAGGTTCGAAGCTAAAACTGCTCGAGCATGCTCATCTGCCATCTGTGCAGGAATCCATGCGATGTTTTCGCCGAGCGCTGCTCGTACGCGATATTACAGCTACGTGGTGCCAGACAGCACAGCCTGCGTTGCTGTAATATCGCGTACGAGCAGCACCATTCCAGCTTTGCCAACTCTCTCAAGAGCATATTTTACAACGTCATTGTAGGTATCGGTAGCAGTAACAGTAGCGCTAGCTTTTGTTGATGTAAATTGGAACGGACGTATATCTAAACGTGCGCGAACAAATTCACGGAACGTACACGGTGTTTTACTAATTACACCAGTTTTGGTGTAATTTTGGAGCATGCGCAGACAGTCTGTACCAGGCCATCTCTCAGCTTTGGGGGAGTGGCCTGGAGGCGAGGCTAAGGTATCGGTAGCAGTAACAGTAGCGCTAGCTTTTGTTGATGTAAATTGGAACGGACGTATATCTAAACGTGCGCGAACAAATTCACGGAACGTACACGGTGTTTTACTAATTACACCAGTTTTGGTGTAATTTTGGAGCATGCGCAGACAGTCTGTACCAGGCCATCTCTCAGCTTTGGGGGAGTGGCCTGGAGGCGAGGCTACATCCACCTATACATGTATAGGCGCCATGTATAGATGGATGTTTCCATGGACACTAGTTACACAATGTAAGAATGTCTCTCTGTCGTGTTTTGATGTATTTTGTTTTGTGTGACTTGCAAGGAATAATCTTTAGCACTAAATGCATTTCTCATTGTGCGTCTCCACAGACACTGATCACTGACTTACAACAATGTCTTCGTTTAGAGAGCTTCGAGCCCTGCTAGGAAATAATCTATGAATACCGGGAACTAGTGTTTACAGTTGCTCTGAGACTGGGGCAAAAATTTAGTAGATCAGACAAGAAAATATTGGAAGCTCTCGGACTGAGGCACAAAAGATTGAGTTGCTGCTTTGAAAACATAATCATTGAGGTTATACTTAGCCAACTTAGGGCACACATCTATGCTCAATATTTCCCTTTTCCTCAAAGGTACATAGTGCACAGGCAAACAAAACATGACAAAGAAATAGTAAAGATTGTAACAACAGACCATGATCGAAACACACGCACAAACACTGGTGTGAAATAAACCCAACAAAAGGTCCATATACGTTCAAGTTCAACATCTGCGCTGTAACAAATAACAACTAAATACCAACCGAAGCACTATAGAAGGAGACTAGTATTAAAACACAGTTTCAAACAGTAGTAAGCAAAACTGACCTACATGTAATATCACAACCGGTGTGAAAATATTGTAAGACTTCAATAATTGTGAATTATAAGCGTTAAAAGGTGCCTTGGGATAAATTGCACAAACGGACGAACAGACAGACTGGCGACAAGCATATATTACACTAGTAGAAAGTCGTAATAAAATGGTTCTTCTGCCCAAGGCTTCTACATGTGAACTACCATACAAATAAGCATTAAACACCAGAATAAAGAAAGTTGTATACGTGATCTCACACAGCTACAAACAGCGAAACAGACAAACAGGCAACATACACAATTTACAATCCTACACATGCTAGCATTAATATTAGGTCATAAAGTAAGTGTATCCCATTTGAGTTAGAGTCCACATAATGAGGCTTCAGACAACATTAATGAACATGAGAAAATAGTATGAAGTGTCACTACAGCCATGCAAGTGTGCATTGATCAAGCTTGATGATACTACCACTATGATACATTGTTATAACACACAGATTAGAGAGAATGGTAGAATCGATGAATAGCTGAATATAACACAAAAATTTAAAGGTCATCGTAGATGCTTATGATGGAATGCCCGGATGGAATGTATAATAGTTTAAACACTTTAAAATTACATTTTTATGACCAATGCTTAGAGCAGGTACATGTATAGAATGTATACTCGAATAGAGAAAAGTGGAAAAATACATACGCACACTGCAACAGAACAAAGCTGATATAATTTCACTTGAATGACATTTCTCAGAGTTTTGCCCTCTAGACTGAGGATCGAATGAGGGGATATTTTTTTCTGGATGTGCTGCACGCAAATGTGTAAGAGAGTGTTTCCCCTTCTGATCCTTGAATTAAAAGTCTAGGAGGAATCTCCTGTACAACCGACTGATAGAGCTCAAGTTTCTATACACAGCAGCCAGACAAGAGCTGCTCCAGCCCACTAAGTTATCATGCTAGAGGGTGTTAGTATTCTACTATTATTCACATCAGGTAACAAGAACTATAGTAAAAGCATGGTTCTGATTAATGATAATTAGCTGCACTTTTAGGTGGAAGTAAAACCCTTTTTGTGCAAGGAATGTCTGCGCCCCTTTGCACCACTTTTGATAGAGCTTTATACGAACCACTGAGTTACTGCTCTATAGCAGACACTAGTCCTGATTGAGTGAATCTTGCTTTATACTGTACACAACAAATCACTGAGTTACTGCTCTATAGCAGACACTAGTCCTAAATCTTGGGATACTGTTAACAGGATTATCTCCTGATTAAGTGATCATGTCACCACCAGTCCCAATATAGTGAATCCCTCTACACGGAACAGCTCCCAATTAACACAAATGGACACTCGCAGGCACTCAACCAATCTTCCCAAATTGAGTTGATCTCGGTTCAGGCAGCCTATCGCTAATAATGGATCAAAGCAAGCACGTAGTCATAAGCGAAGCTAATTCAATAAACTTTGAACAAATTGTGAGTCACCAATCACATCACATGGTTGGTGGTAACCATGGCAATGCCTAGAAAGACTTCAATGCAAAGCTCAAGGACAGACACTTGCAAAACTCCCTAATCTACAAATGTAGTAGAATGGAAATGGTTAGGCACAATCTCCAACTAGTGGGCAGGCAATTGTGAGTATCAGACTAATCCAGCCCACTCTATCAACTTGGTCATCATCATAGATTACAGACGAGTTCTCAACCCACGCTTTGGCAACCTTATTCAACCATCTGTCTGGCACTAGAATACATGCTGTACTTCCACCAGGCAGTCCCTACTCTACGAGTCCAGACGGGCACTTATGGTGAATTTCCAAGTATAGTTGTAGACACAATTTCGATTCACACACACAGACGTATGCTTGAATTTCACAAAAGGGAACAGGCAAATTCTAACACATAAACATCTTGCGACTCTGCTTCCCCTTCTTGTTCTTTTTCTATAACAACACACAATTCCTGACAGGAACAAAGCATGTACAGATTCAGTCACATACCAACAACAATTGGATTGTGCAATAATTATAATTATGCAAATACAAAAACACTGTTTACATGAAGCTAAAACTAAGGGCAATCATTTCACAAGCTACATGTACGTGTATAGTGCAGAGTGCTCAGAAGACGATAGGCTCTTAAAAAGGGGAAAGACATATCCGATTGGAATGAACAACAGTTCACCACATCACAATATCGTTCAACGGGCACTAGTATACATGTAGAATGCGTGCACAAACACGCCTGTATACTGAAATACACACACAGACTTAACCAAAATAACAACACAAGCAGAGATGTTTGCGACTCTCCAAGCGTGATGCACCAGTCCCCGTGACTACAGACACTACGCCAGAGAGATGACATCATAGAAAAACAACACCAAGAAAGATTGCTTATCACACCATCAAACTTGGTTGAAACTGGGGGAGGGGTGGGGAGAAATACTGCAGCCATATTAGACCTTTCAGTGGCAATTTTAAGGACAACAACAAAACATTGTGATAGTATTAGACCTAGGTGGTGTTCCATAAAGTATTTAGTGTTATGCAAATGACCTGTCAAAAAGGAATGCAGTAGTTTGCGACACACACCACTGTGTCAAGAGTATTTCATCACTTGAAAACAAATTAAGGAAAGACACCTACATCACTCGTGTAAACACTTTGATCTGGCTGTAATAAGGGGTCCCAGCCTGTCAACATATTGGGGCAAGTCCTACACTGTACACGCACTACTGGAGTGGTGCAATATTTCGTGCTGGGGACTGGGCTTAAGGTTGACAGCGCCCAGAGAAATAGGCATAGCACACTGCAGGCATTGCTCCCAGTTAAACATCTCAAGACAGGCATTGCTTCCAATTAAAACATCTGTTTACATTGTGTACAGTAGCTTAGTGCTAGCTATAGCCTTTGGAATACACAGACGCTTGACCATTCTTGGTATTTCAGCAAACAATATCACATGGACAGAACCACATGGACACATGGACAGCATACTGTTAGGGACAGCACAGAGTCTTTGAGCTCATTAGGGAAACACTTTGCAACTGCAGATCTAAGCTCACCACAGGAAGTCAGAAAGACAAGACCGGGAAGGAAGACTTACTGACAGAATCTGGAAATCAGAAATGTCTTTTTTCTGATGTCAGATAAAGGAATCTACATGTATTTACTGGCTTCATTGTATCATGATAATGTAAAAAATAGTACAATACTGAATACATGTAGATCGTTATAAGTTTGATCAAATGAGCGTGACTATCAAGAGCACACTTAACTCCTCCGCACAGGCGCACGGGAAGTGTAAATGGATAACCAAGCACAACACACGTCTCTCCTCCACATGGGAAGTCAGGTGCGGCCTCAAGTGCTGCTAGCTAAGCAGTGACCTCTCTCTCAGGAGAGCATAAAAGGATAACTTACATGTATATCTCCCACTTGTGACAAAGTCCAGACAGGCACTTCTATAGAAACGACCTTAAAACGAAGCTAATTTGTGGGTTGAGCTTAAATGGGAAAATAACGGCATGTCCTAGCTTTGGGGACTATGTTGTCAGCACCAGCCAGCCATACATGTGCTGCAGTGTACAAATCGAATTACCCTGTTACATAACTTGTGTAATAACTAGCATTCTTGGTAACCAGGCGATAGACAAGTAGGCATTCAAACCATATGAATACACAACGCAGCAGGCAATGACATACAGCAAAAAGCTCTAGCAGCTGTCATAGAATTTTTCCCTCCGTCCCCACCTCCACAGTTGTGGTACACTTATTACTACACATCCTCTGGGTGATTGAAAATGCCTACAGTTTCCTGACGCAAAGCATTTACTTGGAAGCTATTAAACAGGAAAACGGATTTAGACCACAACACAAAATTCACCTTCCCCAGGTTTTCAAGTACAATTTCTATGGTACATGTACATGTAATGTACAACCAATAGTTTGTATCAAACAACGCTTGAACTCTTAGTTAAAACAGGCTTTGATTAGCTAATTACTTAATACAGTGGTTCTCAGGCTTCTTGCAATGCTAGTGATAGAACAGGACGTCCCTTTCGTGCACTAACGTGCTCAGTCTCTGATCATCCTCCATCGCGTGAATAAAGACAACAGTGACTACAGAGACTGAACACATTAGTGTATGAAGGTGACACTCTACGCTTTCACTCTAGCGTTTCAAGAAGCCTGAAAATCGCTGTGTTTTGTTATTCAACCTGTCTTATACTGTACTGTTTTACATACCTGCAGAAGTAAAAGCTTTATTTTGATTTATTCTGCTCAGTTCATGTAGTGGACACATTTGAAGATTTGAGAGAGAACAGAGAGGGGAGAGAAAAAAAATAGCGGTTACTCACCACGGTCAAGAAAGCCAGGTTCCAATGCAACGTACGCCTCGTCCTGTTCCACTGTTACTGGGTGAAGTAGACGGGTGTTGTGATCTGGGTTGAGCGGTTCTCTGCTGTAGTTCATGATTAGCTCTCCAACTGAATGGAACTGCTTGTTTTGATGCACGAAGAAACGCCCGCTCTGCAAGTCTCTGACTAGACGATAGTTCATGAGCTTTTGCTTGTTCCTGTGGGAGAGAGAGAAAGAGAGAGAGAGTGAGTGTGTGAGTGAGTAAATGAGTAAATGAGTGAGTGTGTGAGTGGGTGGGCGGGTGGGTGGGTAAATGAGTGAGTGAGTAAGGGAGTAAGAAAAGAGAGAGAGAAAGAAAGAGAGGGAAGAGAAAGCGAGAGAGAGGGACAGAAAGATGTAAAATGAGACCAGTTGACAGTTCCTATGCTAGTACGTAGCAGATTTAACAAAATATTGGTGCACTCCCAGGGTAATAACCAATTTTATTCATAGTTCCATATTTGGATAAAATGATGAAATGTATCAGTATCTATTTTTAGAACATATAAACAATGCAACTTTTATGAATTTCTAGCACATGCAGTCCGTACTGTAACTTACGTGACACATAGCGTGCCTAAGACTCCTCCACCCTTAGCGTCTTGGGGCGGACGAAGAAGATAGTAACCGTCCATTGTTATAAAGGGCATGATGAGTTCTCTTGCCTGCAAAATCAATAAAAATTAACATTTTGGAGTGATTTGTAGCAGAACTAACCTCTGTCTTAGAAACATTGTGGTATCCAGCAATGCTGTCCAAATCAACGGGAACTGAATGAGAGAGAGAGAGAGGGGGGAGAGAGAGAGGGAGAGGGAGAGAGAGAGGGAGAGAGAGAGGAAGGGAGAGAGGGAGAGGGAGAGGGAGAGGGAGGGAGGGAGAGGGAGAGGGAGAGGGAGAGGGAGAGGGAGAGGGAGAGGGAGAGGGAGAGGGAGAGGGAGAGGGAGAGGAGAGGAGAGGAGGGAGAGGGAGAGGGAGAGGGAGAGGGAGAGGGAGAGGGAGAGGGAGAGGGAGAGGGAGAGGGAGAGGGAGAGGGAGAGGGAGAGGGAGAGGGAGAGGGAGAGGGAGAGGGAGAGGGAGAGGGAGAGGGAGAGGGAGAGGGAGAGGGAGAGGGAGAGAGAGAGAGAGAGAGAGAGAAGTATTCAGTAAATACAGGTGCAAGTTATTTACAATTAAACACACACAGACTCAATAAGTGTAACTTCAGTATAATCACCAAATCCCAAATACTAAACACAAACTTGTACATCAACAACATCTTTAATTCCATCTCAAAATTGCAGTCCTTTACATGCACATGTACATGTATCAACTGGCCTCTATTTAAAAAAACTAAAGTAAGGAACACTTTCCCAATTGATTCATTTTGGTCACTCTCTTTCCTGCCTCATTTCAGACGCATTCTTTGTTCTATTTATAGATTCTTGGATCTTTAACTAACAAGAAAGACCAATGGAATTCGATAGGCAATGGTGGTGTAGCAGAATGAGAGACTCTCAATGAGAGATTGTTAAAGGGTGAAAAATTTATTATCTATGCAGCACGCACTTTTTAAATGCATTATGCTAATTGACAAGTATCCCAAATTGACAAGTATCCGTAATTGAAAAGTATTCTTAATTGACAAATATCCGTAATTGAAAAGTACCTCTAATTGACCAGTTCCCCAGCCAGGATGCATTGTCATATGCACAGTTTTTTTAATAGCTCTATAAGACAGGAGCAGTACCAGCAGCATCCGTGCATGACAGCAAGAGCATTGTTGTGTACAATGAGTAACGCAGTGTGCACACCAGAAATGCAAAAAATATCTCAGCAATCTTCCAGTGGTTACTACGATAGTGTTCAGGTACAAGATGTGTAATTGTTTTAAAGAGAAAATAAACCTATTCACTTCTACAATCTAATTGAATAGACACCATCTGTTAACACGAGGGTGACATTAAACATTATGTAACACCAGGAGCTACCGTAGTTTGCAAATCCGTTGTCTCAAGCTCACAACCATAGCACGCTACGCATGCGCATTTGACTGTACAAATCTATTTACATTTCGTCAATGCGCATGCGTTTTGATGGAAAAGCTACTCAAAAAGTGGACAACGGACTTGCAAATTACGGTAGTAAGATACTTAGTGTTTTGGGTTGACATCAAACACTTTGTGTTGATCTCCTGCTCGAAAACAATCCGTTGCTTGCTCACAATAGTTAAGTACACTATCACACACACACAGTAGTTGGTAGTATCCATCGCACAGCTGCTTACACTAGAGACCAAATAAGCTGTTACCCACAGCAGTCATTTGCTCAGCTACAATACGTAGCTAGGGACCAAGAGTAAAATAGAACTCGTCTATAGCGGTCACTGTCTGCTTGTAAAACCAGCTAGCTAGCTAGTCTATATTGGTCACTGTCTGCTTGTAAAACCAGCTAGCTAGCTAGTCTATATTGGTCACTGTCTGCTTATAAAACCAGCTAGCTAGCTAGTCTATAATGGTCACTGTCTGCTTATAAAACCCATCTAGGGACTAAAGAGTAAAATAGAACTCGTCTATATTGGTCACTGTCTGCTTGTAAAACCAGCTAGCTAGCTAGTCTATAGTGGTCACTGTCTGCTTTTAAAACCCATCTAGGGACCAAAGAGTAAAATAGAACTCATCTATAGTGGTCACTGTCTGCTTGTAAAACCCATCTAGCTAAATGTACTATACTGAAAACTGACTACAATGGTTAAGACATTCGAACTGCCATCTGCTAACACCTCAGCCGGCAAACAGAGTTGTAAGGTATACTATATCAATATTGAGATATCAGTGTTCTACAAGTAGGCACAAGTCAGGAGCCAAAGAAACAAATTCTACTGATAATTCCACAGCAGCCTTGAGTCACATAATGACTTGTACAGTAACAGCCAACTAGTAAGCAATCAATCTCACCACATCAAGACATGTAATGGCTGACACCAACCCACACACGATCATTGTACAAACTGCCCAACAGCTAAACCAACACTCGTGGAACACACACTGCCTGTCAGATAAACCCAATGTTGTTGAATAGCTTGAATAAACACTGCCACATAGTCGTGGGTCAGCGCCATTCGCAGCAGTATACAACACTAAAAGCACAATCAGTAAACAACTATTATACGAAATGCATACATATACACAATATGCCCTATAGAAAACTACAATATAATAACTATAGTGCTATTGGAATGAAAAGAGTTAAACAACATTGCTACTACATGTACAAACTTAGTGTGTGTGTGTGTGTGTGTGTGTGTGTGTGTGTGTGTGTGTGTGTGTGTACAATTGTTAGTGCAGCACGCTGATCTGTAGGGGCTTGAGGACACACACACACAGTGTCCCGCTCACTCTTACACATACATACACACACACACACTCACTCACTCACACACACGCACCCACCCACGCACACACGCACGCACGCACACACACACACACACACGCACACACACGCACACACACACACACACACACACACACACACACGCACACACACACACACACACACGCACACACGCACACACACACGCACACACACACACACTCCCTCGCATCTCACTATAGCTAGGTCACAAACTGAAAGCTAGCTATGGACAAGCTACCACAAAGACAGAAAAGGTTTTTGAATGCTATTTTAGTGCCATATCTTCGTACTATAATACTCTCAACAAACTCAAGACCAGTTGTAGTAAATGAGGCTTCATTTGAAACAAACATGACAACTTTGTTTCTTCCTCTCTTACCCAGCTTTAGATTGTCTTGGACACACAGTAACATTCAATTCACAAATTTACATATTCTCAGTGCTACGAGTCCAGTAAAAGAGGAGCAGTTAGACTCACTACGGCACAAATCGCACGTGATGCAGAAGCATGAAAAATGAGCTTCTTAACTTCTTCGTCAAAGGAACCTTTTCCTCATTACTTGCTACTAATTTCTAGACGACGTCTGTTCTTGCGGTTTTACACGATTTAGGTTTCCTCAATTTTCACACATAGCAATGTACCATGACACGAGTAGCTACATCAGTACGTGTATTATAATAAGGTGATAGACACATGAAGAGCTATGGCTTGCTCATATACCGACCTAGCCAAGCTAAGCTGGGTAACTCGGTTATCTATAATTATACCTACACACACGTCCATATATACATGCACTTCATACAACACACATACTCGCACCACACGCTCTGAGCGCGAGAAACAAGCGGCCTCTTGCTTGCTCTCTCTGTCCGCCATAATTCATAGCAACCCGCCCCACCATCACACACGAAGTGAAGCCAAGGTGATGTCGCCTTGGTGTGCGTTATACATTTGAGACAGCTCACCTGCCATTGTGTGAGAGAGCCGAGAAGCACCCTGCTCACGGCGGCGGGCTAGCTGGAAAGAAGAAAGGAGCGCCGACTGGGCAGAGGCCGCCTAGCTTGACAATAACGGAAGTTATTTTTTAATAATTATTATGTTAGTTAATTAGATGTTATTAACCACTCCCGATACCCTTCGGGGATTTTCCCTTTAAATCCCCCTTTTTAATCTTGTCTTATAAAGTGTCCAACTTGTGCAGAGTTTTAAACAGGCAACTACTGTTACTGATCACAAATTAGACTGCACTCGATACCAACCACGAAAATGACCCGTGTATTCACGACCGTGGTCCTGCTAGCACTTCTTCAAGCAATTGCATCGAGTTCAAGAATCAAATTCGTCGGATCCCAAAACGGAGAGAAAATTACGCTAAAATGCTGTACCTCAGAAGATCGATTCGGCGAATGTAATCTTCCCGCCCAGAAGGTCACTTGGTTTCGAAACCATGAGCCGCTACATGTCGGCGATGGGACTGTATTTGTCGTCAACGAAAAAAACAAACTATCTTTTCCTAATCGGGCTAGTTATGAAGCGGTTTATCAGTGTATGGGTAACTCTACTGAAAACCAAGGGATAAACGTAACAGGTACGTTATATCTATGGTTGTACACAAACTGCTGCATGCGATTCTTTTAATAATGCTATTATTATTAATAAATTTTGTTTCCACAGCTAACCCGACATTAGAGGACCATCTACCTAAACAGCGTCTGTATGTTGCTGAGAATGCATCTCTTACTCTCAGTTGCCCCATTGAAGTAGGAAACATTTCTAAAAAGTATAATAGTGTGGAAGTAAAGTGGACCCTCAAATGTGAAGAATGCAGAAATACAACGAATAATAAGTTTACTGCATTGAAACCAAGAGTATTGAATCTTCCAGAAGAAAACGTTACACATTTAACTTACATATGCGAAATGTCAATAATAGACTACGTCAACAGCAACATGCTCCTGTCACCACAATGGGAGTGGAGTCTTATTGTATACAGTAAGTCAGTGTAACAAATTATTTTTTTGTCAGGCTAGCCAGTTCAATAAATTTGACAGCTATGAGATTTAACAAAAGTCTATAAGTTTAACTTTTTATATTTTCTTTTTCAGAGCCTTTGGTCGCCAGCATCAATGCTTCTGAAACTGTCTACAGCAGAACAGGAGACAATGTTACACTGGAGTGCAGTGCAACTCTACCAACCAATGAATCCAGTATCGCATATACCTGGTACAGAGAAGGCAATGAACATACCACTGGGTCTCACCTGTTTGTGGAAAACATGACTCTTGCACAAAGTGGAGAGTACCGCTGCACTGCTAGTGTCAATCTTGACAATGACACTCGTCTGGAAGCGAATGCTACTGTCAACCTGCTTGTAATCGGTGAGTATCTGCATTTCCTCTTACCAAGAATGCAATTGATGCATGAATTTTTTAAATTCCAAGACCTCATCATCACTATTATGTCTTCACATGTAATGAATTAAATCTCTTTGATGATTAGCTAAAACAACAGGCACCCCTGTGCAGGTGTATGCAAACCTGTTTTTTGAACAGGTTTCAGCTAGTTCTAGTCTTTGTGTGGGTGTTAGTATAGTACTATCCAAAAAATGGGGAATCTACCTATACAATAAATGCATCAATGCACTAAGTATATTATTATCTATCAGTTAATTTTTATAGCCTTACGCTCGCGGGCGTGGGAGACCGAAGAAAGGGAATATCCGTAGTGCTATTGTTCAACTCGGAGCACAATTCTAGTATAAACAGCCCTGCTTTGTCTCGTAGTCTACTGCTATATAGTTTAAGATAACTGTGCATTATTCAAGTATCAATTAGCACCTTTTTAATAATATTCACGTGTTTGTTTCTGCAGGCAACATCACCAAGTTCCAATTAGAACAATGCTCGGCATCTGGAAATGTTACTCTGGAATTTTCGTCCCGGCTGCCAAATGAAGCAAAAGTAGAAGCAAAGGTTGATGGCGATGACAATCGTATTCCCTTGTACTGTGACCAAAAGAAATGCCACTTCATGGTTGAGACATTTAAAAAGATATCATTTGCTGTCTCGATTGGAAACAATTACTGGAGCCTTGAAACATACACCGCTCCTACATGTAAGTTTTCACATTTTACATAATTATTATGGTTGTTGAACTATTATTGCTTTCAACCACAATTACATTTTGTGCATTTTTGGGTTTCCCAAGTGAGTAGTTTAAATGACCAATGAGCGTGCTTGGTAGTATGTAGAAAAATTCCCCCAGTAACTTGAGCAGCTGCATTTAATCTCCTTTCTTCTACATTTAGGTACCGACAAAGAAGATGAAGTAGAGCTGAGAATCCAACTAGAAAACTGCCCAGACCAGGTTAGTTTTACAGTTAATGATTAATTATTAAGCTGCTACATTTATTTATTATTGAGCATAATCATATAATCCTATAACAAGATTCATTGTTATTAAAAATAGCATGGGGCCTATTTCATGATAGTGTTGGACAATCCCTGGGATTATTGTGTAGCTGTAAATTACTGTATTTTTTCTATCTTTAGCGGGATCTTGACCAAGGGGAATTGGCGAAATTCTTGAGAATGAAATGCAAATTGACTAAAGCACAAGTGTGCCCACAAGTCACTGTAACTGACCTGTCTTGCAACAATGGTCTTCTCTTGGCTTCCGTCCGTGGTCGCAATGTATTGTCCCAAATTAACCGAACTTGCGATGAAATCAAGACAGCAGAACTATTTCATCGTAGAGTGCAGTCGTGTATAGCAATAGCAAAAGAAAAAGCTGGCAGCCCATTTAACATCTGGATGGTCTTGATCAAAGTTCTCTTCGCTCTTGTCGGAGCTCTGATAATAATTGCCTTTTTTCTCATCTCCGTACTCTTTGTCAAGATACTGAAAAAGAAGTGTCCAAAACAGAATGATCTTGAAGCACAAAGACACAGTCAAGAACCAAATCATAATGACTTGACGGAGGAATACAGACGCAATGACAACCTGAGCTGTTTAAATGAACATGCACCTCTACCACATCAAGTTGAGCTAGTTGATCAGACACCATCGTTGCCGTCGTACAACACGGCAGTGGGAGGCAATAAAACATCCAGTAGACGATCCAGAGACAAGACGCCGAGTAAAGGTGACAATCGCGATAGAGAGCCATCACAAGGAGCCCAGAGCAAGTGTAGTAGGCAGAGCTGTAACAGTTGCAGCTGTTCCGCCAACAGTCAAAGATTTATCCAGATGAGCGAAAACAGTGGAATATTTCAACCTTTACAGATACCGAGACATCCAACAATAGATACTAGAACTACCGCAGTCGTGTTTATACCTGTAAGGGAACAGGCAGTTCATTTACCTTACACAACCTGTAGCAGAACTGTTGACTCTAATAGACCTTTCAACTCCATTTAGTCGTACTTTATTCTTAGAAATTAAGCCGACCACTTGTAAAATAGCTTAATCATGAGTACTATCATATAGTCTCTTATGTTTATTTCAGGAAAATGTCATAATTATCTGTCACACAGTGACAAAATATGTTAATAATATTATTATTTTGATTAAAGTATTTTGTTCAACCAGGAAACACGTGTCTGGCTTGCAAATTAAGAAACCGTAACTGTACGCTATAAGCACAATGACAGAATTTTAAAACATTATTGCGTGACACAATGTGCGAAATTTTTTAATGCAAAATGTAATGTTGCAAACTTTTACTGAATGTATGCAGTGTGCTACGACAGCACCTTCATTCCAACATGCTTCAACTACGACAGTGGGCAAAGCTGCAAGCTCATTGTTACAGTTCAATGCAAAAACAACAGATCAAAGGAAAGGCTATCTAGTACAAATGCACATCCTGTGACAGCTAGACACTGCTATCAAGCAGCCTATCACTACTGCATAAGGCAGCATACACTGAGGGCTAGTCTTATGAGGGCTCCAAGTGTTTTTGTATGCAGGATAAACTCCACATCCTGCACAAGTTGCTGAGGCTTTGAAGACAATCAAATTTGTAATCTGATACCAATTGTACCAGGGGGTTATGGCTTACTCTAATAATCTCGCAACCGTCTATGAACGTCTAGCAGTAGCAGTGAGATTATGGAGCTTAGAAAAGGGAAACACCTGTTTGTAATAATTATTAAGTTCAGATTATATGCTAGAGTAGGTAAAACAAATAGAAATCACGCGCTTACCGAAACTGCTAAATTTGGATCAGACCATATGAGAGAAAGCCAATACAAACACCATCTGGAGAAATTGTTTTCAACATGGGGAGCTCACGCCATCTTCAGGTCTGCAGTACTCAGCACAATAATCACGCCATCATACCTTCCACCATCCACACAGGATGCACCATTACGATCATTAATCACACACACATCAAAGCTAATGTGCTTGGAATGCTTGTGCACAACCAAATTAGTACCAACGTATAGGTCAGCAAATAGTATCACTAAATAATACAGTCTGTAGACAGTATGTTCCGCTAAAAAGGTTGACAACTACCCACTCATAATGAGGTAAGCGTGCCAGCGTATCAAGAACAATTACGTCACTTGAGACGGTGTTTAAAGAAATTACTATTGCAACAAGATACCGCTAAAGAATCGTGATAAACACACTGGAGGGCAAAGGTGACAACCACTGTAAAAACTTGCACAGATGTATCGTGTATATGATTCACGCAACAATTCAAAAAACCCTATAACATAAAAGGCATTAGATCACCGCCAAATTCAAAAGGCAGACACAGACTGAGAGCTTCATGCCGACACCAAAAACAAATTAATATTAAACAAAGTATGAAATGTGGTTATTAAGCAAACAGGGAGATGCCCCATGGCACTCTGGGTGTATGTTTCTCACTGGACACCAGTGTTTGACTGATTCCATAGGAAGCGTAAGTCACGAACAATCGAATATGATCGAAAACCCCCCACTCGAGAGAGGACGGGCAAATTATTGCTGACTATGGTTCACACACCTGTGAGAGGTTAAACACGTCATCTCCAAATAAAGCGTTGTATATTAAATTGTCCATGTGAATCAATGTGTTTAATTGGTACTCAAATGAAATTAATTCTGGGCACGACAAAACTGTGCTGTTCGAGAAATGAGAGTAAGGAAAGAAAACATAAATCTGTGTATGTCTGTAATACAATACCTATTATTTGTTTATACTACAGGTATTAATACAGCATCTGTATTAGTGATCATGAAGTTCAAAGTGGTGGAATAGCCAGTGTAAGCTATTGCTGTTAATGACAGGAAATAGTCTGTTAAACGATTTAGCCGAACGTCTGTGAACTTGAACGAAGTGGTGACTGTTTCCAAGGGCTGTTTCCATCGCGTTACAGCAGCGCTGCCAACTTGAGTGCCGAGCGAGACCTCGTAGTAGAGAGGAACGCCCGGTGGTGCCTCAAATCGGTCTGTCCACACTACAGTGACACTGGTTCCGTCCCAAGTCACAGTAAGATCAACAGTTTCTACATAAACAAACAGCAAATAGTCACAGTAGATCGAGGGCAAAGACACAACACAAAGGCACATGACACAATACTCAAACAACGTACACAAACATTCATCAAAATTGTGACTTTCGTCACGGCCAAACAAGTCCATGTTTACCTTGGTCTAAAGGTGGAGTTGAGGACATATTGAATTTTCTGGTGACAGGGGTACTGTATAAGCCGGGGATTAAATAAGCCCGCACTGCTACAAGATGTTCTATTCCCTCAAAGCCTGTTATGTTGCTCACTGCAAGTTGTCTGTCACTGTCAACGCTGACCCACACTTCGTCTGAGCTGGAGCTTGGTGATATTTTAATATCATATTGTAGAGGTTCCCCAGAATCGTCTGAGAATCCAAACCACAAAGCTATGAGTGAGCCGAAGGGAAGATAACCTTCTTGAGGCTCATACAAAGTGGGTGTGGTACTGGTGAGAGTGAGTGAAGCACCTGCTGAAGTGGGAGGAGTTTCAAGATACACGGCACCATCGCTGACGACCCTAATACTTCTTCCGGCACCGTTTCTACAAACAATAGTAGAGTACACCCTCGTGCCGTGGGAAACAGAAATGCCCCCACTGTCGCCTGAATGTCCAGTTGTAGGCATGAATGGATGGATATCATCACTTCCTTTTACTACACCTGAGAATACAATGCAGAAATCAACATGATTGAATTAACCTACTATAACTAGTTGTGATACAGCAGGTCGCACTGTCTACTAATTATCAGGATGCCCCACCCTGAGTAAACAGTTGTTGTAACACAGCATAAGAACAGGAAACTAAATGCAAAATGAATAGCTAGATTAAATGCTTAGGCATGAATTGTAATAGCTGTTGGGCAACCAACACCTGTTGCTCAATAAGTAAACAATATCTGTTGCTAGCCATATAGAGTGAGAGGATTGTTTTTGATAGATTAACAAGTGCCAAAGCAGGGAGAATCTATATATGTGTAGACTGCATACACACTCTATTGGTGATGTCATGAATCAGGTCCTTGGCACTAGCTTCCTGCAGCATTGCCTTGTGGTACTGAATCAGCAGTCTACATCACAAGGCTATGTAAACTAGCTTGGTTGTGATCACCAAGAATGCCTTTGCATGCTCTGCAGATTTGCCCACATTTGTTTGTGTGTGTGTGTGTGTGTGTGTGCGTGTGTGTGTGTGTGAGCAAGTCGTACTCACCTATTGCCCAGTAACAAGAAGTTATTCTACTCTCTTCATCCACAATGGCTGACCAGTCCAGCGTCAGTACACTTGAGTTAAAGTAGCCTCGATTCACTCCGTTCCCTTCAACCAGCTCGCCTCTCAGTTCAGGCGGAGTTAAATCGACAACAATTGGTTCGGAATATGCGACGGTGCTTAGCCCGGCATTGTTAGAAGCTGTAGCAGATAGATAGATGGAGCTATTGTGAATGAACAACAGAGGATCACTGTATCCCCAGCTGTTCCCTCCAGTTACAGAATATTTCTTGATCTGCTCTCCTCCAGGAACTGTTCCCAGGCCCCACATGTATTCCTGGACACTGCTCTGGTCATCTGTAATCCACCAACTGGCAGAGAGTTCTGCTAGGCTGCTAGAAACGAAAGACGTTCTCGGGCTTCTGAGTAACGGGATTCTGTCAGTAGCCATCTGCAATGAGCAGTTTGTTACTTGTATATCATCTATCAGTACATCGCCTCCAACAGGTGAGAGGGTGATGTTCGTGAGTGAAGAAATAGCAGTGAAAGGCAACTCGAATACCTGCCAATAGTCCTTTTCATAGATCGTGAAAACACGTGTGTATTCGGAAGAAGATGCTTGCACGCTTGTTACGGTGTGATCACCTTGACCTAAAGCTCGCATAGCAAATGAAAGAGTGTAATCTGCTCCAGGCAAACTGGAAAAGGTCTGTTGTATCGGAGAAGAGATTTGAAGGGACTGACAGCCAGAATAAGCAACCTCAGTGTCCATGCCTACTAATATAGCATCAGAGTCGGTCTCCCAACCATCTATACTCTCCAGTGCTGCTGTTCTTGTGCATGGAAAAACTTCGAATGAACCATTTTGAATAAGATTCGATGAGTAGGACGTGCATTTCTGTGCTACAGGTCGACTGAGGTCTACAGTAAAACCGCTTGAAGATACAGCATTGCTTCGCACACCTGCCCTATTGATGGCCACTACATGGGTATAATAGTCCTCTACAGATGTTAAATTAAGACCAGTGAGTGAAGTTTTCAGGTGGATGCCAATGTTAAAGAGTTCAGAGGAAGTTGGCTGGTCAGTTGAGGAAGTGACAGCTGCTTCGTAGTGATGTATTTGCGAATTCGGGTCGTGGAATCCAAAGTGACGTAAGTAGACAGATGTGGTGTTTGTTTGTCCTGATTCGTCTCGATACCAACGCCCATCAGTGACCACGCCCAGATTTGGCGGTGTTGTGTCGGTTAGAAATCCATCTGAAACAGATGTTGTGACCACACCTACTGGGTTGACAGCTCGTAGAGTAGTGTAGTAGCGTCTGTTGTTAGAAAGAGCAAGATCAGCGAATGTCGTAGAAGTGACGTCTCCAAGTGTAGTGAAATTTCGGACAGAGTCAGAACCAGGAGTGTCACCCAGCCCTATTTCAAAAGAGACTTGCTGTCCTGAAAATAATTCAGAAAAGACTTCATTCCATCTGACAATAAGTTGAGAAAGAGAAGAAGTAAAGTCAGCTTCGAAAGGTGCCAGCGAACTGGTTTCTCTAATCCGTCTGCCTTCAACAACTTGGACACCTCTATTATCGAAAGTGACACCTCCGGGCGACCGAAACAAGGAGAAGTGAGTAGAATTGTACCAAGCCCGGACGTGAAATATGTAGGAAGACCCAATCTGGAGTGGATGCGAGGAGGAAACACGAAAGAGCGCTCGATTGCTCGGCAGAAGAGGGTACCAAATTTGGTCTGTAGAGTACAACAGCCCATTTCCTGGATCTTGATTCAATAAGCTCACACTCCATTCGGCCCACTCAACTGCTGGAGTAGCTGTCTGATACGTAACCATACCAACCAGGTGGTCTGATACGGCTGTGAACAATGGGCTGGCGGGAGTAAGTGTGTCATACTGGGTCACGATATTCCTAACAAGCAACTGCATGTCTGGAGTCAAGTCAGCATTATCTATCTGCTGACAAGAAAGACTTGGAGCTGGTTGACATAGTTGTTTCCTGCCACATGTACAATGCCCTAAGCAGCTGTATGATGTGCATTGACCGGAACGCTGCAACTCGAGATGACCATTTTCAGCAGTACCGACAGCTTCCTGCACGACAAAAGTTCCCTGAGCAACACGGCTAGTCAAACCAACACCATTCATAGCCCATAAAGCGACATGGATGGTTTCTAATGGTGCTAGAAGTCTCGATAGAGAGACAGATGCAACATATACAATTTCATTAGAATGTCTAAACCAGGCTAGATCGGATGAACTGTACAAGTCTTTTCCTCTGAAGGATGATCCAACAGAAGCCGCATAAGACGAGATGTTTGAATGAGGGTCCTTGAATCCAGTAAAAGTGATGTTGAGTTGTGACTGAGCTGTAGCCAGGTTGTTTCGCCAGGTCATGCCATCTTCTATACTCCACGGAAGGGGAGCCGAGGTGTTTGTACGAACAGCAAAGTAGCCATCGCTTGGCGGCGAAGAATCGACAAGCACGGAACCTGACATTGATAGGGAGCAGAGACCGGCCGGATTACATCCAAGCATTTCTACACTATATCGATCTCCAGAGGAAAGTTGAGTGTTTGTAAGTACAGAATACAATTCTGTGCCTGACCTCTGCGAGGCAATGGGCAAGTAGGTACCAGACTCAGACACTAGTGACCAGAAATGCTGATCTAGCACTGTGTACAGATCAGTATATCGCCATTCAATACGCAAAGCAGACAAGCTATATTGTGTATCCGGCAACAGGGAACCTGCCCAGTCTATATTCATTCTAACTGCATTCACCAGTTGTGGAGAGCTGGACGTAACAAAGACACCAGTAGAAGCCACAGTGGTTGCAAGGCCTGCTTTATTGACAGTTGTAACAGTGACGTAGATGGTTTGATTAACTGGCAGTTGCTGAGCTATGTTGAATGGTGCCTCGGTAATGAAGTAATGCTGATCAGCTGGTATAGTTGTCATGGAAACGTATGAGTCGTCATTAGGCATGACACCTGCAGAGAAGGTGTGATGGGAAATTGAAGACTCAGCATCATGAAAGCCAGACCAATGAGCAGATATAGTAAGCCTGTAAAACGAAAAGGAAGTTGATATGGTCATTAATACATTCCAATGGTAAACAATTACCTGGAAGCTTGATATTGCTGAATTGCATGGGATGGTAGACCATGTGACAAATGGGATACGATTGGTCGAGTTGGGTCGATAGTCAGACCATTGGAACGAGCAGTAGAGCATCCAGAATACATACTGCAGCCTCTGACAGTGACAAAGTATCGAGCTCCAGCTGTCAACGGCATAGTTCGCATGGCCTCTGGTTGGCAGAAACACAAAATGAAATACAACTGTACGCAAGTTGAATTGAGGATTGAGGCTACAGTGGAGCTAACTATTCGAAACATCTGGGGCACCACAGTACGACATACATTACACAAAACCAAAGAATGCATACCAAGTACACATTTCCTGTTTATGCAGATCAGGACAAACCATTACAGTCTCAACGATGTCCGGATTAACAAGGCTTTATTTTTGTTTAACAAAATACATCTTAAATAAACAGAAGCATTAGCTGTGTGTGTACGGGTTTGTTGCCACTTGCATCATATGAAAAACATACAGATACCTTACTTAAGATGTGAATATAATATTATTTGTAGTAAAGGGAAGCCTTAATTTAACACATACAATTAAAATTACAGGCACTCTTAATACATTAATTCTTTAAATAAGACTGTAGTTAAAATTTTAATTTCTGTACCTTTTGATAGGCCGACGCTTACGTAAGGCATCACGTCCGTGCAGTTGGGACAGGTTCCTATACTCCACCAGTACTCAGTGGTACCGGAATGAGGATCAGTGAAGTCCTCCCAGTGAGCTTGTATTCGTGTGAAGTCACTAGAATAGTCCAAGTCTAGGAACCCGTTTTCCGGTTTGGGTCCGTCGAATACAGTACCGAAACAAGGTGGAGTAGAGTCGTAAATAATCAGATGAGACGAAGCGATAGTTGATAGACCAGCATGATTAAGCGCCTGAGGAAGGAGAGTAGAAGGAAAAGAGAGAGCATGGAAGAAGTGAACAAGAAAGAGGAAAGAGACGGATAAGAGAGAAGGGAGAGAGAGGGAGAGAGAGAGAGAGAGAGAGAGAGAGAGAGAGAGAGAGAGAGAGAGAGAGAGAGAGAGAGAGAGAGAGAGAGAGAGAGAGAGAGAGAGAGAGAGAGAGAGAGCAGAGATAATACTCAGAGGCAAAGACAACTATAGCTCACTATCATAACAAATAATAAGATCACTATGTTTGCAAAAATGTGAAAGATGCATTTGTCAAAACAGCTGCTCGACCACAAACAATTACTTTAAGGAAAACAAGCGGCCAATGTAAACTAGCATAAGTTGTTTGTTCAGGTTCGCTGTCGAATCAGCTGCAGGGTAATAGTCCAGTAACCACTAATCACATTATGAATGACCTAAGGCTTCCAGTATGGGAACTAGAAATGCCCTCTGAAGCATTTCCTTCTTCCTGGGCAATACTTTAGACTGCACAATACCAGCTGTCCCATGCTGGTGGAATAGGTGATTTCCATGAGACATTTACATACTTTTGGTCAGCAGTGACCAGATCGAATTCCACAAATACAGTTTACTTTGCTACAATTGATAATTTTCCAGGAACCATTTAGTGCGATTATTAGCTATGACTATAGGCAACCACTATAAACAACTATTAGAAAGTGTGCAACTGTGCATTTATAATGACAATTCTCTATAGACTGTTGAATTTATTTGTGCCTAATCATAGGGAAAAAGTAGGGCTGAAACAAATACCACAGATATTCGAATATTCGTTTGTTCCGAACACAATTTTTACTATTAGACTATTCGTTTGCAACCATGTTGTGCATATTTTATCTACCACTTGGAGTTGGAATGCACATAATTGATAGAACATGCTTAGTTACCAGGACTTGAAATGGGTTATGCAGTGCACATACTATCAACATGCCGAAAATACATATCTCCACCAAACTATTTGACTATTCGTTCGTTTGACACGTGAATATTCGAATACAAAAAAGTGGTATTCGTTTCAGCCCTAAAAAAAGGTGAACAACGAGCATTTTTTCTGGTCATAAAAATCTCTGATTTGATCAAATAAAATGGTAGAATTCACATGCGGTGAATAACTTACTAGTATGAATAAACAACCAATACCGAGCTAGAAAGTGCGCCACTACTATTCTTACACCAATATTGTCTGTGTATAAGTATTATCAGCTCTATTTGTATTCACCATTACTGATAACACGACTGGCTGTCCATCAGAGAGCTCTAGTGAAGCTGGTATTTCTGCAGATGTTTCTCCCGCATCAACTCTGCTCCAAGTGATCAGATCAGCGCGGCCTCGTGCTGATCCCAGGCCCCAGTACAAAGCCTTGACCCCGCTCTCCTGGTCATACACTAGGTCCCACTGCGGACGCAGCACGGAGAGATTAGATGCAGAATAGCCTATAGGTGTGGTCAGCAAGACTCTACCAAGAACAGGCGGAGTGGAGTCCACTGTGGCACCAAGTGACCAAGAAACACTTGACAATCCAACATGGTCATAGCCTGCAGAGAAATATGCCGTGAATGAATTATACAACAGGCAAAAAGATTCTTTCAAAACAAAAACAAGATGGACCTATTCTCATTATGGTCACATGTACTCAATTTAGGATATACCTTGATTGAAGTTTGCATAACAAGTGTGTTACTCTAATTGGATGTCCCAACAGAAGCAATAGGCCGTACATGCTTACACAACTACAGTGAACCTCACTTATCAGGACACCACTGGTGATTTGAGAGGTGTCTGCTATAAGGGGTTGTTATACATGAAAAGTATCAATTTGAGAACACATTGTAGTCTCCACATTATTGTCGCTGCTATTATTTCGGGGTCTCCACCATGAGGGTTCCACTGTATTACGCTATGTTGCAAGACATTACAGAGAAATGACCCTCAGACACTGAGACACCACTGAGAATACTTCAAACAGGCACAGATATATCACAATAGCTTTATTGTAGACATGTAAATTGATCAGGGAAATTTACCGTCTCGCTCGGCTGGTGATCGGACTATAAACAATATTGTACGATATTATGAGAAATACTGACCTCTGACAGATGCAAAGTACGTTATTCCTGGGGTCAAGTTTAACTGACTCAGTATCACCTCATTGGACAGGCCCATTGGTGTGAAACCAACAGTATTGGAACCATTAGGTGAAGTACCTGTGACAAAACAACAAACAACATGATCAATACCAAGAAAAAGTGAGAAAAACATTGAGTGGTTCTTTCTCGATCAAAGTGAGAAAAACAACACCGTTTGGTATAAAACTGTAACCATACCTTTTACAGTGGTTATCAGAACCAGTAAGAGGTAAACACTCAATGTTACAATGGTTCTAGAACAGCTGAAATAGAACTAATCTAAGAGTGAATGCACTTTTTAAGAGTGTATGCTAACGCACATGTTTTGTCCCAGAAACCCTATTTTTAGGACTATTAATTTACAGTTACAAAGAGAGCCCGAGGTACGTTACATTGTGCTGTTTTAAGACCCACTTTAGATAATGTTTTAGTAAATATTATGATTTTGCACCAATCCCATAATGGCTGGGGAAATTCTTTGAATGCAGGGGAGAATCCCTAGTGTGGAATGTGAGCCTCTACGTAAAAGTACATCATCACAATAATAGAATGTTACAATAACAACACACATTGCACAAACAGCTTAATCGATTTATGCTGCGACGTATCTTAGCAACAATTTGAAATATTCTTTTGAACAACTCAATTGTGATTAAGTGGCGCATGATGCACTGGGCCTCCGAGAAAAATACTATTTTTATTATAAGGTAGTCTACCCCAGCTCTTGTGAAGATATTTAGTTTTACCCAAATATGGTGGAAGCTAACGTATAACACACATGTGAGCAGTACTGTCATGTGAAGGGCATGAGGCGCTCACTCTCACCAAGTGCTATACATCAAAGACACTATTTGAACTCGCTATAATAATGTTATCTACAAGAATTCTTCCGTCAAAGTGGCGCCAAAGTGTCATAACAACTGGTCACACGGACAACAAACACAGCAAATGTGCTTAGCTAGCTGTCTCACAAACAGAGAGAGACAGACCTATGTAGAGTCAGCTAGGATAAACACCAACGCATGCATGTTTAGGCAGGTCGCTTCAAAGCTCTGTGATCACCAATGAGATCAGATTATGCCGGATTCTCATGTGAACTCTAGTGGTTGGTGAATATTCCCCAGTACAGTACCAGATGTAGGACTATGCAAGTGCACATATGGGCAGACATTTAGTGGTTAGCCAGCAGGCACATGACCAGGCTATGGTTCATAGGAATATCCTCCCACACAGCAGGTGCGAGGAATTTGTTGTACACCGGTTTTCAGGTTTCATGCATCATGCATTATCCTGAGGCGAAAGCAAAGCAAATGTTCCAATCCCCTCTTGTGAGAAAAAGACAACGGTGACTAATAGTTAAGAAGAGGCTTAGTACTACTACAAAACAGCATGAATATCGCTGTAGTCAGTGTGTGTGTGTGTGTGTGTGTGTGTGTGTGTGTGTGTGTGTGTGTGTGTGTGTGCCGACTTTGTGCACAGGTACTCCCAGCCTAGTCAGGTATGGTATCATGGTATCATGGTATCCTATCATGATATCTGGCACTGCTAGCTACATGTAGGCATCATTGATTTTAATGGCTAAAATACCTTCCTTTTGCTTGTGTGTATGTGTGTGTGTGTGTATGTGTGTGTGTATGTGTTTGTGTGTATATGTGTGTGTACACATATCTTACCAATGGCATACTCATAGTAGCTGATTCCATATGCATGAGGCACATTCCTGTTCTCTTCGGAGTCCACAAACCTGTCCCACACAATCCGAAGCACTGATGTGGAAGCCTGGTACCCAGACTGATTCACACACGCCCGAGGCTGTTCCGGAGAAGAACGCTCTTCCGCTTGATTCCCACTTGAAAGCTCAGGCAGCTGGCTGGGCAAAGTTGGCGGCAAAATTTGAACGCAACCAGCTTTTGGTGGAGAAAGATCGATAGTAATTCCATTGCTGCAAGCAGTTACCCCGAGCGGGGCCGCTGAAGGTGGTATGAAATTATCTGCTATAGCTCGGACACAGAAATAGTATCTCTCTCCATCCAGAAGCGACAAGCTGGTCACAGTAACAGCATTAGCAATGGTTGAACCACATGTGACCAGGTTGGGCTGATCACAGGCCTTGAAAACACGTTCGGTTGAGATGGAATAGTTATAGAGAGAATATCGGAGACTAGACCACGAGGCTGAAAGAGAGTTGAATGAACGAGAATATTCTATGTCGGTAAAGTCGGGTGAGTGGTGCTCTACATTTCTCCAGTCAGTAGTGGATAAGGATGATACTGCATTGTCAGCAACGTCAAGGACGATTAGAGGTGGTGCCTCAGGTCCTTGAATTATGAGTGGAGTTACAGCAGATGTCTGCAGTCCAGCTGAATTGATAGCAGTCACTACCACCCAGTGACTGACATGCAGGGAGAGAGGTGCATCGAGCGTTTGAGCAACCATTTGTGTGCTAGCAGACACATTCCTCCATTCGGTGACTAGATCATAGCCAGCGCTACTACTCGTTGAAACCGCCCATCGATACCTGACCAAGTCGGCGTCTTCAAACGAAGACCAAGATATATTGATCAACCCTCTCGAGCTGATGCCTGAAGTGCTGTCAATGACTAAAGCACGATAATCTGCTACAACGCTACCAGCTTTGGGTGGGTCAGTCAGACGAAAACCGTTTGAATAAATCGGATCGAGACAGATTTGCTTCAAGCAAGCTTGTGCGGCATTTATATAAGTGACGTTTGGTTGAAGTCGTACGGGCGCTATCACGGACTTCTTTCTCCCGGTGTTTCTGAATGGTAAGACCTCAGTCAAGTTGCTCGTATTGTCATCAGCAGCTCTGAATAGCCCCCAGCGATAGTAAGTGACGCGAGGAGTTAGAGAAGATGGAAAGTACCAGCGTGCGGACACTTCTGATCGATAAGCTGTGTAGTTGATGTCTCCATCAGACAAACCGTCCCACACGTATCCACCGGTTGAATCCGCAGGTAAATAGAGGAACCCATCAGACGAAGCACTGACTTGATTGAGCGAATTTGAAGCTTTTACGGTAGTGAAATACATAGAGCCAGGAGAAAGTTCAAGATCAGTGAATGAGTACGAATGCTCAGAGTCAACACTTACAAATGGCGCTATATCGGATCTGCCTGGTTGAGATCCAAGTGCTACTGTGAACGTTGCATTCAAGTGGTTGCCATAGAGACCAGACCAGCCTACGAGAATAGTTTCGTCGTCCATCAGTATGTCTACGTCTTCCTGTTGAGGAAGAAAGCCAAGAGAAGCAACATCAGGTGAAGAATCAGGGTCCGCTTCAAACACGCTAAGGCAAGACGAGAGAGGAAAGTTTTGATAAAAAGGTTCAGCGGAGAAGGTTGAAGATAGTCCGGCACTGTTAGCGACTCGAATTGAGACATAGTATTCAATGCCTGGTATAAGCTGTAGTGTACCGGTGTCTATAGCAATACAGTTAGACGTAGGACAAGATGAGTGTGGAGAAGACGGAAGAGAAGTGTAGTCAAGTACGTCTGTACCTAACTGCCGTCGATCTAGAGCGTACTGCAAAGTCGAGTCCAACCCACTCCTGTCTTCTTGGTCTATAAAGGTCTTCTCCTCCCACCAAACCAGCACTAGCTGATCAATTTGCTGCATCTGTAGGCTACCGTTCAGACGAGGAGGCGAAGTGTCAATGACAACAGGACCGACGACAACCGTAGTCACATACATAGCCAAGTCAGTCGCTGAGATAACAATGTAGAATTCCAGACCAGACACCAGGGCGGGCATATGAGCTGAGAAGTGCGTCTGACCAGCCGTGGTCTGCATTGGCAGCATGACAATAGGTTCGGAATGGTTAGACGAACGAGAGAGACCAAATTGGTAGCTACGAATACCGGCGTTGTCCGAGGCAGTCCAGCTAACGTTCAGGACTGTATCCATCGTGGTGTAAGTGAGTGAAGAGAAAGAGGAGTACTGCGAGCACACTGTAGACGGCAACTCAGCTGGTAAGGAAGATCTATTGGATAGAGAATGACAAATGTAAGATGTACCAATTTAGTTCTATAGAGTACACCCAGTTCAAATAATATAGGGAATAGTTTTCAATAATTTTTTCTAGGCCTTTTTGGGGTTATTCCATTTTACAAAACAGCATACTGAATAGTGGGTAATAGCTATTTTGAAGATTCAAATTTTGGTGAATGACCCAGAGTTTTTTGGTGAATTTGGTGAAAATTTTGGTGAATGAGCCAAATTTTTTCTACACTTTTTGGGTTGTCCCATTTTACAAAACAGCATACAAAACAGCGGATAATGAAGATTCAAATTTTGTTGAATGACTCAGATTTTGTATTTTGACGAATTTTGTTTTGGCTCAGTACGTACATTACACCAAAATTTCCTCCAGCAAAAGTATCCACTACTACAACATTGTAGATTTGCACATAAAACAATGTTTAATAGCTATCAATCATACCTATTCGTCAGGATGGGTAGAGTCATCAGTTCTTGCGTGGTTATATTCCGACTTCTTGTGACACATTCTGTGAAGGGCGAGACAACTCGAGCTCTCTCTCTCCTTTCGTTCACCAGCCACACGTTCCCTCCATTACTCACTAAACCAGGCTTCACTCTAGCGCCGGGAATAACCACACCATCGAATACAGGTGGTTCTTCATCGATAGTAATACCATCACTGCAAGCTGGTGGAACAGACTGCTCAAAAGCTCCGTTATAACCGACCACAGTTGTGTAGTAAGTGCCAGATGAAGGAGCTGTCCAAGAGACCAAAGTATCGATAGTTTGCTGTACTGGACTGCCTGTAAGTATCGGGTAACTAAACAAGCTGACGTTCAAGCATTCAGTTGCGATAGCATACTGATAAAACACGATTGCAGTTTCAGGATCAAAGAAACCACTCCAGCGGATGGTAACAGAGTCACTTAGCTGATAATCCAGCTCAGGTTGACCAGGATTGCCCTCTAAGACGACCCCAGGAACTGGCGGAGTGAGATCCACAGTGATCTTGATTGAAGATGAAGAGGACAAGCGAGCATGGTTGGTGACAGTGACAGTTATGATGTAGTCTGTGTCGTGCCGCGTTAGACTGCTTGACGGGAAATCAGCTGAGGTAGGGTTAATATTGTGTGTGGTCATGTGACAGTGAGAGACTGTGTCACACACACAGTTTGAATCATTAAGACATACCTCCTGGAAAAGATATGAGAAAGAAGAAAGGAGAGAAAGTGTATGAGAGAAAGAGAGAGAGAGAGAGAGAGAGAGAGAGAGAGAGAAAGAGGGGGAGAGAGAGAGGAGAGAGAAAGAGAGAGAGAGAGAGAGTGGTAAAGGGGGGAAATTAGGTTAAGAAGACGTCAAACCAAATATGAACGAACATGCACTATGTTAGTATTATAACTTACTTGCATAATATGAGTCACAGACATGTTCCCATTCCCTACAAGCACACCGGAATCAGTCTCAATTCTCCAATCAATGCTGTACAGACCACTATGCATGTCCGAGGCTGAGAAACGAATGTGCATGTCGAGAAAACTTTCCGATGCAAGCAGCAATTGACCTCCAAAAGAATTCAGCACTAGTCCAAGATCATATACATCAGGAGGTGATGAATCAACATGAACTAGCACTCTCTCTTGTGCTTGATTCGACCTGTAGTCCTCCGCTTCGAACCAGATTGTCACAGAGTCGCCATCGGCTATTCCGCTGGGCAGAATGGGTACACTGTCTAAAGCAATATCAGGCGTACTGTGTGGAAAAGTTGACGAAACATTTAGCCCACTTTCTCCTCCAACTTGATCGACTATTATAGCGTATGAAATGTCAGTGACTCCAAGTGCATTGGGAATGCCGAGACGCTCCTCGTCGTCATATTCCACTAGAATGGGAGGGGTGTGGTTTCGAACAGGTGCGAGCCAATTCTCTGACTGCAGATTAGGACTATAGAAGTGTCCACGCCCAGATATGATAATGGGTGAGGTGGTGGAATTGTGCCAGAAGGCATTGCCATCTGCTACACCAGAAGAAGCAATAACAGGATTGCTAATGTCTTCTAACAAACTGCTCGAGAGATCGTAAATCACAATTTGGCGGGCATACTGCCTGTTACCAGCTGCGTCAGTTATAATCAGAACAATAGAAAATGGTCCTTCTGAACTGAGAGAAAAAGTTGTTGAATAACTCATTTCATCAGTGTCTGGTATTTCTCTCGAGTCAAGAATAGTCACTTGCTCGTAAAGTTCCATAGCAGCAGAGTCGTACTCTAGTCGTGACAGCTCAACACGATAGCTGGTGACTCCTGAAGGATTATCCACCCATCCACCCCACTCGAGGTCGACTTCGCCCGAAGATGAGTTCAAGAAAGCGTTGAAAATCGGCTGATTACTTGTGCAAGTTGTCGACGGCTCCAGCGAGCAATGTGTAGGCGGTTGAGTGTCCATTATATAGAGCACAGACCCAGTAGCTTGTGATCCAGTGTAGTAATGTCTTGCAGTGGTATTGGTGTCAAGGTTAGTGACATCCAGATAACCTCCATTGATGGATACTATATTTACAGAGAACCTAACAAGAAGAAAAACAGAAGATAGATAATATCTAAGTAAAATAAGCTAAAATTAAAGTTTAAATCACTATCTAATTGAAAATGTGTGTAGAAACGCTGTGTACAAAGCAATGCGATGTCAAATTTTGATGTATTTGTGAAAATTGATGGTTATTAAGTGCACATTGCATTATTTCATACACAGTATTTAGAATAGACCAATTGCATGCCCATGTCACAGTCATGCACGTCCGTGTATCTTCGTACTCATTGGGGGACAGCGAACAGTTTTAGCAAAGCTATATGCACATGCGGCGAAGCAACAGTGTAGATACGGCCATGGATAAACTCTGCAGGTAAGTTTCTTGGAGTTTACTGCTTTCGTCGCCTTACCAGAGGTATGAGAAGGGCTACGTGTCCCCCAATATGGTGTCCCCTCGCGCGACTGTGACGTCACATGCAATGGGTCTATTGTTTAACAGACTTTTCTTCAATCTTCCTTAGTGCATGAATTTGTTCATGAACTCTTAAATCTATAAAATTATTCACACATCACTTCGTACACAGTATTACCACACTATATATACATTACTTTTTCAAACCTTCCACCTATCTCCCAATGACTTAAAATATCTAGTCATTCTCTCATGATAAATATCTTACCTGTCACCATGAAGGAAGGTGTGGTCATTGAGAGAAAGTGCATCGGCAATGGCAGTGCAGCTAATCAGAGCAGTCCCTGGTGAATCAGGAGACACAGTAGCACCTGCACATGAATGCCGCGTCTCAGAGACAGACAGAGTAGGATCTGTGGAAAAAGAAAAATAGGCAAGACTGTGAATCTACTAGTGATTACAGAATTCAATTCTGTGCATTTGAGCAGGTTTTTAAGCTGTCAACATACAAAGAATTTTGTGTAGTTTATCGTAGCGCGAAATAAGTTTGCAGTTCTCGTGGATCAGATTGTACCATGAAGCTGTAATACACATTACAAATAAATAACCACAAAAATAATTTGCTCTATGTACCAAATTAAAAATCCACGGAACATTTTATCCGTGATTTTCTCACCCTGCACAAGTTATGAACATTAACAATTTTTGTCACATTTCAAAAACCAGGACTAGCGCAAAGCGAATTTCAACACAAATTCAATCTTTAGTTGTGAGCTTACATGACGTTGCTCGGTACAATTTTCCGACCACTTCAGTGGTCGCAACGCCCACTTCAAACCCTTGCACATATGCAGGGACCGGTGGAGGAGAGGGTCCAGAGAACATCGTCATCCATTCAGCCTGGAGCACAAGAGGAGGAGAGTTGATGTAGACTGTGATTGTGGTGTTGGAATCATCGCAACTGGCGGTCTTTGTGCTATTGGAGTATGTGATGCTGGCTGAACAGGAGTCTAGGTCTGGGCTAGTGGTGACTGGAGTGTGTGAGAAAAAAGAGTGAGTGAGCGAGTGAGTGAGTGTGTGAGAGAAAAGAGTGGTGAGTGAGTGAGTGAGTGGATGAGTGAGCGTGTGAGAAAAGAGTGAGTGAGTGAATGAGTGAGTGAGTGAGTGAGTGAGTGAGTGAGTGAGTGAGTGAGTGAGTAAGCGAGCGAGTCAGTGAGTGGATGAGAAAAAAAGAGTGAGTAGATGAGTGAGTGTGTGAGAGAAAAGAGTGAGTGGATGAGTGAGTGAGTGAGTGCATGAGTGAGTGAGTGAATGAGTGAGTGAGTCAGTGAGTGGATGAGTGAGTGTGTGAGAGAAAAAAGTGAGCGAGCGGATGAGTGAGTGAGTGATATTAGTGAATGTGTGAGCGATATTAGTGAGCATTTAGAAGGTACACGTGACGTACTGTTCAAACAGTCTTCTCCAGTGAACCCATCAGAGCAGTTACATGAGACCAATTCATCAAGACACTCTCCAGGGTAACAAAATCCACCAAGCCAGGAACATAGTTCTGAAAGAGAAGCAAAAATGTGAAACCGTGAACAAATGTGTGTGTGAAAGAGTATACTCACGAAGGCAGGATGTGTTCAGGTTCCTGTACGCCGATTCTCCCATTCCCATTCCATTGTTCGAGGCACATTCCACACATGTTTGATCAGTAGCTGATGTGCAGCGAATGTCAGCACAGTTTTCAATATTAGTACACTCTGTATAACATAACAGACGAGTTAAATTTCAGTTACAAGTACAGAATACAAAATTCAATACCTTCATAATACAACAACACGCTTTTATCAAACTAACTAGTACTTTGCAATTATGATTTAAGACTGAAAATGCTCAATCTAGAACATACTTCAATGTAATTCTGTAATTTGATTGGTCAGCCAAAGGTGTTCTAAGTTAAGCAGAACACCACTGAATTTACTTAGAACACATAACCACGCTGTTAATAACCAACAAAATGGTGTCGTCAAAAATGCACACAAGTTTACACTGCCATCATTCGCTATCGCTTGACTCTGGGCTCTCTACTACCTCGAGCACTTTATTTGCTTAAAGCACAGGCATGGTCTATACACCTTAGACGATAGATTCTCGGTGCCTATGAGAAATTGGAAACCCTGTTGAGATTTAGCTCAAATTGGAAACGTCTACAAACATCTGTTTCCACAGTGATTTAACCCGTAGTAACCTCGAATCCATCGTCTAACATATATAATCATTTTTTGTACGAGAATTCAAATTCAAACAGTTGTGTTAGCTAATTTGTGACATACTTGTGCAGATGGGTTGTGCATCACTCCATAGACCAGTGTCTTGACATGTTCTGACTCCGCCCACTGGTCCGCTAGACTGGTAGTACCCGTTGTCACAAGTGAACACGACCTCGTCGGTGTACAAAAAACTGTCACCACTCCTCACCGCATTAGCAGGAGTGCCAGGATCACCACAACTCACTGCACGTTGACAAGGAGAGAAAAAAAATTGAATTATGCAGCGACATACACAACTATAGCGAGAGACATACGACAGGAAAAATTGCATGAATTAGACCAATAATTTTACAAATGTCTTGGGTATTCACGCTGATTTATAAAAATTAATGCTCTGTCTCACACGTTTGGTCACTCGCAAAATTTCTCGCTACATGACACAAGGTCCCTTCATTCATGACACGTTGACATACAGCGGTTTTATTACTCCTTGCAACAGCCTGCTAAGGCATAAAGCGTGATCCGTGCCTTATTTGGAAGGTTTATTACATAAAGTGATTTAGATTGAACACGGTTTACACTTTTAGATTGCTGAAACCGCTATAAGCTGCAGCCCAAAAAGTGCATTCAGTAAACACAGAACTTCTATGTTGTACTGTACAGAGGTTTTATTACTTCTTGCAAGGAAGATTTGAGTGTAAAGCGCCACCTTGCAGTCACTAATATTTATTCACACAATGGAGCATGATCAAAGACTTGTTGACATTTTAACGTATTAGTGCTCCATGCTTTACCCTTGCAAGAATTAATAAATTGCTGTACTTTTGTGAAACAACAAAATAATTTTTTATTTTAATGATAAGCAAATTGTGTGTTCAGACTGCATAAGCAGTTATTCTCATTCCACTCAAGACCAGATCAGTGGGTTCACCGATAAAGGCTCTGATCTGATCAAGAGCTCAAACAGTGTGAATGAATCATCACAACACACTGACCACATGACACAATGACACTGCCTTTATACTGATCAATACTACACATACCAGTGGGGACCATGAGTGTATTCATTGAACAAAGCAATAATAAATCTAACCTTGAATTTCACACTGCCTAAATCTGAATCTTCGATCCCTAAAAAGAAATAATTACGCGTAGTAAAACTTTCAAAATTACAAAAGTACATGTCAATTTTTCACACAAATTTTTCAAATCAAAATTTTATGGATTATGGTAATTGATTTTGCTTACATACACATGAGTGTAATACTGGTCTAGATTTACTAGTAGTACCTGTTAAAAGGACTGTAGAAACTGTCCAATCCAGCCAGCACTCGGGTATCGCTAGCAGTCCAATTCAAAACTGCTTCTAAAATGTTCTCCCAGCTGGTGCTGGGAATTTCACAGTTCACTAGAGCAGCGAATGGTCGAGAGCAGCAGAGGACACTCCATACTCTGTCACTAGAGCCGCTTGAGAAGGTGCTCTGAAATCCACCAACATAGCCGTCACCAGGACAGTTATAGTTGATGCTGCCTGACAATGGATTGATGCTCGGCTGCAAAAAGTAACACATACATTTACCATACAGTGGTGGTATACATTATTATCAGAAGAAGAAGAATAGATACATTGCAGAGATAGGAAAATAATTCAAGTAAAAATGTTAACAAGAAATAAAACAATAGGTGGACTTAGGAGCTGCACTGTGTTTCAATAGGAGAGCTGGGTAGGGCTGTTTTTAAAAAAATTAGAGCTGTTTTTTCACTCAAGAAAAATAATACAAAATGTAGACTAACTTCCAGGAAAATAAACAAAAATGTGACCTACATCGTTACAGTGTTGACTATGCTCAAACGAGAATTGTTATCATAAAACGTAAGGCATCAGTCAAAATTATCTAGATACCTGAGATCCCTTCAAGCAGATATACCTGTGCACGCGAAGGTGCACCTGATAATACAAGTAGTAGTTTAGGGCTCTGCTCCAACATACCTGCAAAGTGCACGAAGCTGTTACATTAGCTAGTCCACCGCCGCTCGAACACCTGTACTCCCAGCGACGATCATCGTCAACGTTGCTGTGTGGAGGGAAGATTCGAATTGACGACCCCTCTCGACACGCCCCACGTCACTCACCTAAACTCGCTGGCTACGCCCGAAATTGCCAAATCGTCAGGACAGCTGTAGGTGAAATCTTCAGTGAATCCATTCACAAAACCGCTCCACACGTTTTCTCCACTAGCTGAGCTTGCAAGCACCAAGGCAACGGAGTAAACAACAAATAAACAACGTCTGATCTCCATTCGCATTTTAGTTGAAATCCGCTACTGAGTGAAAAAGATTGATTTCCGATTGCAGAACGGGGATTGTATCAGCTACACGTGTAGAATATTCTATACAAATCAGACAACTGCCGACTATGGCTCCATTCGACTGCTTTCCAGTTGCCTCGCGATTAGTAGGACTATGATTGCTGTTGCAGCGCATATAATGGGTGGAGCTCGTAATTAAACACTCGCGCACGCGCATTACCAACAAGGATGCACGTGGTTTGTTTACCGCATTGTGTTCTAATTGAGTGACCGCATGAGAAATATTGAATATTGGTTGCCGCCGCGCCATGCGATTGGCAGTGCTGTGTGAAGAGGTGCCGTCCACCTCGTGCAAGTGCAGTCGCCAGCTCTGAAAGCCGTTGGACCTTGTGTAATATACCTCTATTAATAGGCTGAACACAGACAGCGAAGAGCAGGCGACGAGAAAAGAGAATCATTTGAAGTTTTATCAGATCAGTTGATGGAAAGGTGAGCGTGGGATCCTGTCTCTCTCCTTGCTGAGTAAAGCCACTAATAACTGAGCCGTTTCTCTCCCAGTTACCTGTAGGTTACCGAAGGACGGTGGCGTCGTGGGATTCTAAACGAGTCGACAAGACGGCTAGGCAGCGGAAAATGGCGACTGACGAAGATTACGGTGACTACGTGACGCGGTGTGTGTGCGGCTACACTCATGACGACGGGTACATGATCTGCTGTGACGGTTGTAGCGTGTGGCAGCACGTAGAGTGCATGAAGGTAAGACAACAGCCGATGAAACGCATGTACCACAGACATGCCTGTTTAGAACGTTTTAGTCCATATTTTCCTCTTTGCTGTTTCAATGATTTCTGCTTTTTAGTTGTTTATGGTGAAACTAACCAAGCTGTGGTTCACACCACTTTTCAAAATCTGTCCATCGTGACACATAGCAGCAAATTTACTTAGATTTTGTTCTCTTAGCACGTGTTGAGTATGTAATAACGAAAGATTTTCTCTAGGGATTGAAATTTTCTGCCGTTAGAGAAATACACAAAAATAATTTTGCACAATCATTGTGAAATGAAATCAGATTAACGAACTGGGATAACTCAGATAACTATATAGACAATACTAGCTCTAATTGCAGGGTCTAACTCTTCATTGTGGTGATAGATTAAATTCGTGTTTCTGTTCTTTTTGTGTGTCAGGTTGATCCGAAGAATCTTCCGGACAAGTATTTGTGCGAGAAGTGCGACCCTCGTCCGGTCGATAAGAAGCGAGCCCGTGGTCTACAGATGAAGAAGAGAGATGATTTATCGGGTGAGTTCAGAATGGAGCTAGCAGCAGGTGAATTTAGCAGCGACAAATAATGAGCGCATAAATAATTATTTGTGACCTATTTCGCGAAAGGGGGTATTTGTGCTCCTGAAAAATTTTGAGCGCATGCCTGTAATCAAATAGCTGCTACTTAGTCAAACATAATTGAAAGTTTCTATTGATTATACTAATTATTCTGCTTGCTGTATAAAAATTTCAAATTCACTGTTCTTCATTTATCCGAAAAACAGCCATTTGATTACAGGCATGCGTTAAAAATTTTCAGGAGCGCAAATACCCCTTTTCGCAAATTTGGTCACATTTTAGTGAATTTTGAGTTTGGTTATGTTGGTCTGTTGATGCCTTCATGTTTGTCCACAATTTGTCAAATCGCTTGAGTTTATAAGTGGAACCTTGTGTCACCAATAATTGAGGCGAAGTATTACTTGTTGTTTGTATGCATCAAATGCATTTTGTTCCCTGTTTATAAGAATTATGTGTCTACACATTTCAGTGGTCTGGATTAGTGGTGAATGTATATTGGTTGTCGTGGTTACTGGATACCAACTTATTTGTACCTAGAATTCTTCATTGATTTGTGAGTCTTCTTCTGGTGCACGTGCTGTAAAAGCATCCCTGACCATCCTTGGCTTTGTGTTGAAGCCTGTCTCACACATGTAGTCCTCACGTCACGGTTACCATCTTTATCAGCATACAATCCAACTCGTTGAAACTCATGTAAAAAAATATTACTGCTTATGTCAAATTGTTAGCCGTACTTAAAACTAGCAGTATTTCTTAGTCCTACTTTGTTGCTACCGAATAGTGCTCAAATTTTGAATAGAAGGACTAAATTTTTAATCCTGGTTGTGCATTGTGTAAAAATTTTTGTTTTTTCCTTCTATTAGATTTCGATGATGAAGATGGCAGCAATCTATCTACTGATGATGGTCGTCGCTCACCTCTGCCTTCCTCTCTGCAGCAGTTGCAGGCTAAGCGACGGCGCAAGCAGCAACAGCGATCAGGTTCGACCAGAGTCCAGGAACTAAAGGTGGAGGCTAGGAAGACTGGACGCAAAGATAAGAGTGACAAAGAGAAGGAGGAAGGAAAGAAACCAAAAAGAAAGGTACACATGGTTGTGTGTGCTAGGTTATGGTAGCAGCACAGCCTGGTCGTGTGTGCTTGATCCCAGTAGCTTATGGTAGCAGCACAGCCTGGTTGTGTGTGCTTGATCCCAGTATCTTACGGTAGCAGCACAGCCTGGTCGTGTGTGCTTGATCCCAGTAGCTTATGGTAGCAGCACAGCCTGGTTGTGTGTGCTTGATCCCAGTAGCTTATGGTAGCAGCACAGCCTGGTCATGTGTGCTTGATCCCAGTAGCTTATGGTAGCAGCACAGCCTGGTCGTGTGTGCTTGATCCCAGTAGCTTATGGTAGCAGCACAGCCTGGTCGTGTGTGCTTGATCCCAGTAGCTTATGGTAGCAGCACAGCCTGGTCGTGTGTGCTACATGTAGCTTATGGTAGCAGCACAGCTTGGTCGTGTGTGATACATGTATCTTAAGGTAGCAGCACAGCCTGGTTGTTTGTGCTTTGTTCCACTATAATATCTGTAGTGAATTTGTTTCTAGCATGTTCTTCATGGGATTTTAATGTTTTTCTTGTGTAACTGTACAATTCCACTTGTCCCCCGCAAAATCTTGAAATAACAAGAAAAGAAATATGCACCGCCCAGTTTGTGAACAAAATAGAGGTTACGACATAAAAATTCTATTGCAGCTATCTGAAAAATTTTACAGCTTAATTGTACCTAATTTTTAAATTAACAGCTCTGCTTTCTTCTCAGATCAAGATATCTCCTCACCATTCCTCGTCCCCTGGACCCTACTCGCCTCTTCTCTCCGGCGTACAGACACTGCTCAGTGCTGCCTCAGCTCTCGAAGAACAACAGCAGGACATTGACCTCTGGAGCTCATCCACGAGTCCTTGGAATGACCCTTACGACGCTTGTCACCAGAATATCTTCTCGGAGAATGTTCTGTCTGGTCCGTATCAGTTGTTGCGTTCTTGGGGCACCGTCTATAGCTCGGAAGAGTTCGTAACAGTCGAGGCACGCGTGTCACAGCCGATGTGCATGCTGAGAGACGTAGCTTCACATAGGAAAGGCGTGGTCGCTGCAAGCAGATTTGCTGAACAGAGTATCATCATGGAGTACAAGGTATTATTCACTAGATTAGGGCTACACTTTTTGTTGTACGCTTCTGTGGAACAGCTTAGAGCATCACCTTCAGACACTAATGTGTTCAATCACTGACTCTTTGCTGTCGAATTTCACACGATGGAGATGATTAGAGATTTAACATGCTCCATGGTGCACGAGCATAACACTACGTGCTTTCAGTTCAGAATTTTTCCCTTTGTGTGGAGTCCCTTGACAATGTAACCCATCTTATGTAAGCTTAAAAATCTGTTGTTTTTTTAACTTGAGTACCTATCTGTGAAGGAAGATGTGTTTGGGATTGTATCCTGATTTTCTTTGCTAATTGTGTACATGTGTCTTTTGGTTTTCTCAATTAGGGGCGTGTTCTCCAGCGACAAGAATTGTCAGGAGGAAGGTTTCTATGGAAACACAGGTACTGGATCACACATCCACACTCACTCACTAACCCACTCATTCACTCACTCATTCACTAACCCACTCATTCACACACTCACTCACTAACCCATTAACCCGTATTTCTTCTAAAAATTCGGCACAAAATAAATAGATTTGCTTGCCCAATAATTTGGAGGTAATTGTGGCAGAAGTTCAGAAGCGCCGAAAAATTGGAGGTGTGGTGACCTGCATGTGTTTGAACTACAACGCGTCTACAGCTCTTTTCCATGAAGTACAGGACTTTTCACGTCGGGCTGTTGGCTTACTGTGACGAAGAACCAAAGCACTTGCCGAAATTTAGAGGTTTAGTACGCATTCCAGCGTCAATGTGCTGAAAAATAAGGGGTGCCGAATCTTTAGAAGAAATACGGTACTCACTAATATTTACCTACTTACTCATTTCTCTCTCCAGCCCTTGTCCATTTGTCTATCAATACAATCGACTGGAGGTGTGCATTGATGCTAGGTATGCAAAAAATAAACTCGCTTAGTAGTAATTGTATTTTGCATTTTTATTCTACTCTTAGAATTTTTATTACAATTAATTTTTATTCTTCACTTACAATTTTATTCTCTACAGATATACTGGTAACCTGGCTAGATTTGTTCGTCGTTCTTGCAAACCAAACACTGAGGTACTTGAACATTAACTGATGAAATTCGAATTCCTTTCTCTCTATAGCTACGGCACTTCTTTGTCAGTGATAAGCTCCACTTTGGTATTTATGCTACATCAGCGATTGCTGCTGGGGAGGAAATTACACTGCCCTTTGACTTTCGATATGAGAAATGGTCAGTTACACGGCACACGCAGAGAACAGGACTAGGGTACATACAGAGTGAATTGTCGATATTCACTCGCGAAGGTGGTATCAGAATCCACACAGTAGCAAACTGTTGCTACATTAAAATTCTAGAATGAATTGTGCAAAATCGTGTGTGGGCAAGACACCGCAGATCACTGCAGCGTTTAAAATCGAGAACCGAGAACATGTACATCACTGTACACTTAGTTTCTGATATTTTATACCAGTAATATACTCTTGTTTTCTCTCTCCCTCTCTCTCCCTCTCTCTCCCTCCATCTCCCTCTCTCCCTCCCACTCTCTCTCTCTCCCTCTCTCTCTCCCTCTCTCTCCCTCCCACTCTCTCTCTCTCCACCTCTCTCTCTCTCCCTCCCTCCCTCCCTCCCTCCCCCACTCAGTGAGTACCTAGTGGAGTGTGCATGTGGTGGTAGTGTCGGTCAGTGTATGCTGTCTCGTAGTCCTGGTATTGGTAGCAGAAGAAAATCCAGCAGGACCAGTTCAACTGACGAGGACCACCCACCAAAGTTCGTCAAAATATTGTTTAGTATTTTTGCTAAATTCATATTGCTGAGCAAAGCGAGGCTATTGATTTTCACTCGTATCTTGCAAATGTAAATGCGTATGTGTGTTTTCTGTGTATATTAATGCCTCGGTGAGCAGAGGCATACGGTATTCCTGTCTGTATGTACATGTATGTCTGTCCGCTAGTTCTGAAAGACACCAAAGAATCAGCTGGTGGTAAGTGCAATATGGACATACATGGTGTCACACGTTTATAGCTCGAACTTGATGGTCTTAGATTTTTATAGGAATGCAATCAAGACTCACGATGGCTGGGGCACACCGCACATGTTGCGAGGCAATTCCTGCGAATTTGTAGTTTAACGTAATGATTCTGTACATAAAACCATTAATCCTCCCTCTCCCTCTCTCGCTAGGACTATTGGTCGCTCTCCTTGCATACTATCTACTCAAACTCTTGATGAAGACAGCAACAGCAGTTGGACCAGCACTGGCAGCCATCGCAAGAGAACGCGCCAGCTTCCCCCACGACCCAGTAGAGAAGTGAGCTCCGTAGTTACCACACCCCTTAGTTTATACCACACCCCTTAGTTTATGATGTGTACTATGGCATCTTGCGATATTTTTTTTTTAACAGCAAATGTCCGATAGTGACTCTGAAGAACACGAAGACAGTGAAAGCAAGCGAGCGAAGGTATGCAAGCTGGAGAGGAGAGAGGTGTGAGATATAGAAGAACGAAAATGAGCTTTTAAAGTATCGTTTTTTGATGTTTTAGTCACGTGAAGAACGTAAGACTGAAGCAGTCTGGAGGATGTTTGAGAAGATGGAGGCTAGTGAAAGAAGACGCCATCACTTGCTTTCTGAGAGTAGCCAAGACGGAGAACAGTCGCCATTTCGTAGTGCAAAGGAGAGGTGTGTCACAGTTCAAGATTTTATAATTATTAGTTGAAAACTCTCTCTCTCTCTTTGCAGAAGAATAAGTGTTAGTAGCACTGGAAGCAAGAAATCTCACCTCTTGCCGGGCGGTCGATTGTGAGTTATCTGCTCTTAGACATTGGTAGTCTCACTAAGAGACTGCCCACCCCCACACCTGCAGTAGTTAGTACTTTGCACTACTCTCTCTCTCTCTCTCTCTCTCTATCTATCTATCTATCTATCTATCTCTCTCTCTATCCTCTCTATCTCTCTCTATCTCCAGAGGGTCTTCAACTGATCTTCTCTCTCCTGAACCAATGGATGCCTTCTCTCCTCCACTCACTCCCAGTCTCACCACCTCTCTCACTAATATCCCAGGCGATTCACTGCCCTCACCATCTCATGTTCCTCACAGACTCAGCTACGAAGCTAATCCTTACCTTCACCCTAAATACCTTTTAGCAGATTTTGCTTTGCCAAGAAAAAAGGTTAAAAATCAAGATAAAAATTTTAAAATGTAATGACAAATTTTGAACTGATTTTTCATTTGTTCAAAAATTTTGTTGGAAAAATTTAAATCAAACATAATTTTTTTGTTTCTAGGCTATTCTCCACCAGTGGGAGGCAGAGTCCAGAGAGGGAGAAAGAGATATGGGAGGGCATCAGAATATCATTGTTAATGGGAGCCCACAGTGGGCTCACAATGGGTACTCTGTCGTGGCTACTGCTCGGAACAACAATAATCACACCAGATTGAGAGGGTGTCTTAAACATGTGAGTTACTGCTCTATAGCAGACACTAGTCCTGATTGAGTGAATCTTGCTTTATACTGTACACAACAAACCACTGAGTTACTGCTCTATAGCAGACACTAGTCCTGATTGAGTGAATCTTGCTTTATACTGTACACAACAAACCAGGGATGGGGCGAAGCACTTTTAAAAGTGCTTGAGTACATTCCAAGCACTTTAGATAGATTTCTAATTGAGTATGGGTACGAGTACCTCTTCAGGTTAGCTTGTAATCAGTACAAGTACGAGTACTTGACCTCAGTACTTAAGCACAACTCAAAGCACTTTATAATTATTTTTAACTATTGCATCTAATAAAAATTAACTGGGTAAATCTTTTGTCGGTTAATTACCTACACCTATCCTGTCTAAAGACTTTGCCTGCCGTATTAAATAGTCATTCTACTGCTGCAGATGATGCTTGAACAACTAGAACATGAGGTATTTGTAGACAATAGATATGCAATGGAAAGTGCTTCAAAGTGCTTCAAAAGCACATTGCAATATGGCCTGTGCTTGAGTATAAGTACAAGTACACAGCCATGATTTTAAAAAGGACTTGAGTACAGTACAAGTACTTTCAACGATTGTGCTTAAGCATGCTTAAGCACAAGTACAAAGTGCTTCGCCCCATCCCTGCAACAAACCACTGAGTTACTGCTCTATAGCAGACGCTAGTCCTGATTGAGTGAATCTTGCTTTATACTGTACACAACAAACCACTGAGTTACTGCTCTATAGCAGACACTAGTCCTGATTGAGTGAATCTTGCTTTATACTGTACACAACAAACCACTGAGTTACTGCTCTATAGCAGACACTAATTGTAAAGCTTGTTCATATTATTTTTGTGTCTTCTTATTTTAGCGATGGATGGACCAACACAAGAGAGAAGAAAGAGAAGCGAAAGTATCCAATTCAACAGACAAGAGTAATTTAGAGAATGGATGTTCAGGAGGTATGCTCTGCAGATTAGTGTGCATTTTTTAATTTGTGTATAGAACCTGGTGTGCTAGTTGTGGGCTAATGCACTAGTTGTGTATCGTGTGTATTCAGAATTATTTTCCCCTTTCTTATCGAGTTCCTGTCTTTGTCTGTTCAGCGGCTACTAATCACAAGAAGCGTTTGTTGCATCGATGGCTCGAGCTCCAACATGAAGACGGACAACAACAGCAGCAGCAGGAGACCGAGATGGAGACAGACGCAGCTAAAGAAGTCACTCAAGATGAGGAGCCAGAGCGGCCACCTTCATCGCTGTTTGAGGATTTCTCTGACGACGATTTTGACGAGCGGGAAGAAAATGGTTCTAGCAAGGAAGGGGTTAAAGTTAACTCGGATAACACTGAACCGGAAAAATCAGAAGAAATGAAAAACGAAGTTGTCGCTGTGACTCCGCCCACATCACCATCTCCCACAGTTGCTGTGAAGCTACCAGATGCATTTCAAATTCAACAAACCCCTCCCACTGACAATTCGCCCTCTTCGCCGCTTAAGACTTCTCCGATTGTCGAGAGCGCCAGTCATGAAACTGCCCTTGAGAAAACGGAGGAAAAAGTGGAGGAGACAGAAATGGACATTTCGTCACCTCAGTCTTCTACCAGAATCCAAGTAGTGACGGATACGACTTCGCCTGTTCCTGTCAATCTATCCGATTCACTCTCGTCTGTTTCTGACGATCCTTTGTCTGATAAATTGCAACCTGAGATCTTAGACAGTTTGTCTCGGCCAGTGGGCAAAAGGAAAATGTCCCTACTCGAGTATCGGACCAGAGGAAAACGTCCCGGGGCTCCGGAAGTTGGAAAAAAGACAATTTTACCGCCCATTTCAATCGATCGTCCCTCTGTTTCTTCACCTTCTTCAACCAGCACTTCCTCTCTCTTGTCCCCGAGTGTTTCACTGCTGTCTTTCAGCTCTAGTTTTCTCAGTGGTTCTTCTCGTCACGCCTCCCAACCTAGCACACCTCATCTACCACCTTCAACATCTACTGGTGAGTAGTAGTCTTATCGATAAGCTTCATCGTCATTTATTGTTAAGCACATAATTCCTCATTTTTGTTGTTACTCTTGGTGCTATAGTATTTCCCAAATATGGCGTATATGGTGCATGTATAGTTGGAATGTGTTCGAGCTTGATCATGCACAAAATTGTTCACACACGAGAAAGAAATTAGTCCTCCTAAACAGTATCTGTGTTCTATGTTAGCACAGCGGAGGACTCCCCTCATCCCTCTATGATGAGCACTTATTGAATCCCAAATATAACCCACATAATGTATAATAAACCCCTGACCAGAGGACACCCTCTCTATAAAGGACAATTTTTGTTGGTCCCGATGGTGTCCGCCTTAGAGAGGTTCCACTGTCGTGTCAGTGTGTTCTTCATTTGAATGTGCAAGAGATACGGCTGTGTTCACACGCATTCCATATTTTGTTATCACAGGATTGTACTGTTGTGTATTGTTCTCAGAGGTGACCTTATCATAGAATGATGTGACTTTGTTGTTCAATTTCGTTGTTCATCTCTACAGGTTCTTCTCCACTTCAAACCACCTCTGAGGGCACTACAGGCCCCTCCCACTTCGAGCCGGTCAGTCCGGACGATGAGGACCTCTCCAACCAGCATGGAACAGAAGAAAGTTAGTTCATGACCGCACCATTACACCTATTATCTGCGTAGTGCTGTTAACCCTTTAAGCCCTAATGACGCCATATACTTCAGACACCATAACTTTATCAAAAAGTGTAAAATATTCCAAAATTAAAGAAACAAACAATCGTTTTAATAAATGGTTGTTTGTGTTCTTCAATCGGTTTTTTAAATCCAGTGGTTTTCGTTGCATGTCTCCCGCAAAAGATATTAGCACCTGACATTTCTATGGCTTCAGTACTGATTTATTTCATGAAAACAAAATGGTCGACAAGAAAATTTGGACTTCAGTACACTCAGAAAACACATTTTTTGCACATTCTCCATGATCTGGGCTACATTTTGGCACTCACCAAAACCGCTGGTATTTTTGTATGTACTTTCCAGTAGCCACTTGGAGCAAAATTTGATGCAGTCACAGCACTTTATTGGCTTCACTTCCGAAGTGAGAGGAGAATCTTGACTGAATTGAGTGTGAGCAATTACGGCTACTCTCCAGTGAAAAAGACGCAATTTGAGAGCGCAATCACAATGCAATATAGAGTGGGACGCCTGAGCTGACCATAATCATTTACAGCAAGAGGTTGCTACACTGGATTAATGGATACTGTTACATCACTTTCATTGTACTTATTATGTGTGCAAAAGCAAGTTATGCTAACCATTTTTATTGATCACCATGGAAAGGTTCTAAGGAAATGATTCATTCAATAAAATTATTGATTCGTTGCAATTCAATACATAGATATACTAGTCCTTGCTTTCGGTATAGTCTGGACACCCTTCTTCTAGCATATTTAATTCATTATTCCTGCGTCAACCGACAGGAATGTATTCTTCAGTAGAGCCAAATTTGACGCAGTCATTGCACTTTGTTGGCTTTACTTTTGAAATGGGAGGAGCTTCTTGACCGACTTAAGTGTGAACAATTGCGGCTACTCACTGACGAAAAGATGCAATTTGAAACCAGTAGCACAAAAGACCCACGAGATATTCGCGAGAGAAGTGGTCGGCATTTATGAGGTTAAAATTCCAGCAAAATAAATTAGTATTTAAGGGGTTAATCTGCAATATGGTGTATCAACATGATTTGTTTAGGGCAGTCCTATCCACCGCACAACTATGTTCAGATTACTACCAAGTCCTGTTTTATTCTGCAGCTCCTGTTCCACCATCTTCTTTGTCATCTCAACCTCTCCCCTCTGTCTCATCAAGCAGCCATAAGCCTCCTGATTCGCCTGCTGCTGTTATTCGCAATTCAACCCATGGCTATGTCACTCCACCTGTCCCAACACCAGGGAGAGGAGGGCAGTTTATAATGGACTCAAGATGGCCGACAGTGCCAACTGGAGACGTACAAGATCCACGAAGATGTACGTGTATAAGTAAACAGTATTGTGCCTTGGTATGCTTTGAACAGGGTTGTAGATTATGAATAGGTTGTATAATTTATATACAAGAACAAATTCTTTTGACTTACTTTACATGGTTGTACTTCTCTCCCCCTCTCTCTCCTTCTATCTCCCTCACCTCTCTCTCTCTCCCCTCTCTCTCTCACACATTCTCTCTCCTTCCCCCCTCTCTCTCCCTCACCTTCTCTCTCTCCCTCTCTCTTTCACCTTCTCCCTCTCTCTCTCCCTCCCTCCCCTCTCTCCTCCCCTCCCTCTAGCTATTCATCATTCCGTGGATGTCTATCCTCCGCCTCTCCCTATCCCTGGTATTCCTATGGAACCACCGTTCCCACAGTACTCTCCTATTCATCCACTCCGCCCTGCACAGCAAATGCAACGAGGCCTTCTTCCTCATCCTAGCCCTGGTCTTCTTCAACCTACCACCGCTATCCCTCCCCATCCGCCTCCCCCAGGCAGCTACATCATGTTTCGTCCACCGCATCACCCTCACAGCACGACTTACCACTGACAAACTCCGCCCACTATCATTCATACTCACAATCACTCTGTATAAACCACTTGTACATGCGCATCATATTAATGTGAACTTGTTTATTTTCAAAATTACTCCATGGTTACTTCTAAATAGAGTCCACACTCAAGGTTTCATTTAGAGGGGCATTCATCAGATAATGGTGTTATTTTTAAATCTTTGCCTCTGCTGCTTTTTTAAATCTTTTGCCGGCCTCTTGGAACAGATATAATCAGCTAGGCATTGCAACCAGAAATCCACCAAATCATGAGCAGACTGAGCATTAGAGAGAGTATAAGCACTTTCCATATTCAGTTTACTGGTGTAGTGTAATAGTTTGAGGGCTTCGTAGTCACAATATTGTTCTTGTGTGACTATAAAGAGCAAAGCACCTCGCAATAAAAAGTCGTGAGTCAAAATTCACACAATAAAAATTAGTATTAGTATTAATTTTATCACTAAAAATGATTAATGATGATTGACTGTACAATAGATTTGAGTAGTTTTCAGAAAGAGAAGGAAAGATTTTTGAGATCGGAAATTGATTTTGCAGTTAGAGATGGTCCATAAAAACAGTTAATCTTTCACGACAGTGGCAGCCATTTTCTGCAAGAGAAGTATAAAAATAATAGACTTTTTACGGTTTTTTCACTCACCGGAATAATCGTGTATGTCGTCTGTATTTCAGGGTTGATACGCAGCTTCTCGACCAGTGTGCTGCTTTCGATTTTTGATTTCTCCAAGGCTCTGATGACGACGTCTACGTTGGCTCTCTTCTGGTTGGTTAATATCCACTTCCTGATCATCGTGTGCATACAGTAACGACAGTTAATAGCCTCGTCGAGATTACTGTCTACGCCCAGCTCTCTAGCAAGAGATTTCCACACTGCTATAGCTTTGGTTAGCTGGGTGGTAAGCTCACCAACTTCCATGTCAACTAAAAAAAAGATAGACAGTTCACAATTCGCATGTACCGTGACACCCTCCTTGTAACACACTTGAGAGCTTAAAATATTGAGGCTCTTAGCCCCCTCTCGTCTCCTTGAATCATACAAAATTAATTATATACATTGTTTGTTTTAAGCACGCTTTGCCCCCTTGAAAAATTTCTGTATTATTTTGATCAAGGCAGGATTGGTGGAAATGGCAACACACCAAAATCTAAATCCAGTATGATGATGACATTGCACCATAAGGCTAACCTGGACCACTTTTTCCTTCCAGAGCAGCTGCTAGTTTCTTTTGATAGCAGTTTAACAAGGCTTCTCTCAGCTTCTCCCACGTGGCCTCTTCTTTGCCTTTTTTCAACCACAGCGAGAGTAGTTCTTTAAGATACTCAGTGTACTTGACACGTGAAGCGTACTTGATATCATCGAGCATCTCGGTATCCAACTTCAGCGCTGTGCCCAACGAATACCACTCTGTCTTCACCTCCATCAGCGCCTCCAGCAGCACCTTGTAGTTCTCAAGTGTTACTGCAGAAAATTATGAATAAAACTACAGTACCGCTCACAAACAACTGCACACACGCGTGACTCGCAGGCACTCTACAAGTGCTCGCATTGCACTCAATTCTAGGGAGAGAGAGACCTGCTAGCTTCAGGCTTGCATTCAACTCAGTTTACTTATCAAATAGAACTACATGTACATACCTTGACCGATAGATAATTCTTCTGATTCATCTGTTTTTTCTGTCCCTTCAAAAAACAAAAATTTTATTTTCATGTTTCACTATGTGCCTCCTACCTTGGCTGCCAAGTGATTCATCATCTGCTGTTGACGTCGCCTCTTCTACTTCACCTTTTCTAAATTTTATCACATGAATCCAAGTATACATTGTGCTTACCTTGGTTGCTACCTTGGGTGTTAGTAGGTGACTCTTGTTTGATGCCATTGCCTGTTTTTGATTTTGTGTCAGTAGGCGGTGATTTAGAAAATGTCTCTGCCATTCTGTGAGAGCACAACAGAAGCACGTGTCATAAACTATGGTCCATTGACCTTTCAAAACAACTGGTATAATATTTCCAGCCTGATTTTTTAAAAAGCTCACCTGTTCTATAAATTATATGATTACTTCTACACAATGGCGTGAACAGCACAGCTGTACGAAAACGAATTGTCCTACATCACAGTACTGCTCTCCAGCAACTATGCCTGCCCTTGCTGTTCGCAATGGGAGGAGACTAGAATTAGACCAAAGCGAGCTCCTCCTTCGGCCCCTCCCACCGAACAATGTCGACAGGTAAACTCGAGTAAACTTACAGTCCAGGCAAGGCTCCAGGGCGAGGTCGACGACAGTTGAGTTCATTTCGCGTTCGGCTGGGCCGGCCTGCTGGTGTGCGGGCAGCAGGCAAGTGGATTTCTATACAGCGATGTCATAATGGCCAGGTCATGCATGGGCGCTAGGATCAGGACTAGATCTCGGACTAGACCTAGTACACAGCAATAATAGTGGGCGGGGCTACAATCTTTGCAGCTGCATTGTGGAAATCGGCGGGACCTGCTGCATGCATGCATTGAACAAGAATGGCGCAGAGCAGCTCCTTTATACAAGCACTGCTAACGGCTCTTGTTTTGTTTTCTGTTGCGAAAATATCCTACACCCATTCCTTTGGTTGGAAGCTTCATTTCCGCTACAGGTACCCATGGAAAGCATTCTCCGGCGATATGTGGGTGGATTTGACGAAACATAAATTAGTATTGTGTAACTTTCCCCCTCTTTTCCTTCGCTATAAACACCCATATTAAATCCTCATTCAAAGCTCACTGCTTAAAGTTAGTTTGCATGTAATAATTATATAGTTAATACTCTCAAAAAACACCTGTTCTTCAACTACTATACAGTCGGTTCACAGAGGAGAAATGTTACAAAGATGATTGTAAAATAACCATGACTAATAGAAACTATAACCCAGAGTGGAACAAAACCAGAGTACATTTTCGTGTAGAGCTGAAAACTGTTAATCCAGTGATGGTTGGTGAGATACGGCCCTGTCTAGGCCCTCTGAATGACTCGCTGTGGGTGAGTAGTTTGAAAGATATCATGAAAAACACACTGGGGATCAATTACCTTCAACACATCATCCAAGAAAGATTGAGTAAGTCTTGAATGACACCGGACACCATTAAAATAGGCATGTTGCATGCAGACTAATACAGTGGAACCTCTCCATAACGAACAAGTTGAGCAAGTGCTTTTTTCTGTTAATTACTTACATGCTTAGAAAAGTAATTATAAAGGAGTACATCAAGAGCTTTATACTCACCAATCCACTAACAAGTGTTGTTATTCTCTATGAACTTGGTTACACTGCTTTGCTAGTGTCTCTGATTATAGAATGTTCGAATTTCACAACACATGTTGCTGCCATGAATGAATGCCAAAAGTGTACCGAGGCTGAGGGACGAAATTGATTTTTCTAAAAAGTTCTAATATTTTTACTTCAACTGTATGTACTTAAAATTGTATGCTCTGACTAAAAATACACTTTTTAACAATACATTGGTAATAAGTACCATTTTTCATTATCCAGTGCCAGAAGGACTAGCTATTGCTTTTTACAGTGACTTCATGACAAGGGATCAGTACCTTGAGCAAGAGGAGACTGGTATGGTCTCACTGCAATATGCCGTACCCAAGAACATAAAGGAAAAACATTTCTTTTTGATGTATCAAATCGGTTACGGGGATCAAGGGAAAAGATTTGATTGCCGCATATGGCACAATAAGACTTATAGTGGGAAGATAGATAGTTATCAAGACTGGAAAGACCCCAACTATATTACAACTAAAATGTATTACGAGTCTGTCCACTATCAAGCCGGATATAGATACATACGAATCGATCCAAAGAACAATGGATTATGGCATCTGAATTGTACTGCTGAGACTCCTACTGCATATGACCTTCATGATAACATGCGATTTTCCAAAAGCCTATCAATAAATCTCACCTTTGTAGAAGGTCGGTCAAATCTTTGCATGCATCTGCATTCAATTTATTGTGTCTGTTCTTTTTGAACAGATCCTACCATTATAGTAGATTCTGAAATAGTATTTCCTGTGCAGCAGTCTTTGGGAAACTTTCATGTGAAGATCATCACAGCACAAGAATTGACTTCCTTCACATTTAAGCAGTTATATGAAACTACTGAGTCAGACACCTCTACCATTCTGATTGAAATGGTTCACCATCATCTACAGTCAGTAACGTATCATGTGGCATTCCCTTTGTTGGTGTCCTCCCTGGCTGGATGGTACACCATCTCTGTCACTAACGCAGGACAACGCTCAGCCCAAGCTGATGTGCTTATAGCCATGGTTGATTGTGAGTTGAGAATTGATTTTTGAGGGATCAAAGTTCAGCAAATGACCCAATTTTGTGTTTTGGCGGATTTAATTTTCACCAATTTGTCCATTTTTTATCCCGCTATATACAGCATTAATCTTACGAAATAAACTTGTATGCTATTTAAGCCCATTTCGAACTTTGCAATACATCAGTGTGCAGAATTTGTAGATTTAAAGCTCAAAACTCACGGTGGCGGTATGCCGGGTTGCTAATTTTCCATTGTACTTCGATTTTAGCAGACCACAATTTCTCTGTAAAACAATTTCCCAATGAAAGCAACTTATGTGCTTCGTGTCTTATCATTACCGTTTCGTTCATATCGATAACAGGGTACTACAGCTTGCTAGACTATAACACCCAATACAATCCCGGACTATTACACAAAAATCATTATCACACATGTAGTACTTCAACGTCAGTTTCTACTCTTTCTACAGTTCCCGAAGTTACAGTTAGCCCATCAAAATTGAATGTTGGGTCGAATTCAGCTCCGGTTGGTTTCTACTGCATTGCAAAAGGCGCAGTCAACAGTATAATCTGGGAAGAGGAGAGTGGAGAGAACCACATACCTTTGTGAGTAGCTTGATATTAACTTTGTGTGTTAAAAATTCTCCTCATTCAAGAATTAATTTTCACCATGTAGCACTATAGCTTACCATAATTTTTACAAGAGGGTAAAAATTTTGGTGGATGAGGCAAAATTTTGCGAATTCTATTTGGCGCCTATTTCACGTATTATTATGATACATGTAGTAGTGAAGTTTGACAAAAACTCAACAATTCACCTATGTTTCTCCCATCAAAAGTACGCTATAGCAAGTAGCAAATTCGATGCATATCTGAATTCAATTCTTGACACTCGTCTAGGACCAATTTAGAATAAAGGTTAAGCCAGGAAAACCCGAACTATTCTTTCTTGCTGGCCCTTTGCACAATATAATCTACAGTGTCCTGGCTATTACTTGCTCATTTTACACGGAAAATGGGTGTACCCACACTCCAATAGCACTTGCCGTATTTGGAACAAAATTATTTCGTTCTCTGCAATCACGAGAGACCCACATAAGGGTGGGTGGGTTGTGGGAAGGGCGAGAGGTGGCATTTTTTGGCGCTCTGGCAAAAGGAGATGTATCTTCTTCCATCGCTCTTGCTGGTAGGGGATTTTTGTCAAAATCGTGTCTTCTCATTAAATATTCGCCCCTCTGTAACTTACAGACAGAGATCTTTTTGCAAAATCCCATACATACGTTTCTTCCTTGTATACCAAAGTTTATGTCTGACATTTTGTGTGGGTGCATGTGGCATGCTCAGGAAAGAAACGCAACTTTTCGTCATTGGGTGGGCTTGCTACGCCCACAAGATGAATGGCGACTTTCATGGGTAATCAGTGTGATTGAGCAAGCCTTCAACTAACAGTAGAAACCAAAATATTCGTAATCCTGATGTTTGGAAATTCCACCCTTAAATTTGATAAGAAGGCTCATCAACTTACTAAATATTTAGTCATCAAACTTTGTTGGTTATAGTACAAGACAAAAGAATACGGCCGGCCCATGTTCAACATGAATCATCCCATGTACATGCTGGTATGTTCTCTGCCAGCATGAACGAGCTACGTGTGCCTCTATGTACAAGAGAGCTAACACTCTCTACACTGTCAGGCTTTTGCTTGTTTACTTGCCCAACATGCTCTTGGTCTGTTCATCAAACCGTAAATGTTGTAATTTTCACAGTGTTATTATTTCATGAATTTGCTTTATTCAATAAATTTCCCGTTTTGGGCGTTGCCCTGTATAAAGTGATTGTCGGAATCGGTAAATTTTCGCGATCAAACAGCACCCGCGAAAATTACGTTTACGGTATGCGCTCGAAATCTTGCAAGCGAAACATAAGTTTCTTAGTTACGAACTGAAACTTTTCCAGGAAGAGTATGCCTCAGAAATGGACTCCTAAGAGTTGCATATACCATATTCATAAGTTTATGTTCTTATTATTGTTTGTGAGGTTCTACTCTACGTACACATATTTTTTGTTTCTGCAGAACACTTCAAGAGTGCCATCGACTCAATTGAACACTGTTGTTTTAAACTTGACGTTTTATACACTCCAACTGCAGTACTCAGGTAGATTTGTCTGCACAGTAACTGGCAGATATCCTAGCCATATCGTCAAGAAGACAGTAGAGCTGTTCGTATTCCCTCCTGGTAAGAAGATTGGTAAAAAGATACAAAAGCCAAATAACGAAGCTTTTTAACGCACCAAGCAGCGGATATATTTTGTGCTATTATCACTACACTATTCAAAGTTGTACGCTCCTTGGAACGATAAACTCCTGTCATGGTTTTCCTATCCATAATCAAGAGTCGAAGTAGGTCAAAGGTTCAGGATTTGCATAATCATAAAAATGTCAAACCACACACCTGTCACTGTAATAAGTTGCCCAGGATAGCTCCTAAGTTCAGGATGCCCGCGATCCAGCTGATCTCAACAAACTGTTTAGAGCTCATGACGTACAATTCAGTGTTGTCCTTCCCCTCTGCAAATCTGACCATACGGTCCTGTTCCATGTCTCACAGCATTTCAACAGTGCTCAAGTAGCTGAGCGGCATTTAAAAAAATAATCTCAGAGCTGTTTAGAACCAGTGTATTCCAATGTAGCCAGTGTCGGCTGACCTGGATACTATGAAAAGCACAATGCTGTTTGCCTTCTAATGATATTCATTAAGTGTCATTAAACATTCATGGTAGTCCATCTGTTCGCATCACCACTTATACTTCATATTATAATTCTTGAGCACAACACCGACACATTATTTTATTTGCACGATAAGCTCCTGCTGGGTCAAACTAACCATTACTAATTATTCTTTCCGCAGGCGATCCAAATATTGATCCTGAGTACCAAAAAAGGTCAAAGAGAAAGGAAAAGAGAAAAACAAGAAAACAGATGACGAAGATGAAGATGACGAAGATAATGATGATGATGAAGATGATGATGATGTCGACGACTATGATGAAGATGACGAAGATGAAGATGATGAAGATGATGATGAAGATGAAGATGATGATAAAGATAGGAAGAAGTCGAAGGAGACACATTATTGGTTGATTGCAGCAGGCGTTGTCATTGGTGTTATTGTGCTGCTCGGATTAGGAGCATTAGTAGTGTACAAAAAGAGAAGGTATGAGTACTGCTCACAAGCAAGTTTACAATTGTGAGCACGCTATTCGCCGTCGCTCTACGTGTGCTTGTGATCGCGATTGTATTGCACTCAATTTGTACGTGTTGCCAGGTGTACGATTAATTCGCTTTGCTTCAGGGTTGCATGCGAGTCTAAACTTATTGAGTCAAGGACACATAGTGTCAGCATAAATACAGTTTAGGGAATGTACTTCAAAGCTAGTGCTTTGAAGTACATAACATTAAAGGCATGCCTTCAATGTTAACCCTTTAGTTACTGAATTATTTTGACGAAAATTTGACTTCCTCTAAACTGACATACAGACTGTCTTGCAATTTTCTACAACATGCAGCAGACATGCAGTATGCTAAATTAGCTGTTCCAAACTAGCACTGTTTTTTACTGGCATGTCAAAGTTTACGATCATGCATGTACCAAACTGTGAGTTGGCCACTCCCACTTCGGAACTGAAGCCACGTGCTGTGACCTCGTCATTTTTCAGTTAATTTTGGTCTTCGTTTAGCCCTGGTGACTGATACAAAAACCTGGTGGTGTCCAGGTGAGCAAACAGCACAGTTTAGACCATATTCTGTGCCCAAGTATGCATTTTCGGGCATCCTGATCACCTGATCAAGCCTTAATAATGCCGAAAGTGGCGAGGGGCTCTCCCCCTTCAAACCCTGGGTTAACAGGGGACACCCTCTTTAAAACTCTCCCGTGCTGTAAATTTTAGTGGGGAGGGGCGCGCCAAAAAACAGTGTTTTTTTTTCAGGTAATGTCATCTTTTGCTTAATTTGACCTTTCTAGAACACTTTTCACACTATTTATGACGTTTAGAGTAGGTGGAGTTAATTATGACGCCATGCGCCAAAAGGTGTCATCAGGGGTTAAAGGGTTAACCATGTCATATACAGTAGTTAATGCTAGGTCTTTTCTATCCAGGACTGCAGCTACAAAGGAAGACAAGAACAAAAAATCATCGAGAGAGAAGAGAACTAGCAGAAGAGCCAGTAAAAAAATACAACAGGAAGACCTTACCACAACTGAGCCATTTGATGAGGAAGAAGAACTATACTGGGGTCAAACGATAGATCACAAGAGACTGCTACCAAAGATAGATCACAAGCTAAGGGTAGATCACAAGAGACTGCTACCAAAGATAGATCACAAGCTAAGGGTAGATCACAAGAGACTGCTACCAAGGGTAGATCACAAGAGACTGCTACCAAAGATAGATCAAAAGAGACCCAGGCTGCTACTAAGGATAGATCAAAAGAGACTGCTACTAAGGATATATCAAAAGAGACTTCTACTAAGGGTAGATCACAAGAGACTGCTACTAAGGGTAGATCAAAGGAGAGGTCTACTAAGGGTAGATCACAAGAGACTGCTACCAAAGATAGATCAAAAGAGACAGCTACTAAGGATACATCAAAAGAGACTTCTACTAAGGATAGATCAAAGGAGAGGTCTACTAAGGGTAGATCACAAGAGACTTCTACCAAGGGTAGATCACAAGAGACTGCTACTAAGGATAGATCAGAATCCAAAAAGGGAAAGAAGAAAACTATTTAAAAATAGGCATAAAACTATAAAGTATAGCATAAAACGCATACATTTAAAGGCTAGTTAGCAAGTGTATAAACTAAAATTTGTATGCTACCAATAAGTACAGTACTAGATAGCTTCATGGAGTCTGTGTGTAAAAAAGTCTATCGAAGAGTCAGCTTGCACGGCAGTTTGTCAACTGATAAACATAGCGCGACTTACAAGCAAACTCGCCGTGATTTTTGACGTCACACGCACAACCTCTATAGATTTGTTTTCAGTTAACCCTTTAGGGCCTATAGCGCATTTAGCCGTCATAATTGACTCCACCTACTGTAGACGTCATAAATAGTGTGAAAAGTGCTCTAGAAAGGTCAAATAAAGTTTAATTGCAAAAGCTAACTTTACCTGAAAAAACCCACTGTTTTTCGCCGCGCCCTCCCCACTAAAATATATAGAACGGGGGGATTTTTAAAGGGGGGTGTCCCCCCTTTAACCCGGGGTTCGAAGGGGCGGAGCCCCTCGCCGCTTTCGGCATTTTTGGGGCTTCAGGATGCCCGGAAATGCATACTTGGGCATAGAATATGGTCTAAACTATGCTGTTTGCTCACCTGGACACCACCAGGTTTTTGTATCAGTCACCAGGGCTAAACGAAGACCAAAATTGGCTGAAAAATGACGAGGTCGCAGCACTTAAGCGGCTTCAGTTCCGAATTGGGAGTGGCCAACTCAGAGTTTAGTACATGGTCGTAAACTTTGACATGCCAGGAAAAAACAGTGCTAGTTTGGAACAGCTGGCGTACTGCATGTTGTAGAAATCGCAAGACAAACTGTCAATTTAGAGCAAGCTGAATCTTCGTCAAAATAATTCAGTCACTAAAGAGTTAACATTGGTTTTATTGTGCTTTGAATCTTTCGTTGTACTGACAATTTTCCTGCCTTCGCGCTACAGCAGTCCTATCCACACACGCGATTTGTCAAGCCCTGCTCTTTGGCGGGCCGTACTCTTCGCACGCTGTGCTCTAACACGTTGGAAATTTAACCCGTAACACGGGTGTAGTTGTCCGTTGCTAATCCGCTATGCATTCAGTGAGCAATAATGACGCAGAGCAGCTCCTTCATACAAGTACTACTAACGGCTCTTGTTTTGTTTTCTGTCACGAAAATATCCTACCAAACCGAGTTTTGGACTATTCAAATCTCCTACAGGTACCCATGGAAGACATTCTCCGGCGATGTGTTGGTGGATTTGACGAAATATAAATTAGTTTTCTGTCACTTTACCGTGAACCCTCGTATCCATGCCCATAGAAACAACCAATACAAAGTTGACTGCTTAAAGTTAGTTTACAATAATTATTATATTCAAAACACCTGTTCTTGCACTACTGCAGTCGGTTCACAGAGGAGAAATGTTACAAAGATGATTGTAAAATAACCGTGACTAATAGAAACTATAACCCAGAGTGGGACAAAACCAAAGTACATTTTCGTCTAGAGCTGAAAACTGTTAATCCAGTGATGGTTGGTGAGATACGGCCCTGTCTAGGCCCTCTGAATGAGTCGCTGTGGGTGAGTAGTTTGGAAGATGTAAAGAAAAACACACTGGAGATCAATTACCATCAATATATCATCCAAGAAAGATTGAGTAAGTCTTGAATGACACCGGACACCACTGGGGTTGTTAAAATAGGCATGTTGCATGCAGACTAATACTTGGTTTCGCGACAGAGGCGTGATGGAATGTTTGCGCTGAATATAATGAGAAAAACACGCTATGACGAGGTGACCGCCTACTGTTGGACAGGGTCCACGGATGAATTTCGAGGGAATATAGTCAGCTTTGCACATTTTCGCAAAATTCATCCGTGGTCCCTGTCCAACAGTAGGCGGTCACCTCGTCATAGCGTTTTTTTTCTCATTATATTCAGCGCAAACATTCCATCACGCCTCTGTCGCGAAACCAAGTATACAGTGGAACCTCTCTACAACGAACAAGTTGACCAAATGTTTTTTGTTCTTTATTATGCTTACATGGAGGTTCACCTAGCTTAGAAAATGATAAAGGAGTACATCAAGAGTTTATACTCACCAATCCACCAACATGCAAGTGCCGTTATTCTCCACGAACTTGGTTATGCTGCTTTGCTAGTGTCTCTGATTATAGACTGTTCGAATTTCACAACACATGTTGCTGCCATGACTGAATGCCAAGTTCTTTAGCATAAACTTCGTCTTGTGTGAAAAGTGTACTGAGGTCGAGGGACGAAATTGATTTTTCTAAAGTTCCAAGTATTTTTACAGCAACTGTATGTACTTAAAATTTTATGCTCTGACTAAAAATACACTTTTTAACAATACATTGGTAATAAGTACCATTTTTCATTATCCAGTGCCAGAAGGACTAGCTATTGCTTTTTACAGTGACTTCATGACAAGGGATCAGTACCTTGAGCAAGAGGAGACTGGTATGGTCTCACTGCAATATGCCGTACCCAAGAACATAAAGGAAAAACATTTCTTTTTGATGTATCAAATCGGTTACGGGGATCAAGAGACAGGATTTGACTGCCTCATTTGGCACAATAAGACCGATAATACCAGTATAGATAGAAATAAAGTCTGGAAAGACCCCAACTATATTACAACTAAAATGTATTACGAGTCTGTCCACTATCAAGCCGGATATAGATACATACAAATCGATCCAGAGAACAATGGATTATGGCAACTGAATTGTACTGCTGAGACTCCTACTGCATATGACCTTCATCATAACCTGCGATTTTCCAAAATTCTATCAATAAATCTCACCTTTGTAGAAGGTCGGTCAAATCTTTGCATGCATCTGCATTAATTATAATTTATTGTATCTGTTCTTTTTGAACAGATCCTACCATTATAGTAGATTCTGAAATAGTGTTTCCTGTGCAGCAGTCTTCGGGAAACTTTCATGTGAAGATCATCACAGCACAAGAATTGACTTCCTTCACATTTAAGCAGTTATATGAAACTACTGAGTCAGACACCTCTACCATTCTGATTGAAATGGTTCACCATCATCTACAGTCAGTAACGTATCAAGTGACATTCCCTTTGTTGGAGTCCTCCCTGGCTGGATGGTACACCATCTCTGTCACTAACTCAGGACAACGCTCAGCCCAAGCTGATGTGCTTATAGCCATGGTTGATTGTGAGTTGAGAATTGAATTTTGAGGGGTCAAAGTTCAACAAATGACCCAATTTTGTGTTTTGGTGGATTTAATTTTCACCCATTTGTCAATTTTTTATCCCGCTATATACAGCATTAATCTTACGAAGTAAACTTGTATGCTATTTAAGCCTATTTCGAACTTTGCAATACATCAGTGTGCAGAATTTGTAGATGTCAAAGCACAAAACTCACGGTGGCGGTATGCCGAGTTGCTAATTTTCCATTGTACTTCGATTTTAGCAGACCACAATTTCTCTGTAAAACAATTTCTCAATGAAAGCAACTTGTAGCTAGCCCAGGGAGATCCTCTTTGATGTGCTTCATGTCTTAACATTACCGTTTCATTCATATCGATAATAGGGTCCTACAGCTTGCTAGACTATAACACCCAATACAATCCCGGACTATTACACAAAATCATTTATTTGATTATCACACATGTAGTACTTCAACATTAGTTCTACTCTTTCTACAGTTCCCGAGGTTACAGTTAGCCCATCAAAATTGAATGTTGGGTCGAATTCAGCTCCGGTCGGTTTCTACTGCATTGCAAAAGGCTCAATCAACAGTATAATCTGGGAAGAGGAGAGTGGAGAGAACCACATACCTTTTGTGAGTAGCTTGATATTAATTCTGTGTGTTAAAAATTCTCCTCATTCAAGAATTAATTTTGACCATGTAGCACTATAGCTTACCATAATTTTTACAAGAGGGTAAAAAGTTTGGTGGATGAGTCAAAATTTGCGAATTCTATTTGGCGCCTATTTCACGTATTATTATGATACATGTAGTAGTGAAGTTTGACAAAAACTCAACAATTCACCTATGTTTCTCCCATCAAAAGTACGCTATAGCAAGTAGCAAATTCGATGCATATCTGAATTCAATTCTTGACACTCGTCTAGGACCAATTTAGAAAGGTTAAGCCAGGAATACCCGAACTATTCTTTCTTGCTGGCCCTTTGCACAATATAATCTACAGTGTCCTGGCTATTACTTGCTTGTTTTACACGGAAAATGGTGTACCCACACTCCAATAGCACTTGCCGTACTTGGAACAAAATTATTTCGTTCTCTGCAATCACGAGAGACCCACATAGGGGTGGGTGGGTTGTGGGGAGGGCGAGAGGCGGCATTTTTTGGCGCTCTGGCAAAAAGGAGATGTATCTTCTTCCATCGCTCTTGCTGGTAGGGGATTTTTGCCGAAATCGTGTCTAGATCTTCTCATTAAATATTTGCCCCTCTGTAACTTACAGACGGAGACCTTTTTGCAAAATCCCATATTGTTTTTTCCTTGTATACCAAAGTTTATGTCTGACATTTTGTGTGGGTGTGGCATGCTCAGGAAAGAAAAGCAACTTTTCGTCATTGGGTGGGGCTTGCTACGCCCACAAGACGAATGGCGACTTTCTTGGGTGATCAGTGTGATTGAGCAAGCTAGCCTTCATCTAACAGTAGAAAGCAAAATATTCGTAATCCTGATGTTTGGGAATTCCACCCTTAAATTTGATAAGAAGGCTCATCAACTTACTAAATATTTAGTCATCAAACTTTGTTGGTTATAGTACAAGACAAAAGAATACGGCCGGCCCATGTTCAACATGAATCATCCCATGTACATGCTGGTATGTTCTCTGCCAGCATGAACGAGCTACGTGTGCCTCTATGTACAAGAGAGCTAACACTCTCTACACTGTCAGGCTTTTGCTTGTTTACTTGCCCAACATGCTCTTGGTCTGTTCATCAAACCGTAAATGTTGTAATTTTCACAGTGTTATTATTTCATGAATTTGCTTTATTCAATAAATTTCCCGTTTTGGGCGTTGCCCTGTATAAAGTGATTGTCGGAATCGGTAAATTTTCGCGATCAAACAGCACCCGCGAAAATTACGTTTACGGTATGCGCTCGAAATCTTGCAAGCGAAACATAAGTTTCTTAGTTACGAACTGAAACTTTTCCAGGAAGAGTATGCCTCAGAAATGGACTCCTAAGAGTTGCATATACCATATTCATAAGTTTATGTTCTTATTATTGTTTGTGAGGTTCTACTCTACGTACACATATTTTTTGTTTCTGCAGAACACTTCAAGAGTGCCATCGACTCAATTGAACACTGTTGTTTTAAACTTGACGTTTTATACACTCCAACTGCAGTACTCAGGAAGATTTGTCTGCACAGTAACTGGCAGACATCCTAGTCATATCGTCAAGAAGACAGTAGAGCTGTTCGTATTCCCTCCTGGTAAGAAGATTGGTAAAAAGATACAAACAGCCAAATAACGAAGCTTTTTAACGCACCAAGCAGCGGATATATTTTGTGCTATTATCACTACACTATTCAAAGTTGTACGCTCCTTGGAACGATAAACTCCTGTCATGGTTTTCCTATCCATAATCAAGAGTCGAAGTAGGTCAAAGGTTCAGGATTTGCATAATCATAAAAATGTCAAACCACACACCTGTCACTGTAATAAGCTGCCCAGGATAGCTCCTAAGTTCAGGATGCCCGCGATCCAGCTGATCTCAACAAACTGTTTAGAGCTCATGACGTACAATTCAGTGTTGTCCTTCCCCTCTGCAAATCTGACCATACGGTCCTGTTCCATGTCTCACAGCATTTCAACAGTGCTCAAGTAGCTGAGCGGCATTTAAAAAATAATCTAAGTGTATTCGAATGTTGCCAGTGTCGGCTGACCTGGATACTATGAACAGCACAATGCTGTTTGCCTTCTAATGATATTCATTAAACATTCATGGTAGTCTATCTGTTCGCATTATCACTTACATAATAATAATTCATAATTATAATTCTTGTGCACAATACCGACACATTATTTTATTTGCATGGTTAAACTCTGGAACGATAAGCTCCTGCTGGGTCAAACTAACCATTATTAATTATTCTTTCCGCAGGCGATCCAAATATTGATCCTGAGTACCGAAAAAAGGTCAAAGAGAAAGGAAAAGAGAAAAACAAGAAAACAGATGACGAAGATGAAGATGACGAAGATGAAGATAATGATGATGATGAAGATGATGATGATGTCGACGACTATGATGAAGATGACGAAGATGAAGATGATGAAGATGATGATGAAGATGATGATGATGAAGATGATGATAAAGATAGGAAGAAGTCGAAGGAGACACATTATTGGTTGATTGCAGCAGGCGTTGTCATTGGTGTCATTGTGCTGCTCGGATTAGGAGCATTAGTAGTGTACAAAAAGAGAAGGTATGAGTACTGCTCACAAGCAAGTTTACAATTGTGAGCACGCTATTCGCCGTCGCTCTACGTGTGCTTGTGATCGCGATTGTATTGCACTCAATTTGTACGTGTTGCCAGGTGTACGATTAATTCGCTTTGCTTCAGGGTTGCATGCGAGTCTAAACTTCTTGAGTCAAGGACACATAGTGTCAGCATAAATACAGTTTAGGGAATGTACTTCAAAGCTAGTGCTTTGAAGTACATAACATCAAAGGCATGCCTTCAATGTTAACCCTTTAGTTACTGAATTATTTTGACGAAAATTTGACTTCTTCTAAACTGACATACAGACTGTCTTGCAATTTTCTACAACATGCAGCAGACATGCAGTATGCTAAATTAGCTGTTCCAAACTAGCACTGTTTTTTACTGGCATGTCAAAGTTTACGATCATGCATATGTACCAAACTGTGAGTTGGCCACTCCCACTTCGGAACTGAAGCCACTTAAGTGCTGTGACCTCATCATTTTTCAGCCAATTTTGGTCTTCGTTTAGCCCTGGTGACTGATACAAAAACCTGGTGGTGTCCAGGTGAGCAAACAGCACAGTTTAGACCATATTCTGTGCCCAAGTATGCATTTCCGGGCATCCTGATCAAGCCTTAATAATGCCAAAAGTGGCGAGGGGCTCTCCCCCTTCAAACCCTGGGTTAACAGGGGACACCCTCTTTAAAACTCCCCCTTGCTGTACATTTTAGTGGGGAGGGGCGCGCCAAAAAACAGTGTTTTTTTCAGGTAAAGTCATCGTTTGCTTAATTTGACGTTTCTAGAGCACTTTTCACACTATTTATGACGTTTAGAGTAGGTGGAGTTAATTATGACGCCATGCGCCAAAAGGTGTCATTAGGGGTTAAAGGGTTAACCATGTCATATTAGGGAGTCACGGTAGTGACTCCCTATGTAGAGATGAACGAGAAAACAAGATGGCGGCTACATACAATGTATTAGCGTTCAAACGCTAATATTTCGCCTGGTGATGAATTGTATACGTCCAAAGACACTTAGATCTGCTCTCTGGCGTTGCCCCATCTTACAGTAGCAAGGAGATTGCTCGAAATTGTTATTAAAGTGACGAACCTGGAAACGGTGAAAATCGACTTTCGTCATCTTCGTTTTCTTTCTTTCTTTCTTTCTTCAACTCGCCTAGCGCCTTTACGCGAGCAGTGTCGAAACCAAAACACCCACGAACAGTCGTGAAATTCTCCTGGCATGTGCCTTTTGAACTTAGTTTTTAGCGAAACGACGATATACATTTGACGAGCTCACGATCACGAACAGTTGTCAGCTAAGTGTTTGACGCCATTATTGTGATTACGTAATACGCACGTGACCAAACACACTTGTAGAGCATCGCCATATGGAGAGCGCATATTGGCGTCTGGAGTCTTCGAAGAACAACTCACAGAGTAAGCTCGTGTAGTATCACCGTTCTGCTGCTTGCCAGATAGTATCACAGCCATACAGAAAATTCTAAACCAGAGTGGGCGGGGCTCGTATGCTGTGCATCCAGGCTTCAGCATGTATGAATGCATGAGCTAGTTTCAGTATTTAGGAGCTACAAGTTAAAAAGCAATTATCAAGAAAAGCAAACCAAACCAATGATGGAAACAAAAAAGAGATACATTATCTTGCCGAATTCGAACTGCACCAAAAATTTGAAACTCACTGTATAAGAAAAAAGGACACAAACAAGAAAATAAAAGATTTCTAACGAAATCAAAAGGATGTAGGGATAAAGAAATCTGCTACTGGTCCACAATGTAAACCAACAAGGAGCAAGCATGGAATGGTAACACGATTGACTTGCTAACAGACCATAGATCCCTACATCAGTGGCTGACTACAGCAGTTCTGCTAGTTGCTATTGACTGACACCTGACATGCATTGAATTGAATTTAGCTTGTGACAAAATAATTATAGTATAGTCAAAATGTTATGTACAGCCACTGATGTAGGGATCTATGGTCTGTTAGCAAGTCAATCGTGTTACCATTCCATGCTTGCTCCTTGTTGGTTTACATTGTGGACCAGTAGCAGATTTCTTTATCCCTACATCCTTTTGATTTCGTTAGAAATCTTTTTATTTTCTTTACAGTAGTTAATGCTAGGTCTTTTCTATCCAGGACTGCAGCTACAAAGGAAGACAAGAACAAAAAATCGTCGAGAGAGAAGAGAACTAGCAGAAGAGGCAGTAAAAAAATACAACAGGAAGACCTTACCACAACTGAGCCATTTGATGAGGAAGAAGAACTACTGGGGTCAAACGATAGATCACAAGAGACTGCTACCAAAGATAGATCACAAGCTAAGGGTAGATCACAAGAGACTGCTACCAAGGGTAGATCACAAGAGACTGCTACCAAGGGTAGATCACAAGAGACTGCTACCAAAGGTAGATCACAAGAGACTGCTACCAAGGGTAGATCACAAGAGACTGCTACCAAAGATAGATCAAAAGAGACTGCTACTAAGGATAGATCAAAAGAGACTTCTACTAAGGGTAGATCACAAGAGACTGCTACTAAGGGTAGATCACAAGAGACTGCTACTAAGGGTAGATCACAAGAGACTGCTACCAAAGATAGATCAAAAGAGACAGCTACTAAGGATACATCAAAAGAGACTTCTACTAAGGATAGATCAAAGGAGAGTTCTACTAAGGGTAGATCACAAGAGACTGCTACCAGGGGTAGATCACAAGAGACTGCTACTAAGGATAGATCAGAATCCAAAAAGGGAAAGAAGAAAACTATTTAAAAATAGGCATAAAACTATAAAGTATAGCATAAAACGCATACATTTAAAGGCTAGTTAGCAAGTGTATAAATTATTTTAACTAAAATTTGTATGCTACCAATAAGTACAGTACTAGATGGCTTCATGGAGTCTGTGTATAAAAAAGTCTATCGAAGAGTCAGCTTGCACGAATCCTTCGTTGTACTGACAATTTTCCTGCCTTCGCGCTACAGCAGTCCTATCCACACACGCGATTTGTCAAGCCCTGCTCTTTGGCGGGCCGTACTCTTCGCACGCTGTGCTCTAACACGTTGGAAATTTAACCCGTAACACGGGTGTAGCTGTCCGTTGCTAATCCGCTATGCATGCAGTGAGCAATAATGACGCAGAGCAGCTCCTTCATACAAGTACTACTAACGGCTCTTGTTTTGTTTTCTGTCACGAAAATATCCTACCAAACCGACTATTGGACTATTCAAATCTCCTACAGGTACCCATGGAAGACATTCTCCGGCGATGTGTTGGTGGATTTGACGAAATATAAATTAGTTTTCTGTCACTTTACCGTGACCCCTCGTATCCATGCCCATAGAAGAAACCGATACAAAGTTGACTGCTTAAAGTTAGTTTACAATAATTATTATATTCAAAACACCTGTTCTTGCACTACTGCAGTCGGTTCACAGAGGAGAAATGTTACAAAGATGATTGTAAAATAGCCATCACCAATAATAGAGGCCATAACCCAGAGCAGAGCAAAACCACAGTACATTTTCGTCTAGAGCTGAAAACTGTTAATCCAGTGATGGTTGGTGAGATACGGCCCTGTCTAGGCCCTCTGAATGAGTCGCTGTGGGTGAGTAGTTTGGAAGATGTAAAGAAAAACACACTGGAGATCAATTACCATCAATACATCATCCAAGAAAGATTGAGTAAGTCTTGAATGACACCGGACACCACTGGGGTTGATAAAATAGGCATGTTGCATGCAGACTAATACTTGGTTTCGCGACAGAGGCGTGATGGAATGTTTGCGCTGAATATAATGAGAAAAACGCGCTATGACGAGGTGACCGCCTACTGTTGGACAGGGTCCACGGATGAATTTAGAGGGAATATAGTCAGCTTTGCACATTTTCGCAAAATTCATCCGTGGTCCCTGTCCAACAGTAGGCGGTCACCTCGTCATAGCGCGTTTTTCTCATTATATTCAGCGCAAACATTCCATCACGCCTCTGTCGCGAAACCAAGTATACAGTGGAACCTCTCTACAACGAACAAGTTGACCAAATGCTTTTTGTTCTTTATTATGCTTACATGGAGGTTCACCTAGCTTAGAAAATGATAAAGGAGTACATCAAGAGTTTTATACTCACCAATCCACCAACATGCAAGTGCCGTTATTCTCCACGAACTTGGTTATGCTGCTTTGCTAGTGTCTCTGATTATAGACTGTTCGAATTTCACAACACATGTTGCTGCCATGACTGAATGCCAAGTTCTTTAGCATAAACTTCGTCTTGTGTGAAAAGTGTACTGAGGTCGAGGGACGAAATTGATTTTTCTAAAGTTCCAAGTATTTTTACAGCAACTGTATGATTGTACTTAAAATTTTATGCTCTGACTAAAAATACACTTTTTAACAATACATTGGTAATAAGTACCATTTTTCATTATCCAGTGCCAGAAGGACTAGCTATTGCTTTTTACAGTGACTTCATGACAAGGGATCAGTACCTTGAGCAAGAGGAGACTGGTATGGTCTCACTGCAATATGCCGTACCCAAGAACATAAAGGAAAAACATTTCTTTTTGATGTATCAAATCGGTTACGGGGATCAAGAGACAGGATTTGACTGCCACATTTGGCACAATAAGACCGATGTTGGCAGTATAGATAGAAATAAAGTCTGGAAAGACCCCAACTATATTACAACTAAAATGTATTACGAGTCTGTCCACTATCAAGCCGGATATAGATACATACAAATCGATCCAAAGAACAATGGATTATGGCATCTGAATTGTACTGCTGTGACTCCTACTGCATATGACCTTCATGATAACATGCGATTTTCCAAAATTCTATCAATAAATCTCACCTTTGTAGAAGGTCGGTCAAATCTTTGCATGCATCTGCATTAATTATAATTTATTGTATCTGTTCTTTTTGAACAGATCCTACCATTATAGTAGATTCTGAAATAGTATTTCCTGTGCAGCAGTCTTCGGGAAACTTTCATGTGAAGATCATCACAGCACAAGAATTGACTTCCTTCACATTTAAGCAGTTATATGAAACTACTGAGTCAGACACCTCTACCATTCTGATCGAAATGGTTCACCATCATCTACAGTCAGTAACGTATCGAGTGGCATTCCCTTGGTTGGTGTCCTCCCTGGCTGGATGGTACACCATCTCTGTCACTAACGCAGGACAACGCTCAGCCCAAGCTGATGTGCTTATAGCCATGGTTGATTGTGAGTTGAGAATTGATTTTTGAGGGGTCAAAGTTCAGCAAATGACCTTTCGGCTAATTTGACTTTCACCAATTTGTCAATTTTTTTCCTGCTATATACGGTATTAAAATTAATAAACTTGTATGCTATTTTGAACTTTGAAATACATCAGTGTGCAGAATTTGTAGATGTCAAAGCACAAAACTCACGGTGGCGGTATGCCAGTTGCTAATTTTCCATTGTACTTCGATTTTAGTGAACCACAATTTCTCTGTAAAACAATTTATCAATGAAAGCAACTTGTAGCTAGCCCAGGGAGATCCTCTTTGATGTGCTTCATGTCTTAACATTACCGTTTCATTCATATCGATAACAGGGTACTACAGCTTGCTAGACTATAACACCCAATACAATCCCGGACTATTACACAAAAATCATTATCACACATGTAGTACTTCAACATTAGTTTCTACTCTTTCTACAGTTCCCGAGGTTACAGTTAGCCCATCAAAATTGAATGTTGGGTCGAATTCAGCTCCGGTCGGTTTCTACTGCATTGCAAAAGGCGCAATCAACAGTATAATCTGGGAAGAGGAGAGTGGAGGAAACCACATACCTTTTGTGAGTAGCTTGCTATTTTGTGTGTTAAAATTCTCACCTTATTTAAAAATAATATAATTAATTTTGACCATGTACCACTCACTATAGTTTACCATAATTTTTACAAAAGGGTAAAACTTTTGGAAGACAAGCCAAAATTTGCGAATTCTATTTGCTGCCTATTTCACGTATTATTATAATAGGAGTGAAAAACTCAACAATTCACCTATGTTTCTCCCATCAAAAGTACGCTATAGCAAGTAGCAAGTTTTTGATGCATATCATTCGTCTAGTCAAGTAGCAAGTTTCATGCATATCATCTCTAAATTGCTCCTAGACACTCGTCTAGGAGCAATTTAGAAATAATATGACGGCTCATCAACTTAAAAAAATATTCATCAAACTTTGCTGACAAGACAAGAGAACACGGGCCATAATTATCCCATGCACATGTTGGTGTGTTCTCTGCCAGCACGAATGAGCTACGTGTGCCTCTATGTACAAGAGCTAACACTTAGTCTCTCTACACTGTTGTCCAGTCAGGCTTTCGCTTGTTTACTTGCCCAACATGCTCTTGTTCTGTTCATAATACTGTAAAAGTTGTAATTTTCACCGTGTTATTATTTCGCGAATTTGCTTCAGATTTGCTTTATTCAGTAATTTTCGCATTTTTGGGCCTTGCCCTGTATAACAGTGATTGGTGGAATCGGTAAATTTTAGCGATCAAACAGCACTCGTGGAAATTGCATTTACGGCTTGCGCACGAAATATTGCAAGCGAAACGTAAGTTTCTTTGTTATGTACTGTATGGTAGACTAGTATGAGACCTTCAGACTTTTTGGAAGAGCATGCCTCAAAAATGGACTCCGAAGAGTTGCATATACCATATTCATAAGTTTATGTTCTTATTATTGTTTGCGAGGTTCTACTCTACGTACACATATTTTTTATTTCTGCAGAACACTTCAAGAGTGCCATCGACTCAATTGAACACTGTTGTTTTAAACCTGATGTTTTATACTCTCCAACTGCAGTACTCAGGAAGATTTGTCTGCACAGTAACTGGCAGACATCCTAGTCATATCGTCAAGAAGACAGTAGAGCTGTTCGTATTCCCTCCTGGTAAGAAGATTGGTAAAAAGATACAAAAAGCCTAATAAGGGAGCTTTTTAGTTTAACGTGCCAAGCAGCGGATATATTTTGTGCTATTATCACTACACTATTCAAAGTTGTACGCTCCTTGGAACGATAAACTCCTGTCATGGTTATCCATAATAATTCTTGTGCACAATACTGACACATTATTTTATTTGCATGGTTAAACACACTTTGGTCAAACTCACTTTGGTCAAACTAAGCATTAATAATTATTCTTTCCGCAGGTGATCGAAATATTGATCCTAAGTACCGAAAAAAGGTCAAAGAGAAAGAAAAAGAGGAAAAAAAGAAAACAGATGAAGATGATGATGATGATGAAGATGACGATGATGATGATGATGATGATGATGATGATGATGATGATGATGATGATGACGATAATGATACAAAGGAGACAGATCGTGTTTATTGGTTGATTGCAGCAGGCGTTGTCATTGGTGTCATTGTGCTGCTCGGATTAGGAGCATTAGTAGTGTACAAAAAGACAAGGTATGAGTACTGCTCACAAGCAAGTTTACGACTGTCAGCACACTATTCGCCATCGCTCTACGTGTGCTTGTGATCGCGAGTATAAGCACATTGTATTGCACTCAATTTGTACATGTTGCCGGGCCGATTCGCTCAAGAGCTGCTTGCTTATAGGCTTGCATGCGAGTCTAAACCTTCAAGAACACATGTACCGAAGTGTTGTAGTCAAGCTAGGGCATACAGTTTAGGACTTGTACTTCAAAGTGCTTGAGTCAAAGGCATGCCTTCATGTGTCTCAATGTTAACCCTTTAGTTACTGAATTATTTTGACGAAAATTTGACTTCCTCTAAACTGACAATTAATTTTGTCTTGCAATTTTCTACAACATGCAGTACGCTAGCTGTTCCAAACTAACACTGTTTTTTCCTGGCATGTCAAAGTTTATGACCTTGTACCAATAGATTAATGAGACTACGTAACCGGGATTGGAAACGACGGTACGATATCAATAGCAACGCGTACAAACCTCGTGAAGCACTCCGTGTCCGATTGAAAAAGCTGATTTTTGGGCTAATTTTTGGCTTTTGTGACTCGTTTGCTGGAAAGCTCAAGGCGCTTCAAGAAATCCAACCAGCTTTTCAGACTCAATGCGCTCTCTTCTCAGTGATGGTAAAAACTTAAAACCGAGATCGCTTTGAAAGAGTCGTTTGCTTGCAGTTTTTCATCTCCAAACATACAGTGCGTTTGCAGGGATCCCTCCTGTGAATTACTGGTAGTTTACTTGGTTGTTTCTAGGTGTCAACCAATGCCTACTGTATAAAGTAGTGTGGTATTTGGCTGCATTTGCAATTTGTGTAGAACACAATTGTCGCTAGAGTAGAGTTTTTAGTCGATTCACGGGAATCCCTTTTGGGACAGTACCAAGCAACTGGGAGCCAAGACAGCCTTGCAGTTTAAAAGATCGGTAATTGTTCCATACAACTGAATGGGTAGCACCATCGATGCATTTGATTGTAGCATTCAGTGTGCCTGTGAAATACCGGCTTTCTCGTTCATTTCAGGACAAAAAGGCCTGTTACAGTACGAAAAATCGCTCTAGCTTCTATAAGCTCACAAAAAAAGCATCTCTGACGTGTGAAGCCAATTCGCACAGCATCTGCTGTGTGTGTAGGTGCCTCCTTTCAGCATTTGTCGTTTGACCGTTGCTGCGCAGCTGACAGCCATATTGCAAGTCCGCCCTAGCAACGGAATCGGAGTGTTTCAACGCACATGCACCGTTTCCAATCTCGGATACATAGTCTCATAAATCTATGTTGTACCAAACTCTGAGTTGGCCACTCCCACTTTGGAACTGAAGCACTGTGACTTCACAATTTTTCAGCTAATTTGGTCTTCGTTTGGCCCTGGTGACTGATACAAAAACCTGGTGGAGTCCAGGTGAGCAAACAGCATAGTTTAGACCATATTCTATGCCCAAGTATGCATTTCCAGGCATCCCGAAGCCTTAGAAATGCTGAAAGTGGCGAGGGGCTTTGCCCTTTCGAACCTTGGGTTAATGGGGAGACACCCCCTTTAAAATTCCCCCGTGCTGTACCAAGTGGGGAGTGGCGCGCCGAAAAACAATGGTTTTTTTCCAGGTAAAGTCATCTTTTGTTGATTTGACCTTTCTAGAGCACTTTTCACACTATTTATGACGTATAGAGTAGGTGGAGTCAATTATGACTCCTAAAGGTGTCATTAGGGCTTAAAGGGTTAACTATGTCATATAGTAAATACTAGGTCTTTTCTATCCAGGACTGCTACCAAGGATAGATCACAAGCTAAGGATAGATCACAAGCCAGGAAGGGAAAGAAGAAAACTATTTTAAAATAGCATAAGATAAAGGCTAGTTAGAAAGTGTATAAAAATATAATTTTAGCTAAATTTGTATGTTACCAATAATAGTACTGTACTAGATGGCTTCATAGAGTCTGTGTATCGAATCTATCGAAGTGTCAGCTTGCACGGCAGTTTGTCAACGGGTTGCATTAAGCCGGAATCGCTGGCACATTTCAAGCAGTAGTCCTCCGGTAGTGAGAGATTGTATGTTCGCAGTAGATGGACCATAGCAACCTTTGCCTCCATCTGTTGTGACAAGAGCAGTCAGCACAAGCAGTTGTCTAACACACAACTCACCATAGCAAACACTCTTCCAATACAAGAACGATGACCAATACCAAATGGATAGTACACATACGGATTAGGACTGGAACAGATGAATGAAAAGTATTTCAAACAAAAAAGGACTTTTCTACCGTTTCTGTCCAGGATCAAATCGACTAGGGTCAAATTTTAGAGGATCATCAAAATACTCAGGGCATCGATGAGTGCAGTAAGAAAATAACTGAAAGAGACAAAAATAGATATAAAAAGAACAACAATTTTTTTACCAGGATATCAAGTCCTTCAGGAATGTAGTAGCCTTTGAGAGTCATGCCACCAGAAGGAGTTGTCTTTTGCGGCGATGCTGGAGGATACAATCGCATAGATTCTTCGAAGACCTGGTTCATGTATGTCAGCTTGTCCAGGTCATCAGCCTCTACTGTAGTCTTGTCACCCACAACCTCCTCTATCTCCTCCATCACCCTGCAGTACATGGAGGGAGTATGATCTACTGGTACAGTGGCAGGTGCTGTCAGCTCAACCTGTGTAGTATGTCAGGATGCTGGATCAGTAGTCCAGTAGTGAATGACAACAGAGTAGATGTAGTCTCTTGTCCTGTTAAAAAATTAAGTATTTTTATTAGCTGTTCGAGGTGAGTCGCCGTGCTTACCAGCAAAGTAAAAGAGAATAAAATCGTCTATCAGATCTTCCATTTCAATATTACTCTCGATTCCTGTAAAATTGGATCAAGTCACTGAAGATTTGCATAAAAAGTGATAAAACTCACGAACAACACTGAGTATCTGTGACAATATGTCCAGAGGTGTTTCATCCTTGTTTTCCATAATCTTCAGCCTCTGTTCAATGCAGTGTCTGCCGATAGCTCTTATTTTACGAAGTGCGTTGGAACATTTCCTGCCCACAAACGGAATATACTGTGAAAAGAAAACAGTAAATTCTGACGTTTGAGATGTCAAATTTGACAAAAATTTATGAAGATGTCAAATTTGACGTTTGAAGATGTTTTATTTTACCTCAAGAAATGGAAATGTTTGGGCAAGGTTGATTCCATCAAATACCACATTCAGTAAGTCAGTCAGTCCCTCCTTGCCAGCCAGCTTCTGCACGAAGGGGTCCCTCTCGAAGTCAGCTCCGAAGGCTACCTATGATGATGTCAGTGTAACAGTGCATGTCACTACAGGATGGGAACACACCTCACTGATCACTTGGAGAGATATACGAGAGAACTCAGTCTTCATGGCTACACTAGTTGTCCCATCTGCCTTAGCTCTCAGTGGATCAATCAAGTCCTTCACTACAACACTATTGAAGGCTGGGACCAAACCGCGAAGATAACTGGACCAGAGTTGATAAACTACACAAGTTGAGCAACACAATCTTACCTTCTGACGAAAGCTTGGTCAAGTGTTCGTCGACGATCTCTCCAGTCCTCATAGTGCTGAATAGTCAACAAAGACTTCTTGAGCAACCTAAAAAATCATAATAATGGTAGCTCACATAAATAACTTGCTGTGCTAAAATTAATTAAAATTGCAGTAATGAAGGCCACTGGTTGTGGGGAGAATCCAAAATTTATACTGTAGTTGTTGTGGCTACATGGATTGCTGAGCAGTACCGTTATTCATAGTCACAACAAGATTATTCATGACACAAGATATGCACAGTTGTATGAACATGTACACAAACTACTCCCTTGACTAACCTTGCTCCAAAAACTGATTGCAGTTGTTTTTGTTTTGGCTTTGGTATCTGTCTAGTGGACAAAGCCTGCAAATGTATCAGAGTGCATGGAGTCTCAATAATAATGGGATGAGCTAAATATAGCTACCTTGACGGTGTCCTGGTCTCGAGCAAACAGTATTGCGTTGTGTAACACCCAGACCAAATAGACAGGGCCGCAATCCTCGTGCCTGTAACGAGAGAAGAAGTTAAGCAAGTATTATTAATTGTTTATACTTCCTAATCATGTCTGACTGTCTAGCTCTTACCAATCCTGTAGTACATCTAGTATAAACTGTCCATTATTTCTCGTGTTCCTGAGAATCAGCGCATGACCAAAAAAGAATCTGTATGTATGATACAGACAGCAGCGTATGATAGACTGAAGCAGCTTCAGCTAAATTATTATGCGATTTTATATACACTCACGAGGCTCCCTTTGGTTGTGGTATGTGCGCGTATCGACGGTGCACTATCACCAGGTAGACAGTGTAGGCCACAAACACGAACAGCACTGCCGTGAGGAGAGCAGCAATCAACGAGCCGAACACAGCCCAGTCGGCCATCTATAGTCTGCTTGCTCAGGCTCTAAGTTACGTGGGAGGAACTGGATGATGCAAGTTGGGAGGAGCTAAACATGATGCTGACGTGGCACCCGGTTCGGAAACTTTTCTCCGATTGATACGCAAGAAAACACGGGATCCCTCACGGCACGTGCGGTGTTAGGGTTCTCGGTTTGTAACTATCATTGGGCGGGTTCAGTATACTGAGAAGGTGGGGCTGGTGCAGGAATCGACTAGACAATGGCGTACCGACAGCACTAGCTTGAAAAGCACGCAGATCTTCGTCTGGGACTACTTTAGTAAAGAAGGCTGCTGTTTATAGGAACCTAAAGGCGATTGAAATCCACTGAAGATGAGTTAGTACTGCTGTCTAGCATTCTATTCTACTACGAGCCAAGTGGACCTGAGCCTTTTAAACTTCTGTGTGACAATGAAAAGGCGTTGTAACGAGGAGGAATCTCAGCTACAACCGGCTAAATGTGATAGCTTGTTCATTAGTTGAAGGTCCTGAGCACCTGCACATGATCTCTGAGCAGAACTGGTGAGTCTATCAATAGGTAGAGATGGTCAGATTGTAGGTTTTCCTGTAAATGAGAGTCTAGACCGCCCCTGGTAGCTATAGCTAGTACGCATTCAGCTGCTTCAATTGACAGTGAATTTGTTTCATGCTTGTCTTGTTAACGCATCCAAGGCTACCTGCATGAACAGCACACTTGTAATCACAAACTGAAAAGAAATTTGTCTTGTACAAAAATACCGAGCACTTTACCTACATACTGTAGTACCAACAGGCACACACGTGCATGGCTAGCAGCCTCTGTTGCACAATAGTTAAAATTAGACTACTGATGCTTGATAATTAAATTTTAGGAGGATTAATGCAACAGAATGGGTAGAAAAATATTCGAGCAAAAACTTTTGGTGTCTTCCTCTTAACGAAACACGTAACTCAAAGGGGTAACCGCTCAGTCTCCTGAAAGGTCCACTTTCCTTAGCAAAAAAGTACACTTTTCTTGGCAAAAGGGTCCACTTTCTTAGCCAAAATTGAAGCAGCTTGTTTTCTCGGAAGAATTGCAGTGAAAAAAGCACATTTAGGTAGTCATATGCGACTGTTCACAAGAATTATCGTAAAAATCAATTGACATGGCCATCATGATTTTTAATAAGACAAAATTTTCAGCAGCGCTCTGCACCACACGAAAAAGAGCCCTCTCTGTAAATTCCTGGCTATGCAGGCCTTGTATAATAACGGTTTTGCATAATCTTCTAATGATAATTATGGCCATAATAGGCTCTCTGGTTCATTTTATTCGCTGTTGTTTTTGTGTGCAGCCTTAGATTTTAAGTGTCTTAATGTTATCGAAATTAGTCACTTTCTCTCACTCTTTCTCTCTCTCACTCAGGCTATTAATTTTGTGAAATCAGAAAGAGGACAATAAAACACCAATTTTGTTCTAGGAGAATGAACATCAGGTTTTTCATAATGAGTGACAACGTGCTGCTTGATTTGATGGTGTTACGTCCACAGGCTAGGTGCAACTGAAAAAGTGATGGTCTGGCAAGTCGTAACTAGAAGATATAACTAACTTACTGCATAAACTAAGTAGTTAGTAGTCCCAGTCACAAAACAAGTATTTTGTCATAATATTAATTTTTGTATCACAGTAGTTTTATTATAATTATAACAATGAACACACTAGAAGTGCGTAACATACAATCATGGTCTAATTGTAATACAATGGTTTGTTACAATGAATCGTATACCATCCACTGAAATAGTCCTGAGCTAATCATAATAAACGGTTGCAAAATTCTTCCAGTGACCTTACAATCTGGTAGCAAAGTGCTGATCAAGTGTAGCTTGTCTGTAAGAATAGTTTAATAGTGCTTTTAAGAGAAATTGCCATTTTGCAGTGATCTTGAGACTAAAGTGCAGTAAGTTGCATACCAATCTGGTAGACTTGATGTGTAAGAATGCTGTGAAAGCATTGAAATGAATAAAGTGTCATTTTATAGTGATCTTGAGACTAAAGTGCAGTAAGTTGCATACTAATCTGGTAGACTCGATGTGCAAGAATGCTGTGATAGCACAGAAATGGAGAAAATGTCATTTCATAGTGACCTTGAGACTAAAGTGCAGTAAGTTGCATACTAATCTGGTAGACTTGATGTGCAAGAATGCTGTGAAAGCACTGAAATGAATAAAATGTCATTTTATAGTGATCTTGAGACTAAAGTGCAGTAAGTAGCATACTAATCTGGTAGACTTGATGTGTAAGAATGCTGTGATAGCACAGAAATGGAGAAAATGTCATTTTATAGTGATCTTGAGACTAAAGTGCAGTAAGTTGCATACTAATCTGGTTGACTTGATGTGTAAGAATGCTGTGATAGCACAGAAATGGAGAAAATGTCATTTTATAGTGATCTTGAGACTAAAGTGCAGTAAGTTGCATACTAATCTGGTTGACTTGATGTGCAAGAATGCTGTGATAGCACAGAAATGGAGAAAATGTCATTTCATAGTGATCTTGAGACTAAAGTGCAGTAAGTAGCATACTAATCTGGTTGACTTGATGTGCAAGAATGCTGTGATAGCACAGAAATGGAGAAAATGTCATTTCATAGTGATCTTGAGACTAAAGTGCAGTAAGTAGCATACTAATCTGGTTGACTTGATGTGCAAGAATGCTGTGATAGCACAGAAATGGAGAAAATGTCATTTCATAGTGATCTTGAGACTAAAGTGCAGTAAGTAGCATACTAATCTGGTTGACTTGATGTGCAAGAATGCTGTGATAGCACAGAAATGGAGAAAATGTCATTTCATAGTGATCTTGAGACTAAAGTGCAGTAAGTAGCATACTAATCTGGTTGACTTGATGTGCAAGAATGCTGTGATAGCACAGAAATGGAGAAAATGTCATTTCATAGTGATCTTGAGACTAAAGTGCAGTAAGTAGCATACTAATCTGGTAGACTTGATGTGTAAGAATTGTGATAGTTCTGAAATAATTAAGAAAATAGATTTTAGTGTCATTACAGCATTTTGACATAACAGATCTACTGAAGTACTACACAATTTACTGCATTTTAGTACCACAATCACTATGAGAGTGCATCTTTTCATTTACAGTATTCTCACACACTAGCTCCACTGTATTAGTATATGCAACTTACTGCACTTTAGTCTCAAGATCACTATAAAATGACACTTTATTCATTTCAGTGCTTTCACAGCATTCTTACACATCAAGTCTACCAGATTAGTATGCAACTTACTGCACTTTAGTCTCAAGATCACTATAAAATGACAATTTATTCATTTCTGTGCTATCACAGCATTCTTGCACATCAAGTCTACCAGATTAGTATGCAACTTACTGCACTTTAGTCTCAAGATCACTATAAAATGACACTTTATTCATTTCAGTGCTTTCACAGCATTCTTACACATCAAGTCTACCAGATTGGTATGCAACTTACTGCACTTTAGTCTCAAGATCACTGCAAAATGGCAATTTCTCTTAAAAGCACTATTAAACTATTCTTACAGACAAGCTACACTTGATCAGCACTTTGCTACCAGATTGTAAGGTCACTGGAAGAATTTTGCAACCGTTTATTATGATTAGCTCAGGACTATTTCAGTGGATGGTATACGATTCATTGTAACAAACCATTGTATTACAATTAGACCATGATTGTATGTTACGCACTTCTAGTGTGTTCATTGTTATAATTATAATAAAACTACTGTGATACAAAAATTAATATTATGACAAAATACTTGTTTTGTGACTGGGACTACTAACTACTTAGTTTATGCAGTAAGTTAGTTATATCTTCTAGTTACGACTTGCCAGACCATCACTTTTTCAGTTGCACCTAGCCTGTGGACGTAACACCATCAAATCAAGCAGCACGTTGTCACTCATTATGAAAAACCTGATGTTCATTCTCCTAGAACAAAATTGGTGTTTTATTGTCCTCTTTCTGATTTCACAAAATTAATAGCCTGAGTGAGAGAGAGAAAGAGTGAGAGAAAGTGACTAATTTCGATAACATTAAGACACTTAAAATCTAAGGCTGCACACAAAAACAACAGCGAATAAAATGAACCAGAGAGCCTATTATGGCCATAATTATCATTAGAAGATTATGCAAAACCGTTATTATACAAGGCCTGCATAGCCAGGAATTTACAGAGAGGGCTCTTTTTCGTGTGGTGCAGAGCGCTGCTGACAATTTTGTCTTATTAAAAATCATGATGGCCATGTCAATTGATTTTTTACGATAATTCTCGTGAACATTCGCATATGACTACCTAAATGTGCTTTTTTCACTGCAATTCTTCCGAGAAAACAAGCTGCTTCAATTTTGGCTAAGAAAGTGGACCCTTTTGCCAAGAAAAGTGTACTTTTTTGCTAAGGAAAGTGGACCTTTCAGGAGACTGAGCGGTTACCCCTTTGAGTTACGTGTTTCGTTAAGAGGAAGACACCAAAAGTTTTTGCTCGAATATTTTTCTACCCATTCTGTTGCATTAATCCTCCTAAAATTTAATTATCAAGCATCAGTAGTCTAATTTTAACTATTGTGCAACAGAGGCTGCTAGCCATGCACGTGTGTGCCTGTTGGTACTACAGTATGTAGGTAAAGTGCTCGGTATTTTTGTACAAGACAAATTTCTTTTCAGTTTGTGATTACAAGTGTGCTGTTCATGCAGGTAGCCTTGGATGCGTTAACAAGACAAGCATGAAACAAATTCACTGTCAATTGAAGCAGCTGAATGCGTACTAGCTATAGCTACCAGGGGCGGTCTAGACTCTCATTTACAGGAAAACCTACAATCTGACCATCTCTACCTATTGATAGACTCACCAGTTCTGCTCAGAGATCATGTGCAGGTGCTCAGGACCTTCAACTAATGAACAAGCTATCACATTTAGCCGGTTGTAGCTGAGATTCCTCCTCGTTACAACGCCTTTTCATTGTCACACAGAAGTTTAAAAGGCTCAGGTCCACTTGGCTCGTAGTAGAATAGAATGCTAGACAGCAGTACTAACTCATCTTCAGTGGATTTCAATCGCCTTTAGGTTCCTATAAACAGCAGCCTTCTTTACTAAAGTAGTCCCAGACGAAGATCTGCGTGCTTTTCAAGCTAGTGCTGTCGGTACGCCATTGTCTAGTCGATTCCTGCACCAGCCCCACCTTCTCAGTATACTGAACCCGCCCAATGATAGTTACAAACCGAGAACCCTAACACCGCACGTGCCGTGAGGGATCCCGTGTTTTCTTGCGTATCAATCGGAGAAAAGTTTCCGAACCGGGTGGACGTGGAATCATGGCGCTTTTAGGTGTTTTGGCTGCTGTGATTGCAGCTCTCTTCATGGCAGTGCTGTTCGTGTTTGTGGCCTACACTGTCTACCTGGTGATAGTGCACCGTCGATACGCTCATATACCACAACCAAAGGGAGCCTCGTGAGTGTACTTTGAAACCAATGGATGCGATATATCATTATTTATTTATTTTCTTCTGAGTAGATTCATTTTCGGGCATGTATTTCTGATTAGTAAAAAGTCAGACAGCGGACTAAGTACATTGGACATATTTTACGATTGGTAATAGTTCACTATTGTTATGGATGTTGGTATAGTGGTTATAATGCTGCAGGCATCAGGAATGTGGGCCAGTCTATGTAGTGTGGTTTTTTCATAATACCATGTTGTTCGTTTGTGATCAGGAAAGTGTCAAGGTATTGCACGAACAGTTCTAGTTTATTTACTTGTCAAAATTTGACTCCACCACCGCTCCACCAAGCTTATTTTTTTACATTAAATAAATGAAAACTACCGTATAGCCGGTTTTTTTCGCTGGTCAAATATTTCGTTAGCCAAATTTTGGCTGGGTCTAATTTTCGTCACAGAGCCACGTCACAGAACGTTTTAAATAGGCAAAAAGAATTTTTCGAAATCTAATTTTCGACCCGCACCAGCCTTTCAAAAATTAAATCCACATGAAAATAACCGGCTATACGGTAATTTGTCCAAACACACCATCCACCAAAATTTTGACCCTACTAATTAATTTTTTATAGACCTTGTCCACAAGAGATGTGTACAAGACTCCACAAACCGAACTATCTGCGATTGGTGGAGAAAGGTGATCAAATGTTCAGTTGTGTTTAGCGTAGGCCTGGTAGCATTTTAACAAGCGAGATACAAATGGTTGCCAACTCTACTGTATGTAGAAATGCGTTGCATGATGCATGCATGCACCCATTGGTGGGAAAATGAACATACAAACAATTTTCCCATCATTTTCCCAATTTTTTGTGAATTTGTCCCTTTACTTCTCACCATTTGTTCCTTTACCCCTCTTACCATTTGTTCCTTTACCCCTCTCACCATTTGTCCCTTTACTTCTCACCATTTGTCCCTTTACTTCTCACCATTTGTCCCTTTACTTCTCACCATTTGTCCCTTTTATTTCTCACCATTTGTCCCTTTACTTCCCACCTGCATGCTTCACAACACATTCTCTTGTGTCCGCCTCTTCAATTTCACATGCAGGTTACTGCAAAATTCTTTGCTTACAATTCAACATTGGAAAGATTGGAAAGATCGCCGACGAACACTTGACCAAGCGTTCATGAGAAGGTATGCTATTATATTAGAGAGGTTTAGATTCACGTAGACTATGAACGTGAACGTTGAATTGTGACGTCACTCTTTTCATTGAGAATGTGCAGTCATTGAGTACAGATATTGTGCTGACGTCATAAATTTCAATATTTTTACCGTTCTAGTCGCCTTCAACGGTAATCATGAACAAATGTAGCATTTTTCAGCGTTAGCGAGTACCGTTGAGCTGGCACTATAAACGCGTACCTGGGTTCAGAACGACAGTTTCAGAAACAAATAGCTAGTATGCGGGTCGCCGTTCAAATCACCACAGACGGCGGTTACTCTCGTCTACAGCCCCTTTTTGGCGTCAGCAAACGCGGTTATGCGACCAGTCTAGACCAAAACGGTAGAGCTTGCTTACTTACCTTCGACTATCGATAATCGATGATTGATAATGCGATTGCTATATCACTATTCAATACGCAGCATGGCTTACTTCTAGCCCGTAGCCTAGCACAACAACTGACTAACACTTGGAAGCACCTACATGGCCACGTGTCTTCGCTTTAGAGTTTCTGTGTTGCAGTAGCAATACACGAAGACTACAATGATGACTTCACAAGTAGTAGATCGCCAAAGCTGGCTAGGTTAGCAGTGCAACCAGTGCTCTGACTGCTTTCAGCCCGCACGTTGAGCTTCGGTACACGCCCATTATACTTCCGCTCTTGTTAGTATACTCGCGTGTTTGTCCGTAATATTATGGTGACGTCACAGGCTTTTACCGCTAGCCGTCGACGTGAATCTAAACCTCTCTAATACTGTATTTACTTTTACTTGCACTCTCATTCCAGTTATCTTCGTGGTTTGGTCCCAGCCTTCAATAGTGTTGTAGTGAAGGACTTGATTGATCCACTGAGAGCTAAGGCAGATGGAACAACTAGTGTAGCCATAAAAACTGAGTTCTCTCGTATATCTCTCCAAGTGATCAGTGAGGTGTGTTCCCATCCTGTAGTGACATGCACTGTTACACTGACATCATCATAGGTTGCCTTTGGAGCTGACTTTGAGAGGGACCCCTTCGTGCAGAAACTGGCTGGCAAGGAGGGACTGACAGAACTACTCAGTCTCATTTTTGATGGAATTGAAACTAACCAATTCCTTCCATCAATTCGGGTGAATACTTTCTATTGAATTTTTTTCAATTTTGACTAGATTTATTCTTCTTAGCATTTACCTTTTGTGAATCGTAAGAATGCAATTGCTACAAGAAAGGTCAGAGCCCTTGGCAGATACTGTATCGAGCAGAGGTTGAAGGCTTTGAAGAACAAAGAAGAGAGACCATTGGACATAATGACGCAGATACTAAGCATAGTCCGTGAGTGGTAATAGTCATTAATTTTATGTTTTTTGATATTTATGATGTGTAGAATCTGAAACTGAGAACAGCATTAATATGGAAGACTTGATTGATGAATTCATTCTGTTTTATATCGCTGGTAAGTACACAAAAGCAAAGTCTGTGCGATGGTAGTGAAAAAAAAACACCCATCATAACACAAGGACCACAGAAAGTAAACTAATGAACTCATGCAAAGTAGACTGATATTTTGTCTGATTCTGGTGTCTTGAATAGAAAAGGTTTATGTTGTTTTTAACAGGACAAGAGACTACATCTACTATGTTGTCATTCACTACTGGACTACTGATCCAGCATCCTGACATACTACACAGGTTGAGCTGACAGCACCTGCCACTGTACCAGTAGATCACACTCCCTCCATGTACTGCAGGGTGATGGAGGAGATAGAGGAGGTTGTGGGTGACAAGACTACAGTAGAGGCTGATGACCTGGACAAGCTGACATACATGAACCAGGTTAGATCTAATCACTTCATACGCTAACCAATTCTTCTGGAATAGGTTCTTGAGGAATCCTTGCGTCTGTATCCTCCTGCACTGCAATCTAAAGCTGCCCCGTCAGAGCCCCTTGGAGGCTATGCAGTGCCTGAAGGGACCACAGTGATGGTACATCCACAAAATAATGGTCAATAATTATTATTTTGCTTCAGTTGTTCTCCTATAGCACTCATCGGTGCCCTGAGTATTTTGATGATCCTCTAAAGTTTGACCCTAGTCGATTTGATCCTGGACAGAAACGGTAGAAAAGTACTTTTTTGTTTGAAATATTTTTTACTCATCTACTCCAGTCCTAATCCGTATGTGTACTATCCATTTGGTATTGGTCATCGTTCTTGTATTGGAAGAGTGTTTGCTATGGTGAGTTGTGTGTTAGACAACTTGTGCTGACTGTTCTTGTCACAACAGATGGAGGCAAAGGTTGTGATGGTCCATCTACTGCGAACATACAATCTCTCACTACCGGAGGACTACTGCTTGAAAATTGATACAGGTTCTTTGCTTCAACCAGTTGACAAGCTGCCGTGCAAACTGACTCTTCGATAGCAATTTCGTATTAGTCACAGGCTCAGTTAAATCATCTTACACAGAATAGTACATACATACATATTTTTGCATACAGAACGTTTGTTATAATAGCAGTTCATTATAATTTTATAAGAAATTTGTGAAGGAAATAGAGAAGGTTGTCGGTGACAAGACCTGGACAAGCTGTCATACCTTCATCAGGTCGGAAGATAGCTAGTCATGCTAGCTAGGTTTCTCCTTACTTTCTTAAGTTCTTGAGGAGACTACGCACCGTTGCCTGTTAACCCTTTAGGGCCTATAGCGGATTTATCCGTCAAAATTGACTCCACCTACTGTAGACGTCATAAGTAGTGTGAAAAGTGCTCTAGAAAGGTCAAATCAAGTTTAATGCAAATTACTTGAAAAAACCCACTGTTTTTCGCCGCGCCCTCCCCACTAAAATATATAGAACGGGGGGATTTTTAAAGGGGGGTGTCCCCTCTTTAATCCGGGGTTCGAAGGGGCGGAGCCCCTCGCCGCTTTCGGCATTTTTGGGGCTTCAGGATGCCCGGAAATGCATACTTTGGCAAAGAATATGGTCTAAACTGTGCTGTTTGCTCACCTGGACACCACCAGGTTTTTGTATCAGTCACCAGGGCTGAATGAAGACCAAAATTAACAGAAAAATGACGAGGTCGCAGCACTTAAGCGGCTTCAGTTCCGAAGTGGGAGTGGCCAACTCAGACTTTAGTACATGGTCGTAAACCTTGACATGCCAGGAGAAAAGGGTGCCAGTTTGGACTAGCTAGCGTACTGCATGTTGTAGAAAATTGCAAGACAAACCGTCAGTTAAGAGCAAGTCAAATTTTCGTCAAAATAAGTCGGTCCCTAAAGAGTTAATGAACAAGCACCTTCTGGAGTTACTCTAGGAGGTTATGCTATTCCAGAAGGCTCCCGCGTGACGGTGTGTGCAAAAAGAATATTCTGCATGCATTCCTGTATCAAAGTGCCTCTGATAGAACCAAGAACCAACCTGATCTTTTATAATAATACTATTCCAATGTTTTGGATCCCACCCTGCATGCAATCCTTTAAAATTAAAGTGGGTGTAACTGTTATTGAGGTGTCTTCCAGCTAACACTACTGTTACTGGTGTGTTGTTAAGTGCTGCTTGCTTATGTGCACATTTTCGTTAAGCTCATGTTTTGCTACAGCTTTCGATATACTTGCACATGTACATTATTTAGACATGGATGCCTCAACAATGTACATGTATGTTGCAACGCATGATTGAAAATTAGAAGCAGAGATACTATGGGTCAGCTGACTCTCACATTGTGTGTGCAGTGCATATTTTACTACTACGATTGCAACAGCATGAAACATGACACCACATCAGCTGACCCTCACATTCTACTAGAGCTTTGATATAATTATATTTTTGCAGCTTCTAACATTTTTTGCTGCTGACAGGTACATGTACACCCCAGATGGCTGTTCTCGGTGTGGTGGCTGCTGTGATCGCAGCTCTCCTCACGGCAGTGCTGTTCGTGCTTGTGAACTGTCTACCTGGTGATAATGCACAGAGTCTAGCTTGTGGTTTATACAGTGCACATACTTGCATGTATTTTGATATTCACAATGCGTGGGTGCCTGTTTGTAGTACATTGTGTATACTGTATCTAGACCACAAGTTAGACTCTGTCAGCTTGCTTCTGACAACCTACCTGCTAAGCACTGTAATGGGCTAGGATTGGAAGAAAATTAAGCACATTGGTATTTCCGTTCTTGTCCAGGATCAGGGTCAAGGATCATCAAAATATATATTCAGCACATCGATGAAGAATTATCTGAGACAGGAAAAACTAATAGCAATATTGGGCAAGTGAAATCAAAAAAAACAACAGTGATAACTTCAAACTATGAGTGAAAATCCTATACTGTACAGGCGCGTTATTCTGCGCATACGCTTATATTTCCACAGCAAGAAAATAATATGCGCTTATGCAAGTATATCGAAAGCTGTAGATGAGGTTAATGACAATGTGCACATAAGCAATTAAGCCGCACCTAACAACACACCAGTATTATCCATTTGGTATTGGTCATCGTTCTTGTATTGAAAGAGTGTTTGCTATGGTGAGTTGTGTGTTAGACAACTGCTTGTGCTGACTATTCTTGTCACAACAGATGGAGGCAAAGGTTGCTATGGTCCATCTACTGCGAACATACAATCTCTCACTACCGGAGGACTACTGCTTGAAACGTGCTGCAGGTTCTCTGTTTGAACCTGTCGACAAACTGCCGTGCAAACTATCTCTTTGATAAAAAACTTTTAATTATTATTAAAACTTTTTATGCAGTGTTCAATGTTTTGACTGAAGAATGCCTCAACAATGTATATGTATGTTGCAACGCATGATTGATTGTAAATTAGAAGCAGAGATACTATGGGTCAGCTGACGCTCACATTGTGCGTACTCTGCATATTTTACTAGATCTACTACGATTGCAACAGCATGAAATATGACACCATATCAGCTGACCCTCACATTCTACTAGAGCTTTGATATAAATATAACTATATTTTTGCAGCTTCTAACGTTTTGTTGCTGACACGTACACCCCTGATGTGATGGCTGTTCTCGGTGTGCTGGCTGCTGTGATCGTAGCTCTCCTCTCGGCAGTGCTGTTCGTGTTTGTGGCCTACACTGTCTACCTGGTGATAGTGCACCGTCGATACGCGCACATACCACAACCAAAAGGAGCCTCGTGAGTCAAAGACGTGCACCAGTGCATGACGGTCCCGGCATCGTACTTCATTGCCGTGTAGATTCTTTCTTGGACATGCGTTAGTACTAATGAATAAGAAGAACGATGGGATATCTGAAGTAGACCTGATGAACGAGTGGTAAGGGATTTAGAGTACACGATAGAGCCCTATGTATATTTTAACAATCTTATATCCTGTGCAGGCATGAAGAGTATGGACCGGTCTATGCAATGTGGTTTCTGCACCTTCCCATGCTGTCCATAAGAGATCAAGAAAGTGTCAAGGTATGATGCATGTACGAGATCAGTTGTTTACGAGTTATTATTTATTTTTGTAGGCTTTGTCTACAAGGGATGTATCAAAGCCTCTACATGATGAACTATCTTCAGTTGGTGGTGAAAGGTACTTACGGTATACAGTAGAACCCCTCTAATCCGGACATCCTATGGTTCCACAATAGTCTTTTAGGAAGGTGTCCTTATTCCAGGGGTAGTTATGATTCACATTACAGTGAGTGTCAGAGACTCCACAGTGAGGGATTCCACTGTACTTTCACGCATGTTTACAAACCGTGAAATTACTTATAAAAATTTTTTGCGAAATTTTGCTATCATTGAGGTGAAAATGCTTTGCTGCGAAAAGGCTCTATGATACAATTACCATGAACTTGTACCATAAACACGGAAGTGATGGTAACACCTATAATTATTTCAGAGTTAATTTTAGTCATTCAAACTTGGATCGTCCTGAATGCATTAACCGAACAGGAACGTACCGGTATTGCATATGTTCACAGTTTCTTTCAGCGGCCAAGTTAGGTGTGTCTCAATAGTTCAATTTGCACACACCCAATCCGGATTACTCCAACCAGGATACAATCCGGGTTTGAGGTGTCTTATAAACTGGGCTAATGATCATTTTGAAAATTGCTAAAATATTGGATAATTCATAAATTTTATGTGCGTGTACTTTTTGTCAACTTGAAGTAGCAATTCTGTTCTGTCACTTGAATTAAAAGCATTGTGTATTCCATGCCTTTATTAAAATAGGCTATTAAAGAATTCTTTATTTGTTATTGAACATTGGAAAGACTGGAGAGATCGTCGACGAACACTTGACCAACCATTCACGAGAAGGTTAGTTGGTTGCAATAGCATGTCTCTATCATTTTAGCTACCTCAATCATTCCAGTTATCTTCGTGGTCTGGTCCCAGCCTTCAATAGTGTTGTAGTGAAGGACTTGATTGATCCACTGAGAGCTAAGGCAGATGGGACAACTAGTGTAGCCATGAAGACTGAGTTCTCTCGCGTATCTCTCCAAGTGATCAGTGAGGTGTGTTCCCATCCTGTAGTGACATGCACTGTTACACTGACATCATCATAGGTCGCCTTTGGAGCTGACTTTGAGAGGGATCCTTTCGTGCAGAAGCTGGCTGGCAAGGAGGGACTGACAAAACTGATAGATCTTATATTTGAGGGAATTGATACAAACACACTTTTTCCACTGGTTCAGGTAAATTATTTTAGTAGTTGGATTGAAGTTAATCATAATTTTATTCAGCATTTGCCGTTTGTGAATCGTAAGAATGCAATTGCTACAAGAAAGGTCAGAGCTCTTGGCAGATACTGTATCGAGCAGAGGTTGAAGGCTTTGAAGAACAAAGAGAGATCATTAGATATTTTGTCACAGATACTCAGTATTGCCAGTGAGTAATACGTGACAGGTGACATGCATCCGTCATGTCAGTATTTTATACATCCTGTAGAAGCAGAGAACAACATTAATATGGAAGACTTGATTGATGAATTCATTCTATTTTATTTTGCTGGTAAGCTTTATGCAACCCAGCACAGCACATGTGACACAGCAACCATTTTTTACTTCCTACTATGCATTGCAAAGTTGCTTTTTCTGCAAGCGTATGTGCCTTAGTATAGTTGAATTTTTCTTTATCAACAGTTTTACAAGCATAGGCTGTGCGATGGTAATGAAAAAACACCCATTATAATGCGAGGACCACAGAAAATAAACTAATGAACTCACGCAAAGTAGACTGATAAGCTGTCTGATTCTGGTGTCTTGAATAGAGAAAAGATTTATGTTGTTTTTCAGGTCAGGAAACTACATCTACTCTGTTGTCATTCACTACTGGACTACTGATCCAGCATCCTGACATACTACACAGGTTGAGCTGCCTCTATACCAGTAGATCATACTCCCTCCATGTACTGCAGGGTGATGGAGGAGATAGAGGAGGTTGTGGGTGACAAGACTACAGTAGAGGCTGATGACCTGGACAACCTGACATACATGAACCAGGTGAGACTAGAAACTAGTGAAAAACCACTGTATCCAACTGCTTCATCAGGTTCTTGAGGAGTCCTTAAGGTTGTATCCTCCTACACCTGCTGTTAAAGCAGCCCCATCAGGAGTTACCTTGGGTGGATATGTTATTCCAGAAGGCACATATATATTGGTATGCTACTGCATGTACTTATTATTATAAGCAAGATGCACCTAATAAAGGGTCTCAATGAAAGTGTGTAATGCACTCGCCATTTCAAACAAAACAACGGTATATTTGTAGGATCTGCGTACATTGTATTATTTATCACCATTGGTACCTTCATTTTTGTTTCAGATGTCATGCTATAGCACTCATCGGTCTCCAGAATATTTTGATAATCCTCTCAAATTTGACCCTAGTCGATTTGATGCTGGACAGAAACGGTAAAAATCCAGTTTTGTAATAAAAAATACTTTTTATTATGTAATTATTTTAGTCCTAATCCGTATGTGTACTATCCATTTGGTATTGGTCATCGTTCTTGTATTGGAAGAGTGTTTGCTATGGTGAGTTGTGTGTTAGACAACTGCTTGTGCTGACTGCTCTTGTCACAACAGATGGAGGCAAAGGTTGCTATGGTCCATCTACTGCGAACATACAATCTCTCACTACCGGAGGACTACTGCTTGAAATATGCTGCAGGTTCTTCGCTTAGTCCAGTTGACAAGCTGCCGTGCAAGCTAACTCTTCGATAGTTGTTTGGATTAACAAAAACAGTTTTTTTCATATGGGATAGTGGACTAGTAGAACATTAAGTTTTAATTCTGTGGTTTGCTATAGAAATTGATAGATGTGTTTTCTTTTGAGACAATAATTATTATGTTAATTATTTCTTGTTTTAGATTATGAAACTGAACAACCACACAAATACAAAATAGCATTATGTAGAAAAAGTAGAAAAGAAAAGAAACCACTGTAGAGGCTGATGGCCTGGACAAGCTGACGTACCTGCATCAAGTCAGAAGATCCCTTACTTTCTGAGGTTGTACGCACCTTTGCCTGTTCATAAACAAGTACCTTCTGGTGTTACTTTAGAAGGCTATGCTATTCCAGAAGGCTCCTGTGTGACGGTAAGTGCAAAAAAATATTCTGCATGCGTTCCTGTATCAAATTGCCTCTTAGTGATAGATATTTATATACTACCTCTTAGAGGACACCCCTCATCCCTCTATAATGGACACTTACTGAATCCCAAATATAACCCACATAATGTTTAATAAATCCCTGAACAGAGGACACCCTCTCTATAATGGATGATTTTGTTGGTCCCAATGGTGTCCGCCTTAGAGGGGTTCAACTGTGTTCCAATGTTTTGGATCCCTGCATGTAATGCTGTTAAACATTAATGTGGTTATGACTATTTTTGACCTAACAATCCAGTATTGGTGTGTTGTTACTTAGGTACTGCTTGCTTATGTGCACATCGTCATTAAGCGCATGTTTTGTTGCAGCTTTCGATATACTTGCACAAGCGCATAAGTATTTCCTTGCTGTGGAAATATAGGCGTATGCGCAGAATAACGCTCCAGTGTAGTATACAATTTTCACTCATAGTTTAAGTTATCAATGTTTTCTAATTTCATTTGCCCAATGTTGCTATTTGTTTTTCCTATCTCAGATAATTCTCATCGACGTGCTGAATATTTTGATGATCCTCTAAAATTTGACCCTAGTCGATTTGACCCTGGACAAAAACAGTACTGACCTCGTTGAAATACAAATGTACTCAATTTCCTTTCAGTCCTAGCCCAGGCTATGTTCCATTTGGTATTGGTCATCGTTCTTGTATTGGAAGAGTGTTTGCTATGGTGAGTTGTGTGTTAGACAACTTGTGCTGACTGCTCTTGTCACAACAGATGGAGGCAAAGGTTGCTATGGTCCATCTACTGCGAACATACAATCTCTCACTACCGGAGGACTACTGCTTGAAATATGCTGCAGGCCGCTTTTCGCTTACTCAGTTGACAAGCTGCCGTGCAAGCTAACTCTTCGATAGTTGTTTTGGATTAACAAAAAGTTTTTTCATAATAATGGGATAGTGTACTAGTAGAACATAAAGTTTTAATTCTATAGAAAAATCGGTAGTGTGTTTTCTGTTGAGATGATGATGTCGTGTTTTAGATTGTGAAACTGAATAACCACAGTAATACAAAATAGCATTAAGTTGATACCTGAGGCAACACAACCGCTTACTTGCTGGTTTTCTCAGTCATACCAATATTTCCCAGTGCACAACAATCGGTTTATGATAAAAAGAATTTGTTGAAACTGGATTTTATTTCTCTAAAAACCCAGCTAACTGCTTGAGGCTACAGCTTCTAAGCATTTCTTGTACCGATGCATTTGATTTTCTTAGTTTTGCTGCATCATTCAGTTGCTTTGAGCTGTGCTAGTTCTTCAAAGACAGCAAGCGAGAGTAACCATGTGCAGGATGTGGTTTTTAATCATAATTCCGCAGTGACTGAAGATTTCACAACTGAGTTGCTTTATCGGCTCGACTGGGTCCCCTGTGTGAATGCAACTCCACCAGCTCCTGGGTATGTACTGATTTCTTATAATAATAAATAATTATATTGATTTTTGTTGTATAGTAAACAGAGACATTACAGAGCTTCCATAGTGTACTTTGTTTCGAGTAGACAATTTGAGTGTGTTTCAAACCAACTTGGCTTTGATAAAAACTTGTTGAATGATTTACAAAACAGTTTCACTCTGTACTACATTGAGACTCCCAATTTTGCCCACAAGAATGGTATGTACCCGTCTAAAAGTCTGTCCTACTATCGCATACAATGTCCTTTTGAAACCAGTATCTATGGTTTAAACCTATTGCTCCAAGAACCTATCACTGTGTTGCGAGATGGTGCAAACATTCCATTTTGCATCGATTATGTAAATATTACAAGCTCAAACGGGAGACAATACTTTGCTTGTGGGCACCACCACTTTGTTAATGGCGCGAAACATTTGGACACCTTTGGTAATGATGTTTTAGTCACTTTTCGATCAAGTGCACAAAACAACGATCGTGGATTTCGCCTGGCAGCAATTTGTGTGAATGTCGTGGAGCAGGCCCAACTGGGCTGTCTGGAAAGAGATGTTTCAAAAAGACCTCACAGTTATCAAAGCTATGCTAAAGTGAGCAATAATTAAACTACAATGCAGTGTCATTGTTCTTTGTCATTTCACAGAAAAATCAACCAAGCAATGACAAATACAGACACAAACTCTCCAAATTATTACGTTTTCATTACCACTACAGTCTAATTTTGAAAGGTAATTTTCTTTTATCATTTGTACTCAGTAATGAATTGTCTGTTTTTAAAAGGTCGCCGTACTTCAATTTTGAATTCAAGAGAAGCTATAAAGCACAGCTCAATGCTACAATTGGCGGTGCAGAGTGAGAAAAGTTGTGAGGCATCTATAAGGACAGCAAGCAGAGCAGTTGTTGATTTGTTTCCAAGAGCAACTGTACTTGAAACAAAATGGAGAAATGCTGAAAAATAGCGGTGTAGTCTGACCTTACTGTCAACAATACTATAATTGTTATACTGTATCTTCTGCAGCAGCTGTTTACTATATTTTTTCTAGTGTACAATTTTTACCAAAAATTACGAGCAGTTTGTAATACATAACCAACTTTCAATTTCTATGACAAGTAGACACATTAGCAAATTTACTAAACACTGGGCACTTGAGTGAATAAAATTGTACTTTGTGAAGTAAAAATTGTTTGTGTAATTGGCTCTTATAAGTTCCAAACCAAAGCCCTTGGAGTGAGAAGTTGACAAATGAAATTTCACTTATTAATAACAAAGTGTTTAGTCTTCAAAATCCAAGCGTCTTGCACCGACATCATTTTTGCCAACATGACTTTCCTTGTCTTCGTGAGCTGCTTATCCGTGCTCCTTGTTTCTGCATCAGCCTATCCTTCTCAAGCAAGAGATTGGGAGGAGAAAGTTTTCCTATCAGTGGAGAAGGGACGTCCTCTACCTGGAACAAAGGGTGTGATCCATCATCGTCCATATCAAACCCGTGTTCAAGGAAGATCATCTTTGTATTACTACAACAATCGTGAAGTACTCTACCGGCTTGATGTTGTGCCTTGCAGTGTTAAAGAACCTCCACCAGGGTAAGCAGAAATGGCTTCAAAGCAGGCATTCACCTTACACCATAAATTCGTAGTCATACACTTGAATTACAGTAATTTCTGCTAATGCATTTATATTTAAGTCACTTAGTTCAACAGAATGGTATTCTGCTTTTGTCGTGCATTTTGGGTTTCAACTCACTTAATTCTACAGAATGGAGTATCACTATTCCACTATTATCTTGTTCAATCACTGGATGAGGCCATACAAATATCGGTGCTATCCTGTATTTCTAAAGCCAGAAAACCTAAAACTTTCTGAACCTGGAGCTAATGTTAGTGCTTTTAGGGTGCGTTCGCCAGGTTTCGATTCAACTTTTAATTACTATCCTTCAAGACGACTCTCAATGTACCATATCAAATGCGATGGTGCTGTGAAAATATGTAACAACTCGCAACTTGAATTTCGTCTACAATCCAAAGTGCGAGTGAGTTATAACGAGAGAAGATGTGTGGACTACATCAACATCACCGAAATCAACAGTCCTAGGAAACACTACATCTACTGCGGGAGCAATAATACTTTTGTGAATGAAAAATTTAATGGCAGTGTGCTCATTACATTCAGATCAAGTCAATACAATAACAATTACAAGGGATTCAGCTTTCGTGTACAGTGTACCCCTAGAAATACCAATCAACAAGTAGAGCGTGCTGACTGCATTCGAATCAGCCAATACTTGACAAAACGTGTGCACAAAGAAGACTACACAAATGAACTGATGGTAACAAGCAATGCATGTATGCATTATAATGTTGTGTTTGCATTATTTTAGAGTGATTTTACACTGTATATCAAGGAAAAATTACTGTACTTTCAGCATCAATATGTATTTCAAGGTAATTGAGGTGAAACGTTTGTCATAAAGTCGCTGATCGTCATCATGCAGGAGGTCATGCCAAAGTGATGAGTGTCAGCGAAGCATACAAGCACAGGAAGATACTGAGAATGGCT
>OZ024789.1:8146702-8441702 GCA_964017065.1 Haliclona indistincta
CTCAATACATTAGGAAGCTTTGTTCTCTCACCTGAAACATTTACTGCAATGGCAATTGCTAATTTTGCACTCATCATAAACGGGATCAGTCTAATACTCATCACTCTATTCATTAAACTATTGCGAGTCTATCGTATTTTCAATTGCTGGAGCAAAGATATCGGCAAACAGTGGAACAATCTACCACTCAGTCTAATAGTTCTCTCACTATCGATTGTTCCTAACATTGTTCTTGCTGTTTTAATTGCTTTAAAGCTACCTACGCCCTCTTCTTACTACTATAAATTCTTCAGAGGCAATCTACCAGTGATTGTGATCCACACTAGAATTGAACCAACCAGTAATTATGCGTTCATTTGTCTGGCTTCTTCATATACTATTGTATTTCTCACATTAGTGCTATATATGGGGATTCGTAGTCGCAAGATAAAGATCAAGAATTTCAATAGTTCCGGTCAAGTGTACTTGTTGCTGGCTGTCCTAGTAATTGCCATTTGTCTCGCCATTTCCATTGTCATCATCTTCCTATTGAGAGAGCAGGAACCAATAGCAAATGCAGTCATGGTGACTCTACTCCTCATCTTTGTCACAGCTTGTCAGTTCATCCTCTTCCTTCCCAAGATACTCACTGCAGTGTTTGATAAAGAATTTCAAACACCGTCTTGTGTTGAGAGGCCGCTAAAAATTGTTTTCTCATAACTAACACAATCACTATCATAATGGATTCTGTATTGTATTATGGTAGCATATGGTAGCATGCACACATGACAGAGTTGTAACTAGCTACATTTGTATGTCATTTCTCTGATGTCAATAATATACAAGAAAATTAAAAAGATTTCTATCGAAATCAAAAGGATGTAGTGATGAAAACATCTACTACTGGTCCACAATGTAAACCAACAAGGAACAAGCATGGAATGGTAACACGATTGACTTGCTAACAGACCATAGATCCCTACATCAGTGGCTGCTGTGGCAGACTATAGCTAGTTCAGCTAGTTGCCGCTGACTGACACCTGAATTGAATTCAGCTTATGACATAATATTGATCTTATGTCAGTACAGCCACTGATGTAGGGATCTATGGTCTGTTAGCAAGTCAATCGTGTTACCATTCAATTGTTCCTTGTTAGTTTACATTGTGGACCTGTGGTAGATTTAACAACCCTACATCCTTTTGATTTCGATAGAAATCTTTTTAATTTTCTATACTATGAGACACACAGTTGACTGACCCACAATGGACCCAGACCAATTGTGCCTGAAATCCACAGCAAGATCAGACCTGCATGAGATATACATGTAGCAACAGGACTGTTACATAATCTGTATTAATTTTAAGAGAAGGCAGCACAAAGATGGAAGCAAACCAAAGTTGACAATATTATGTGAGCGGATTTAAAAAAGGGGTCACTTCGCTCCTACAAATTTCGAACAAACGCATGCTTTCAACTTGCTGCCACTCAGCCAAATTTAGTACCATGCCTCTAAAATTTGATATACAGCAAGCAGAATGATCAAATAATTGCAGGTGCGAAGTGACCACTTTTCTCAAATCCACTCACAGCAATATGACTACTTGCTTGGAGATAATTGACTGAGCGTGTAGAAATTGGTAGCTAAGACTGTTGACGAGGCTATCTTCATGAGTCAGAATTTGTGTATCATTCATGTATCAGTACATTTTAGTGAGTTAGCACACAACATGCAGTTTACGATTGGGTGTTAGATCTGATAACTCATGCCAATTATACCAATTAATACCAGCTTAAGGTAATAATTACTAATTTACACTTTTAAAATTATACTCAACATTTACCATAGCAACAGTGAATGCTATATAAAGCAAGCTACATGTATGTGTAGACAGAACATTGCATAAAAATGGATATTCTGCCCCTTCTGTTTGGCTTTCTCATTGCTTGTTTTCATCTTGGAGCTACCACCAGTTGTCCAAACTCTACCGCTAATGGAGACACCAAGCCATTGTACTTGCCAGTATTATTGGCTAACTATTCATTGGAATTAGTTGAAAGTGAATTTTTAGCAGCCACTATAGCACAAGAGGAGATTAACAATCGCAATGACATCCTTCCTGGCTATCATATTGAGTTGATCAAAGAAAAAATTGAAGTTTGCTCATCATCTCAAGCAGGAATTGCTCTGAATAAGCTGGTTCATCACACAGTGAGTCCACCATGCCGTCCTGTTGTTGCAGTCATGGGATTGGTTTGCTCATCACAAACTTCACTACTGTCTCCTGTGGCTGGTCATAAAGGATTCGACCTCATACAACTGTCAATAGCGTCTTCTCCAATATTTGAAAGACAAATTGACCATTTTCCTCACTTGTGGCGGTTCGTAGGAGCAGCCACTGTCTACTCTGACACAGTACTAGCAATAATGGATCAGTTCAACTGGACAAGAGTAGGTATAGTCTACAATGTGGACTCATCATTGTACTCAGAGCTTGCTAAAGACATAGAACAGAGAATCAAACTATCAGGCAACAAGTCGGTAGCATTCAGCTTGGGAATAAGAGGAACTAAACCGTATTATCTAGATACAGTGATTTCAAACATCAAGTCTACAGAAACAGGCATACTTGTTGACCTTCTTGATTTAACCCAAGCAAAAGCTTTAATGTTATCAGCTTATCATCATGGGCTGACATACCCATACTACACATGGATACATGTTGTAAAACGGCCAATTTGGCTCATTCACAGACTGGGCAAGTCAACCTTCTACACACACTCTCGTGGACATCTTTTTCTGTATACAACCGTTTCTACTAATAATGAATACAAAATGAAGTACCTTTCGCAATGGAAACATCTCAATATCACCACTAGCTCACATAAATATGTACACACTACTGACTACAACATAGTATGGGCTATAGCACTGGCTGTGAATAATTCTCTCTCAGAACTAAAGAACAGAAACCTCTCCATTGATAACTACACTATCGGACAGCCTGAGATCACTGCTGTGATTGAAAAGAATTTGAAGAATGTGAAATTTCAAGGAGCCAGCGGTTGGATTGAGTTCAATCAGTATCGCAGTGTGTCTATCCCAATGAGAGTGTACTTGGTATTGGAAAATGAAACATACAAACAAGTTCGTTTATACGATCCTCTTCATCCGTTTGACTTTCATCTTGATATAAACTCTAGTGATCTTCCAAGTGACACAGTACCTCGAGTGTATGAGTACATTCTCATCCCTCTCCCTGTGGCCATTGTGCTGTACATTCTCACTGGTGGTGTCATCATCTTCACTACAATACAACTCATCCTTTACCTCTGCTACAGACGTCATAAGGTTATCAAGGCCACCAGTCCCTTACTCAGCCTGCTCATGTTTGCTGGATGCTACCTGTTTTGTGCTGCTGCTATTCAACTCAATACATTAGGTAGCTTTGTTCTCTCACCTGAAACATTTACTGCAATGGCAACTACCTACTACACACTCATCATAAATGGGATCAGTCTAATACTCATCACTCTCTTTATCAAACTATTGCGAGTCTTTCGTATTTTCAAATGCTGGAGCAAGGATCTCGGTAAACAGTGGAATAATCATCCACTCTTTCTAGCAGTTCTCTCACTATCGGTTATTCCTAACATATGTCTTGCTGTTCTACTTGTTCTGAAACCACCTACTCTCTCTTCTTACTATTATAAATTCTTCAGAGGCAATCTTCCATTGATTGAGATCCACACTAGAATTGAACCAACCAGCAATCGTGCTTTCTTAATTGTTGCAGCTATATACGCTACTGCGCTTCTTACGTTAGTGTTCTATATGGGTATTCGTATCCGTAAGGTAAAAATCAAGAACTTCAACAGTACTGGTCAAGTATACTTGTTACTGGCAGTCATGGAAATCGTTATATGGCTCGCCATTTCCATTGTCATCATCTTCCTAGTGAGAGAGCAGGAACCAATAGCAAGTGCAGTAATGGTGACTCTATTCCTCATCTTTGTCACAGCTTGTCAGTTGATCCTCTTCTTTCCAAAGATATTCACTGCTATGTTTGGTGGAAAGTTTCCCAAAGCAACATCTTGTTTCACAAAGGTGTTAGCAACTATTGTGAAGATCGTGTTTTCTTAATCATGCATCAAATAGTTTGCAGGCTCTTCCATGTTGGTTATAGTTAATTTATCTGTTTTGTAACCATGTGTTTCTCTTCCTCTATCTTTAGTTAGCACTTGTTCAGTTCATTATAAATAGAACTCTTTTGGTGTGTGTTTTACTTCTGTTTCGTTCTGTGCCATTCCGTGTTATTATAATCTTGAGTTCAGTAGAACCCGTTTCACTGCGAACGTAACTGCTAACATTCCATAGAGATAATCATTGTAATTCGTTTAAGTTTGAATAATTCTGTATTAGCTTTGAAAAGTATTTGTGCATTTTCAATTCAAGAAGATGGTAATAGATGTTTTCTTTAATAATAAGTGCGTATAAATGTGCTTGATTGTTATTCTATGCATAAATAATGATTGTCGCATACAGCTATAATGGTAATTCTAAAACTGCTGAAGCTATGCTCATTTTTGTGTATGAAAAAATCAGTAGAAGCGACAGTCAACATAGTCAACAGCTCATCATATGTAACCATTTGTAGGACCATGCAAGACTGTATGGATCTGCACCAAAATCACTTTTAATGTTGAAGGTGATGACAAGCATTGAATTTACACTTCACTAAATTTAAGTTTGACAAAGAACTACAGTCTAATTAGTTAATCTTGTATTTATCATTCAACATCAAAGCGGTCTAATTAATAGTACTATACTAATTTTGGTGTAAGCACTTTTCCAGTGAGAGTGAGACGCTCGTTGATCTCACCGTAATATATTTCACTCCTCTTTGAGTCGATGCCACATTGCTTGTCCAAAATTATTCAACATCCCCATTGCCCCCTCATACAAAACTTCTTGATTAGATCCGGCTCACACATACCTGTATCAAAATAATTAAAGAAAATTAAAAAGATTTCTATCGAAATCAAAAGGATGTAGGGTTGTGAAATCTACCACTGGTTCACAATGTAAAGAAACAAGGAACAAGCATGGAATGGTAACACGATTGACTTGCTAACAGACCATAGATCCCTACATCAGTGGCTGCTGTGGTTCACCTAGTTGCTTTGTCTGCTACATGACACCTGACGTGCATTCAGCTTGTGCACAGCCACTGATGTAGGGATCTACATTGTATGGTCTGTTAGCAAGTCAATCGTGTTACCATTCCATGTTTGTTCCTTGTTACTTTACATTGTGAACCAGTGGTAGATTTCACAACCCTACATCCTTTTGATTTCGATAGAAATCTTTTTAATTTTCTTGTTTGTGTCCTTTTAGTGCAATGCAGTTCATTGCACGTACTGAGCCGTCTTTGTTTCCACCATTGGTTTAGTTTTCCTGTTGTTGATGGCTTTTATAATTTATTATTAAACATTTTAAACTTGTACATGTAGCTCGCCGTAATATATATGTAGCTCGCCTACGCATACGAGCCCCGCCCACACTAGTTTGTAGACCTGTACGGCGGTTATAATTATCTGGCAAGCGCAGAATGGTGATCCTATACGAGCTTATCGTTCTTCGAAGACTCCAGACAGTTATGTGTTGTCCGTGATCCATACAGCGCGGAGATACTCAAGCTAGTGCTTGATCACGTGCGCTAACCACTGCTTGGTCACGTGCGTATTGCGCAATCACAATAATGGCGTCTAACACAGCTGACAATGGATCACGATCGAGAAATCGCGGAATTTATATCGCCGTTTCGCCAAAAACAAAGTTCGAAAGGCACTTGCCAGGAGAATTTCACGACTGTTCGTGGGTGTTTTGGTCTCGGCACTGCTCGTGTAAAGGCGCTAGGCGCGCTGAAGAAAGAAGAAGAAAACGAAGATGACGAAACTCGATTTTCACCGTTTCCAGGTTCGTCACTTTAGTAACAATTTCGAGCAATCTCCTTACTACTGTAAGATGGGGCAACGCCAGATAGCAGATTTAGGCGGCGTATCTTTGGACGTATAAAATTCAACACCAGGCGAAATATCAGCGTTTGAACGCTAATACATTGTATGTAGCCGCCATCTTGTTTTTCCGTTCAACCCTACATAGGGAGGCACTACCGTGCCTCCCTAATAGTCCCATGCAGAATTGTCTGATAACACCATGACCTTGATCACAGTATACCTGCTACAAAATTAATAATGTGAAATATTTTATACAGAAATGCACATGCTGTGCAAGATGTGGAGTCATCGTTACACATTGATAAAGGTGATGATATAATTACATTGTTGTTGAAGGTGATGACGAGCATAATTATATTCTACACTTCAGTGTAGTTTGATGCAAAGGACTACAGTCCAATCAGGGAATCTATGAAACCAAATTATCACATTTATCACTCAACATCAAGGCAGATAGTACTAAAGTATAATAATTATTATCGGTATTATACTTCAGGTGTCCACATTTCAGATTTTTTATGTATTTGTAAGCTGTACATTACTTAAGAGGGTGCGTATGGGAGTGCTCATCTTTAAACTATAATTATTTTCTCTCCGCCACACTTGCCACTTTTAGAAAAATTTATATACAAAATGTTTGTATCATAACACCGTTCAATAGACTAAAGGGTAGTGAGATAACACATTATTTGAAGTGGGTAAAATGTGAGGTTAGTTCGAGAGCAACAGGTAAAGAAAGACAGATGCATGAAATTAAGTGACAATGCCGGACATTCTGAATGTTTGATCAATGATTTAACTATAATATATTTATAGGAAATTAATGAGCACCTACTTCACAGCATACATCATGATGAGTCATTTACACATTGATAAAGGTGATGGTAATGTACACAATACCTTGTCATAGCAACGGTGACTTGGATATGCTATATAAAGCAAGTAATGCAGTATAGCCAACTAGTGATAGTTGAATGAAAATGAAAATTTGGTCAGTGGTGCAGCTCTTCCTTCTCATTGCTTGCTTTCATCTTGGAGCTACCACCAGTTGTCCAAACTCTACTGCTAATGGAGAAACCAAGCCATTGTACTTGCTGGTATTGTTAGCAAATTTTTTTCCCCGAGCGGTTGAAAGTGCCTTATTACCAGCCATTATTGCTCAAGAGGAGATCAACAATCGCAGTGACATCCTTCCTGGCTATCATATTGAGCTGATCAGAGATACAATTGAAATTTGTTCATCATCTGAAGCAGGTATTGGTCTGAATAAACTGGTCAAACACACAGTGAGTCCACCATATGCCGTCCTGTTGTTGCAGTCATGGGACTGGAGTGTTCATCACAAACTTCACTACTGTCTCCTGTGGCTGGTCATGAAGGATTTGACCTCATACAATTGTCCAAAGCCTCTTCTCCAATATTTGAAAGACAAATCGATCATTTTCCTCACCTGTGGCGGTTTAGTACAGCTGCCACTGTCTACTCTGACACGGTACTAGCCATAATGGATCAGTTTAACTGGACAAGAGTAGGTATAGTCTACAGTGTCGTTTCATCATTGTACTCAGAGCTTGCTAAAGATATAGAACAGAGAATCAAACAATCAGGCAACAAGTCGGTAGCATTCAGCTTGGGAATAAGAGGAACTAAAGCGTATTGTCTAGATGCAGTGATTTCAAATATAAAGTCTAAAGAGACAGGTGTACTTGTTACACTTCTTAGTTATAGACAAACATTAGCTCTAATGAAACAAGCTTACAATCATGGACTGATCTATCCACACTACACATGGATACAAGTTGCTAGGCATCCATTGTTGCTTAGTTCAAATGTATTTCAATTTCGAGGAAATATTTTGCTTTATGCATACAAATGCTATAGAAAACCTTATATTGTTTCAAACAAAACATTTACTGAGTATGAAAAGGAATTCCGTGCACAATGGCAGAAAATACCACTGCTCAATAACAGCTCACCTAAATTTATACAGACATCTAACTATGATCAAGTGTGGGCCATAGCACTGCATGGCTTTGAATAATTCTCTCTCAGAACTAAAGAACAGAAACCTCTCCATTGATAACTACACTATTGGACAGCCTGAGATTACAGCTGTGATTGAAGAACAATTGAAGAATCTGAGATTTCAAGGAGCTGGTGGTTGGATTGAGTTCAATCGGTATTGCAGTATATCTACTTCAATTGAAGTGTTCTGGATACTAGAAAATGAAACTTACAAACAAATTGGAATATACAATCCTCTTTATCCATTTGATTTTCATGTCAATATAAAGTCTACCGATCTTCCAAGTGACACAGTACCTCGAGTGTATGAGTACATTCTCATCCCTCTCCCTGTGACCATTGTGCTGTACATTCTCACTGGTGGTGTCATCATCTTCACAACAATACAACTCATCCTTTACCTCTGCTACAGATGTCATAAGGTTATCAAGGCCACCAGTCCCTTGCTCAGCCTGCTCATGTTTGCTGGATGTTACCTGTTTTGTGCTACCGCTATTCAACTCAATACATTAGGTAGCTTTGTTCTCTCACCAGAAACATTTACTGCAATGGCAATTGCTAATTTTACATTCATCATAAACGGGATCAGTCTAATACTCATCACTCTATTCATTAAACTATTGCGAGTTTATCGCATTTTCAAATGCTGGAGCAAAGATCTCGGTAAACAGTGGAACAATCTACCACTCATTTTAATAGTTCTCTCACTATCGATTATTCCTAACACTCTTCTTGCTGTTCTACTTGCTCTAAAGCCACCTACTCACTTTTCTTACTACTATAAATTCTTCAGAGGCAATCTTCCATTGATTGAGATCCACACTAGAATTGAACCAACTAGTAATTATGCTTTCTTAGTTGTTGCAGCTATATACACTACTGCGCTTCTTACATTAGTGTTTTATATGGGTATTCGTATCCGTAACGTGAAAATCAAGAACTTCAACAGTACTGGTCAAGTATACTTGTTACTGGCAGTCATGGAAATCGTTAATGGCTCGCCATTTCTATTGTCATCATCTTCCTAGTGAGAGAGCAGGAATCAATAGCAAGTGCAGTAATGGTGACTCTATTCCTCATTTTCGTCACAGCTTTCCAGTTGATCCTCTTCTTCCCAAAGATATTCACTGCTATGTTTGGTGGAAAGTTCCCCAAAGCATCATCTTGTTTCACAAAGGTGTTGGCAACTATTGTGAAGATCATGTTTTCTTAAACATGCATGAAATAGTTTGCAGGCTCTTCCATAGAGATAATCATTGTAATTATTAGAATTATTAGCTTCAGTATTAATATTTTGCGCATTTTCTATTCATGAAGATGGTAACAGATGTATTCTTTAATAATAAGTGCGACTAAATGTGCTTGATTGTTGTTATATGCATAATGATTGTTGCATGATTCAGCGTAGACTTTTGGACTGGATGTGATGTAAGAAGCTTCATGGGATGTACCGTGCACTTTATTAGTCAGAACGAGCTCAAAAGTCATATGATTTTTTTCGTTGAGGTCCCACCTCCGCATACTTCAGAGGTAGTAAAGAGTTGTTTTGAAGATGAATTAGATAATTTGGCATTATGTGTTTCAGGATGGTGACAGACAATGCCTCAAACATGAAGCATGCTTTCGAGACCGCGGTTGAGAGTAATGATGAGGATGAGGAAGATGAGGCCGAGATGGATACATTACAACAATGGACAGTGAATCCTTTGAAGGTTGGATTGGTTGTGCTGCCCATCAAATACAGTTGGTTGTCAATGATGGGTATAATGAGCTGAAAGCCTATCGCCGAGTACAGGCTGTATTTGCTAAAGCTAGAGCAGTATCTTGCCTTTCTCGAAAATCTAGTCATTTTGGCTTTTCCCTGGCACTGAAAATTCCTGTACCAAACGATACACGTTGGAATTCTCACTTTCTACTTCATAAACACATTTTGAAGCACTATGATAACATTATATAGTGAATCTCTACAGAAAGTCAATAAGAGCGAGTTGATGATCTCAAGCACGCAACGCGGCACAGAGAAGTCCTTTCTCTCATATAGTTGATGTAATGATTCCAGTTGTGGACTCACTCGAAAATGCATTAATTCAAGTTAACAGAGATAATGCAGCAGTTAATGCATTGTGTGAGCGTCTTCAATATTTGCTTTCTTCTGACATCCATCAAGCTGCGGCTGCACTAGACCCAAGGGCGAAGTTCTCATTTACAGATCATCAGAGGCCAAGCAAGGAGTTTGTATTGAGCCTCCACCCATGCCAACATATGCATCCACTTCGACTTCAAGTGTTAGTGTCCCTGCACCACCAGCTAAAAGAAGCCCCGATTACTGGAGTTTTGTAGTACTTCTGATGATGAAGCTAGTGCACTTGCTTTGAATTACATAAACACAGAACTGCAGAGTTACTTTGAGCAGCCAAGATTGGATGCAGACCCCAATGAATTTTGGACACAACAAAGAAAACACCACTTTCAATGCTGGCCCTACAACTGCTTTCGGTTCCGTGTAGTTCTGCACCTGTCGAGAGACTTTTTTTCGAAAGCTGGTATCATCTTAAATCAGCGACGTACCCAGACTGGAAGCAAGAAACTGGAGAAACTAATTTTTTTTGAAATAAATACATAATAAAAGAATTTTTTGGAGAAAAGGAGATGATTTGTAAAAACACTTAGTAGATATAGATACATGAAAAATTGAAAGTAATACAAGTATACACAAAGAAAAATGAAAATACAAGTAGATAAAAAATAGAGTAGATGTGCAATGTCTGCATGATTGCAATAGTGATACAGCTATATGGTAATTCTAAATTGCTTTATTTGTGTGTGAAAAGGTCAGTGAAAGCGACAGTCAACATAGTCAACAGCTCATCATATGAAACCATGCAAGACTGCACCAAAATCACTTTTAATGTTGAAGGTGATGACAAGCACTGAATTTACACTTCACTAAATTTAAGTTGGACAAAGAACTACAGTCTAATTAGTTAATATAATCTTTCATATATCATTCAACATCAAAGCAGTCTAATTTAATAGTACTATACTAATTTTGGTGTAAGCATTTTGCCAGTGAGAGTGAGACGCTCGTTGATCTCACCGTAATCTATTTCACTCCGCTTTGAGACAATGCTACATTGCTTGTCCAAAATTATTCAACATACCACGTACAAAACTTCTAGATTTCTCACACATACCTGTATCAAATAATAATTATAGTCCCATGCAGAATTTTAAGACTTTAGGTTATTGGATTACGGCAAAGCAGTACTTAACTCGAGAGCATGCAATAGGCACAAGAGCTTAAGACCATAGATGCATGTCTGATAACACCATGACTTTGATCACAGTATACCTGCTACAAAATTAATGATGTGTAACTTTTATACGGAAGTGCACATGCTATGCAAGATGTGGAGTCATTTACACACTGATAAAGGTGATGATAATTTACACAACAACCTTTCCATAGAAACAGTTACTTGGATATGCTATATTGATGTTGAAGGTGATGACAAGCAGAATTATAATTATAATCTACACTTCACGCTATAGTTTGATACAAAGGACTACAGTGCAATTAGTGAATCTATGAAACCAAATTATCATATTTATCACTCAACATCAAGGCAGATAGCACTAAAGTATATTATCTTTCAGGTGTCCGTATTTATGTATTTGTAAGCAGTACATTGCTTTTGCTAAGAGGGTGCATATGGGGGTGCTCGTTCTTAAACTATATTTTCTTTCCTCCACACTTTTCCACTTTTAGGAAAATTCTCAGACAAATAATTTGTATAATAACACCGTTCAATAGACTAAAAGCTAGTGAGATAACACATTATTTGAAGTGGGTAAAATATGAGCTTAGTTCGAGAACAACAGGTAAAGATGAAAGTGACAATGACCTTCCGAATGTTTGATCAATGATTTAACTTTATATAGGAATGCATGCACCTACTTCAGTCATTTACACATTGAAAAAGGTGATGATAATTTACACAATACCTTGTCATAGCAACGGTGACTTGGATATGCTATATAAAGCAAGCCATCCAGTATAGCCAACTAGTGAAAGTTGAATGAAAATGAAAATTTGGTCAGTGCTGCTGCTCTTCCTTCTCATTGCTTGCTTTCATCTTGGAAGTACCACCAGTTGTCTAAACTCTACTACTAATGGAGAAACCAAGCCATTGTACTTGCTGGTATTGTTAGCAAATTTTTCTCCCCGAGCGGTTGAAAGTACCTTATTACCAGCCATTATTGCTCAAGAAGAGATCAACAATCGCAGTGACATCCTTCCTGGCTATCATATTGAGCTGATCAGAGATACAATTGAAATTTGCTCATCATCTGAAGCAGGTATTGGTCTGAGTAACCTGGTCAAACACACAGTGAGTCCACCATGCCGTCCTGTTGTTGCAGTCATGGGACTGGAGTGTTCATCACAAACTTCACTACTGTCTCCTGTGGCTGGTCACGAAGGATTTGACCTCATACAATTGTCCAAAGCCTCTTCTCCAATATTTGAAAGACAAATTGATCATTTTCCTCACTTGTGGCGGTTTAGTACAGCTGCCACTGTCTACTCTGACACAGTACTAGCCATAATGGATCAGTTCAACTGGACAAGAGTAGGTATAGTCTACGATATGGACTCATCATTGTACTCAGAGCTTGCTAAAGATATAGAACAGAGAATCAAACAATCAGGCAACAAGTCGGTAGCATTCAGCTTGGGAATAAGAGGAACTAAGGCATATTATCTAGATGCCGTGATTTCAAATATAAAGTCTAAAGAGACAGGTGCACTTGTTACACTTCTTAGTAGTAAACAAGCAATAGCTCTAATGAAACAAGCTTACAATCATGGACTGATCTATCCACACTACACGTGGATACATGTTGCTAGGCATCCATTGTGGCTTAGATCATCAAATGTATTTCAATTTCAAGGAAATATTTTGCTTTATGCATACAAATGTTATAGAAAACCTTATATTGTTTCAAACAAAACATTTTCTGAGTATGAAAAGGAATTCCGTGCACAATGGCATAAAACACCACTGCTCAATGACAGGCCACCTAATTTATTTATACAGACATCTAACTATGATCAAGTATGGGCTATAGCACTGGCTTTGAACAATTCTCTCTCAGAACTAAAGAACAGAAACCTCTCCATTGATAACTACACTATTGGAGAGCCTGAGATTACTGCTGTGATTGAAAAGAATTTGAAGAATCTGAGATTTCAAGGAGCTGGTGGTTGGATAGAGTTCAATCAGTATCGTGCTGTGTCTACTCCAATAGAAGTGTTCTGGATACTAGAAAATGAAACTTACAAACAAGTTGGTATGTACAATCCTCTTCATCCATTAGACTTTCATGTCAATGATCTTCCAAGTGACACAGTACCTCGAGTGTATGAGTACATTCTCATTCCTCTCCCTGTGGCCATTGTGCTGTACATTCTCACTGGTGGTGTCATTATCTTTACTACAATACAACTCATCCTTTACCTCTGCTACAGACGTCATAAGGTTATCAAGGCCACTAGTCCCTTACTCAGCCTGCTCATGTTTGCTGGATGCTACCTGTTTTGTGCTGCTGCTATTCAACTCAATACATTAGGTAGCTTTGTTCTCTCACCTGAAACATTTACTGCAATGGCAATTGCTAATTTCGCATTCATCATAAACGGGATCAGTCTAATACTCATCACTCTATTCATCAAACTATTGCGAGTCTATCGTATTTTCAAATGCTGGAACAAAGATCTCGGTAAACAGTGGAATAATCTTCCACTCTTTCTAACAGTTCTCTCACTATCGGTTATTCCTAACACTCTTCTTGCTGTTCTACTTGCTCTAAAGCCACCTACTCACTTTTCTTACTACTATAAATTCTTCAGAGGCAATCTTCCATTGATTGAGATCCACACTAGAATTGAACCAACTAGTAATTATGCTTTCTTAGTTGTTGCAGCTATATACACTACTGTGCTTCTTACATTAGTGTTCTATATGGGTATTCGTATCCGTAAGGTAAAAATCAAGTACTTCAACAGTACTGGTCAAGTATACTTGTTACTGGCAGTCATGGAAATCGTTATATGTCTCACCATTTCCATTGTCATCATCTTCCTAGTGAGAGAGCAGGAATCAATAGCAAGTGCAGTAATGGTGACTTTATTCCTCATCTTTGTCACAGCTTGTCAGTTGATTCTCTTCTTTCCAAAGATATTCACTGCTATGTTTGGTGGAAAGTTTCCCAAAGCAACATCTTGTTTCACAAAGGTGTTGGCAACTATTGTGAAGATTATTTTTTCTTAACCATTGGTGTCTCTTCCACGCAATAGTTACACAAAATTTTTGGTTTAAGCTGTTCACATTTTAGTGTTATCACGTTACTATGCATTCATTTTGTAAAATAATTATGTGAGTAAAAAACTTGGTAGTCAGTTATGTAACACTTATGATTGTGGTAGAAAAGACAAATACTATACTTACACACCTTTTTACATGTACAAATCCAGATCCACACTAATTCAGACACAATGGAACAGAGAATTAATTTAACTGTTGATAGTGACGCGATATATAGTTTAGCCAGAATTATTGTTTGTTAAATCCAACATTTCAATACTCCTGCGATCAGTGCCTTCATCAGGGAAAGCCGATGACTATTTTCAGATGTTGGTAGGGGCAAATAACCCAAAATAGTGGTGCTGAAGAACACTGATAATAATTATTATGGATGTTTGTGTCCCTAATTCTCTGTTGACCAATTGATTCGCCGTTGTCAACCAGAGAACTCTGTATCTTCGCTACTCCCGCAAAGTGCTTTGGTCAGGATGGTGCTCGAGCACAAAAAGCAGCCCTCTAGATGCGCCTATTAATATAACTGCTTAGATAAGTACATAGTAAATCAAGCTCAAGTTATAAATATGGCTCGTGTAATAGTGAACGAGTAATTATAATTTCTTTTTGTTGTAATTATTCGCATGTCGTGAATTGGTCTGAACCCTGAAACAATTCTGAAACGGATGTAAAATTGCTTTATTCAGGGTTAAGTTCGACCTAGACAGTACCGTGTAAAAGTGTCGTGAATCATATGAAATCATGCATTCATGTATCATATAAATTCCCCTACAACAAGATAAATAATAATAACCTAAGACAATCAACAAAGCAACTATAATATAGTCACACTTTAGATAAAATAAGGACAAAATAATCCTTTTCACACTAGTATACAGTCTACTTCCTTGTACCAGCTCGCCGCTGCGGGGGTTTCGGCTTATCGAATTTCGGTCTGTAAGCCTGAGTTTGTGGGTGCACTTCGTCCATCAAGTACTGCTCACACATTTCAGAAGGACTGTCCAGCTCAATCTGTGTGTGTGTTTGTGTGTGTGTGTTTGTGTGTGCGTTTGTAAGTGTGTGTGTGGTGTGTGTGTGTGTGTGTGTGTGTGTGTGTGGGTGTGTGTGTGTGTGTGTGTTTGTGTGTGTGTGTTTGTATGTGTGTGTGTGTGGGTGTGTGGGTGTGTTTGTGTGTGTTTGTGTATGTGTGTGTGTGTGTGTGTGGGTGTGTGTGTGGGTGTGTGTGGTTATTGCACATTGAGAGGAATGTGTGCATTATAGAGAGACAGTCACCACAACTGGCAAACATTCTCCAACACACAAACTGAAATCATTTTTATGCAACACACCGTTTCTTTCTCAGGAATTATTTAACCACACCCATTCAGTCATTAGTGTTTTTTACCAATCCTGGTGTTTTATTTGAGCCCAGTTATACAAATATTCTGCTAATAAAAACTTCTTTTAACCTCGCTACTTATGGTCCATCTTGTTACGACGAGGAGTTGCGTATGTATCAATAAAACCATTATGATCAGTACGTGGATGACCAAACCCAAAGAATACGCAAGCTCAACTTAATGTGCCGGGACTTGGAATACAAAGTAAACTGCAAATAATAAAATTTATTTCTCTTCTTGCACAAATAGAGCACGCTTTCTCTCATCATGGTACAAACCTTTTTTGCTATTTTCATTCCAACTTGTTGCTCCACGGCAGAAGACAATGGCTGTTTGCAAGAAGAGTACAACATCCTCTCCTTAATGGTACTCTTGTAACCGGGACAAGAATATACGAATACTACAGGGTTAAAAATTAACATTGACTATGTACATGTATCACTCATCAAAAGTTGTGTACAGCATTCTCTCTGCCACCCTCTCCCTCTCTTTCCCTCCCTCTCCCTCCCTCCCCTCCTCCTCCCTCTCTCTCTCTCTACCTGCCTCTACTCACCCACACACTCCTGGTAGTCTCCTTCATGGGTGTGCTTGAAGCGATAAAAGTGATATCGAGGAGTTGAGTCAGGAATACAGCTAGCTAGGTCACCAACTGCTAGGGCCTCCTTAGCATCACTGAGCTGCACCTCTTCATTATCAATATCAATACACTAAAAGAAGACAATGAAACAAAAATGTGCATAACCATTGCATGAAAAACTAAAATAACTTTAGGCAGTGATCTAAGCTTGTGCAAATTTTGGTGTAGCTGAAATTTTAAGGGTGCCCTCCAAACTAAATTAATTTATATTGGCCAACAAAATTTTTGAACACGAAATTAAAAAATTGATTATCCTACAAAAAAATTACGTGGTGGAAATTCTGTTTACAAGGCATCTCAGTCAGTTAATCTAACATAGAGTATGCACTCATAGTGATAGTATACCCACGCTAATCTGAAAACCTTGGTACTTGTATCAGCAGGAAACTGTATGAAGATGAAAACTCATGCATAAGCTTGGGAGCAAAGCTGTGCAAAACAAGGCTTGGGACCAAAGCAAAGCTTGGGGACAAAGCAAAGCTTGGGAACAAAGCAAAGCTTGGGAGCAAAGCAAAGGTTGGGAGCAAAACAAAGCTTGGGAACAAAGCAAAGGTTGGGAGCAAAGCAAAGGTTGGGAACAAAGCAAAGGTTGGGAACAAAGGAGCAAAGCAAAAGTTGGGAGCAAAGCAAGCTTGGGAACAAAGCAAGCTTGGGAACAAAACAAAGCTTGGGAGCAAAGCAAGCTTGGAAGTAAAGCAAGGCTTGGGACAAAGCAAAGCTTTGGAGCAAAGCAAAGGTTGGGAGCTTGGGTTTTCAATACTACTAACGACCCCACAACCACACAGCTCTGAATCACTATCGAATAATAAGATGCTAGGCTAGGACACATATCTCATTATTTGACCTACCAGTTGAACATACTGCAGTTTGCTTTGCTTGAGGGTTTTCAGAGCATCCAGAGCGTCCGTTTCAATGGGGAAGGCAACACCGTGAAGATGAGACTGACGAGTGCTTGTACCAATGTCAGCATGATCCTAAGAAGAGGAGAGATGATGATAAACAATCATCCGTTGTCCATAATGGTGACACATGTGTGATGACAATTTGACTACATAAGATTATACTACAGTTCAATGTAATTCTAGAATCTGATTGGTCAGTTGGAGGAAAATAAATCACGTATTCTTCCGCGGGAACTCGTATTTTTCCGCGCTGGAACTCGTATTTTTCTGCTGGAACTCATGATCATGTTTTCTTCTGTCATGAGTTTCCTTTGTACAGGTACTAGCTTTGGTAGTTACTGGGCCAGTATGTGTTGTGTTCGCTTCTGGCACGGGCAGCACAGCATCTATAGACCCGGGTACTTGGCTACGATCGATGCAACGATAAGTTGACTTGTCGTGCATGGAAAACGTAAGAAAGCAAGTAACTTACCACGTTTTGCTATGTTGACAGCTTAAAGATTGCCCAATAAACGCACACAGCAAGTACAAAAGACTGCTGGACTCTAGTAACTATCATTCTAACCGTTCGTTGGAGTCCAAGTTCAGCCATTGCCTCGTGTAACGCAAAGCGGCGTTTGTGGGTGTGGCAGCTGGGTCACAGCACGTGTTTTCGAGCAAGAAGAAACGCTCATGCTGCAGGAACTCAGCAGCTTTGGGACTGTCATCAACCATTGTATTTCAAAAAATATCTGCGTCGGTTTATTGTTGCCATGTAGCTGTAGTATAAATACCTTAGACGACGAATCATCGGCAACTACAGGAATTAGAGCGCCTTGGCAACCGAAATAGACGCCCTAGCGCTACGCGCTCGGAACGTCTATACATCGGTTCCTGCGGCACTCTAAATCCCGTAGTTGCCTCGATCCGTCGTCTAACCTATATTTAATCTAGTACAGTAACTCTTAGACCAGTACTATAGGCTGTAATACATTACAGGGTGCGAAATCAATCTCTCAGTTGGGACTCTAGCATGTGGACATAATTATTAGAGAGGTGACTCCTCAGGTTTCACTGTAGTTTAAAGATAGTAGGACTATGAAGAAACTAACGTGCCCAAAAGTTTTGCAATAAATATTTTTAATACTTACACAGCTAAAATTATGAGAGAAGCTTGAAATGTGAAATTATTTCAACTGTGAATATCACTTTGAAGTACAGAAATGAATGTTCTTGATGCTCAGATTTTAGCACATGACAAGTACTTGTATAGATACTAAAGTAAAGTACTACCTGAGCTTCATCGAGGTCCTTGAGCTCTTGTTCTTCTCTTGTTAGTGGTGGAGCAGCCTTGGCAGCATCCATATGACTGCGGTAACCAACAAGACTGAGCTCTTCCTGAAAGGAGGGAGAGAGAGAGAGAGGGAGGGAGGGAGAGAGAGAAGGAGAGGGAGAGGGAGAGAGAGAGAGAGAGAGAGAGAGAGAGAGAGAGTAAGAGAGAGAGAGGGAGTGAGAAAGAGAGGGAGAGAGAGAGGGTGGGAGGGAGGGAGGGAGGGAGGGAAGAAGAGAGGAAGGAGGGAGGGAGAGAGAGGGAGAGAATAAGAAGAAAGAGAGAAGAAAAGAAAGGATAGATGAGATAGAAGGTAAGCAACATGTACACACATTCAAAGCTTTAGCCTTGAGTATTCAATGATCTTACTTTCTTTGTGGCGGCAACGTCATCTATTATAACTCCAGAGCTGAAGGATTTCTTGAGCGTAGCCTTTGTTGCGGCGTACAACATCTTTTCACGGACCTGAATGTGCAAAAACAAAACTCTGTTAATTTATGGCTGGTGTTAATGCTGTTAAAAAATTTACACGAGACTCACTTCATAAACAGTTGAAAAATGAACACAAGGTAAAAAATTATGGTCAGGTAAAAATTAGGTAATAATTATGGCAATAAAAGTTATACAGTGGAACCTCTCTAAGGCGGACACCATTGGGACTAACACAATTCTTCATTATAGAGAGGGTGTTCTCTGGTCAGGGGTTTATTATACATTATGTGGGTTTTATTTGGGATTCAGTAAGTGTCCATTATAGAGATGGTGTCCTTTGGAGAGGGGTGTCCGCTAAGAGGGGTTCCACTGTAAGCATGTCAGCATACTACATGTATAGTGGAACCCCTCTCCAGAGAACATCCTCTCTATAATGGACAATTTTGTTGGTCCCAATGGTGTCCGCCTTAGAGAGGTTCCACTGTAGAAATATTCTGAGCACAATCACAGAACGTGATACTGTGTACATTTCAAATCAGTAATTGAGACAGTCCCACTGTACTGGTATCTGGTTACAGTAGAATTCCACATTTTGGACACCTTGAAATTTAACAGGAACTCTTAATGCTACATGTAAACTAATGTTAGGAAACCTCTCTATAGATCTGTGAAGGCTCAACTGTAGTACATACATGTCTACTCCTAGTGTAGCTGGTTTCAACTGACCTTTGCGTCGTCTGGAGTAAAAGTCAAGAATATCCAAAGGTAGTTGTCATAAGCGTTTCTCTCGTCCATGCGGTAGAATATATAGCAAGCGCTGGTATCACTGAGCACTGGCTGAATGAACCGATCAAAATGTGTCAAACACTGTCAAGTAAATAACCATGGAAACGAAACATTGATCAGGATGTCCTCTCCTCAGAAAGACTATATGATGTCTTTCAAAGAAGTGACTTCATCATCATTACATACATTTTTGTTTACAATAAGAGAGTTGCCAAGTCTTTGACACATGTGTGTACAATGATTGAACAAAGCAAAAGTCATCTATCAAAAATTTTGAAGGGCAATTCAAAATTTGACTCAATTCACCTTCACAATTTACATGTATGATTCTGTAGCATATTTAGCATGTGTGTGTGTGTTTGTGTGTGTGTGTGTGTGTGTGAAGGATATCATCTTCCCAGGAGCCTGAGGGAGTTTTTGTTTCTCCAGCAACAAGCTGTTCTGTAGACATGGAGGGAAGATTTGATAGTTATCAGTACATAAGTGACAAGTAAAGAACTATGAACACAATGTGTGTACCGGCAGTAGCTGTGTAATCAGTCAGGAATAGAAAGATAGATAGACACAGATTGATAACAAACAGGCACGAAGAACGGACTATTCTGATCACAATAATCAACCGGCAGACAGAGGATTGCGCAGACAGACAAAATTGATAGACACACAGACAAAGAATAGTAAAAATTTGGAGCGCATCAACAGTACAAGCCCATAGCCAGCTTTAAGAAAGTAGGGAGTCAGAATTAGAAAAGTGGACCAAGACTAAAAAAATATTCATGGCTCCTTGCTATGCCGGCATGGCAAGTGTAGTTTCTCTTAGTCAGCGAGTCAATTATATAGACTCAGTGGACCTCTCCAACAGACCCCTAATACCTTTCCGACCCGGGCTTGCAGTAATTATAGAGCCAGTAATGAACGTGGGTGGCAGTTGCATACAAGACACACAGTATAGTACTTGTAAACAACTATGTAGCGCAAACTAGCTTGGGTGTGTTATTAGTTGTGCTTAGGAACTATGCTGGACAACAGACAGACACAGACAGACAGACAGACAGACAGACAGACAGACAGACAGACAGAATAGTTCAAGATTTAGCATCTAAGGAACTACAGTCCTTAACCCTTTAGTTATCGAATTATCTTGTCAAAAATTTGACTTGCTCTAAACTGGCAGTTTGTCATGCAATTTTCTACAACATGCAGTACGCTAGGTGTTCCAAACTAGCACCGTTTTCTCCTGGCATGTCTAAGTTTATGACTAACCTGTATTACACTCCAAGTTGGCCACTCCCACTTCGAAACTTAAGTGTTGCGGCCTCATCATTAATTTTTTCCAACTAATTTTGGTCTTCATAGACTGATACAAAAACCTGGTGGTGTCCAGGTGAGGAAACAGGACAGCTTAGACCTAAGTATTCTATGCCTAAGTAAGCATTTCTGGGCACCCTGAAGCCCTAATATTGCCAAAAGTGGTGGGAGGGGCTCTGCCTCTTCGAACCCTGGGTTAACGAGGGAAATCCCTTTAAAAGTCCCCCACGTGGGAGGGCGCGCAGAAAAACAGTGTTTTTAAAGGTAGAGTTATCTTTTGCAAATAAACTTAGTTTCACCTTTCTAAGCACTTTACACACATTTATGACATCTACAGTAGGTGGAGTCAATTATGACGCCAAAAGGCATCACTAGGGGTTGAAGGAAAGATGGCAGGAATTGGAACAATGACTAAGACACACTGTACTAGCCATACTTCAGAAAACTGTGGAGGACAACAGAGCTTTCACTGTTGGCTCTTGAGACAGACAACGTTTACAAACTACAAATTACAGTAACAAGATGAGATTCAATCACAAATCAAAGGAGAGGAGAGAGTGTTTATCATATGTAGTGTTTGTCAAGGACTGTGCATCAAGGAGGGCATGGTTTATTCAACCAGGTGTCTAATGATGACAAAATATACCATCCCAGATCAACTCATGGGATTTATCTAGACAATACAACTAGAGTGGTTTACATTCAGGTGCATGTACCCACCCACAGACCTATTGGATTAAGCATTTGCTCAAGCAGGACTAGTGTCTGCTATAGAGCAGTAACTCAGTGGTTTGTTGTGTACAGTATAAAGCAAGATTCACTCAATCAGGACTAGTGTCTGCTATAGAGCACTAACTCAGTGGTTTGTTGTGTACAGTATAAAGCAAGATTCACTCAATCAGGACTAGTGTCTGCTATAGAGCAGTAACTCAGTGGTTTGTTGTGTACAGTATAAAGCAAGATTCACTCAATCAGGACTAGTGTCTGCTATAGAGCAGTAACCCAGTGTAGCTATAGCAAATCAAAACAAGTGTACACAATGTTAACAGGCACTCGAACATGTGCTAGCTAGCTTAGCTGTTTGTAAAAGCAAGATTCAAACAAGTGCATGTGTGTACCTTTGGACTGGTCAATAATGACCTGTACCATACGGAGAGACCCAGACAACGCTTTCGTGACAACTGCCTCCAACTCGGGAGAGGCTGAAAAAAGCAAAGATCATTGTGAACTCTTTGTCTTTCAACTTGTAGACACTCACTCACCACATATTCCTGTTTGGTGCGCCATACTGACTGCGAAAAAAAACTATCAACAGAGCTAAAAGACAACAGAGGGACAATTAAGACAAGTCAGAGAGTCTGGAAAACTAACTGTGAACGCCTCAGAAAGTTCAGAGAGAACGGACCTTAGCACTGACCACGCCCCTATGTGACCACACCCACATTAACTTATTTGCAAGGCTGCAAGATGGCTCCGTTCGTTCCCGTGTTTGAAGGCAAAGTGGCGACTCTCTCGTTCATCATCTCGGCTCTCTACCTTATCACTTGTGTTCCCTATGTGCTCATATCCGTCATAGCTGTCATCGAAATATTCTACATCGGAATTTTAGTGATTTTCTGGACTTCATCGGTTGGAAGGATAGTGCTAATCTCGCACATTCTAGGAGGAATATTCGGCGTGGGGGCGCTAGTTAGCGGCAGCACCGAAGACTACAGGTTCTTCGGAATGTATTTGATGGCTTTGTCGTTCTTTCACGCTTCAGAGTACGTCGCTACGGCGACTTACAACTCTAAAACTCTGTCACTCAATTCATTTCTCATCAATCACAGCAGAGAGTACGCCATTGCTGCAGTAACCAGCTGGATTGAGTACGTGATCGAATACTCTTTCTACCCAACTGTCAAATCATTTTCTTGGTTAAGCTATATCGGTTTAGCAATGGTTATCGCTGGTGAATTAACTCGAAAAATTGCCATGTTGACCGCGATGACTAACTTCACTCACATGGTCGCATTTCGAAAACGTGAAAACCACACACTAGTAAAGCACGGCATATACTCTCTTTTCAGACACCCTTCATATGTTGGGTGGTTCTACTGGAGCATTGGCAGTCAAATACTGCTGTGCAACCCCGCATGTGCTTTGGCGTACACGGTCGTTTCTTGGATGTTCTTCAAAGACCGGATTGAAGACGAGGAAGAAATGTTACTGCTGTTTTTCGGACGAGAGTACTTGGACTACTCCAAACAGGTTTCAACTGGTTTACCATTTATAAAAGGATATAATGGTGATGTTGAGGAATTGCTAAGTCATGCTAATTAGAATCCATTATTATTTATTCACATTTTTTTCTGTTCATCAGGTGTCCATTTATTCCAGAAACATTGTATTTTACATGCACCGAGTAAAAATTTTAATGCAGTTATTGAAAATTTTACACAACCTCATGATGATTATAAATAAATTCATTACTGTGACTGTTTTGCACGGACTAGTTCGAGTGGGTGTTTGAGTATTTCGAGGAGTTGGGGTAATGATCGGACGTTGATGTCGCTCCCGGCAGCAACGGGAATAGATTCAGAGTTTCTGACATGAGCTGTAACTGCAGAATTAGATGAAATTAAATCAGAAATATTAAAAAGTGTACTGAATCGGCCTTAACAAGCGCTTGTATAGAACAAGCAACTAGGAAGACCCATTGATCGATAGACCATGTGTATAAGATACAGCTAGCACTAACAGTCAGTCAAACAGTATAACCATCACGAGGTTTATTTTGAAGCAAAAACTCACTTGATGATGGTTATGATTGCAATACAGGATCATCCACTTGACAACGATGCATAAACATGATTACCGTACGCTCACAATTTTTTGCAGTCTTAAATTTCGCAGATTCGCTACAGAGAGCCGTTTTTCAGTAAATTTCGCGGTATTGGCTGCAAACCATCCAAGATGTCCAGCAAACAACTGTTGCTGAAGACGATCGAAATAGAATCAGAGGCAACAGCGAAATTTAAGTAACCGTGAATATTTGTGAGCGTATGGTATATCAATTTTTGTCAGCATCAATGTTTGTGCAGTATTATCCTTGTTTTGAATACAAAACTGGTTTTTGACCCAAAAAGTCAAATTACTATGCATAGTAATGAGAAACAACCATTGAGGGAGCAAGACAAACATACATGTACACTGACCTGTTCCAGCATTGCAGCCACAAGTGATGTCAACATGGTGGTCACCAACCACCAGGATGTATGCTGGAGGTATCCCCCAGTGGTCACAGATATGCAGCACAGGCGCTGGGTGAGGCTTCTGAGGCGTGAACTCTCTAGTAACAATCTGAAAAAACATTATGGTGTGTATCAAGTCTTCAGTCACTATAACAACAAGATCTTTGTTACAGGTAGAAATTCCCTCAATCAGGACAAAATTATTTACACAGCTCTATTACCGTATAGCAGGTAATTTTGAGATCAGTGAATGACCAGGAAGTTACATTTTGGCAAATTTAATTTTGGCACCCAGTGCCTTGCTCATGTATTATGTAAAAGCAAAATTTTGGTTAACTACTTTATTTTTGAAATTTTGTCCAGTCAAATTTTATCAGCATCATCAGTACATCATTAGCACATTAATTAGGGCGATTAATGGGCAATGCTTATGTTATACATGAGTGGTTGCGTACACAATTTATTGTGTACCTTTGAGAAGAAGCCATCTGGAGAAAGGTTAGGAAACAAGTGCTGTTCTTGCTGCAGCTTCTCTCTCATACCTCTCAATACCACTTCAACACCAACGGGCGTATTACGCGTCAATATTGCTCGCTCGATTGTCTGCTCAGCTAAATAGTCCAACAGCTCCAGTACACCAGGTTGCAACTCCATTTTGTCATTTGCTTCTTTTTCTAATTCCTCTATTATTTTCAGTGCCTCCACTTTCTGCTCAGAATTCATTGCATTGACCGACACTAAAATATCTTTATCCATGGGTATATTTAATCGTTCGTGCATTTTCACAAAATCTATGCTCGGTTTAGTTAGCGTGCCATCCATATCAAATACAACTGCTTTGATCGGGGTCCATTCTGAGTCTTTTTGTTGCTGTTGACGGTCTGAGGAAGAGACTGTACGCGTAGGAGAGTTAGAATGACCTGTTGCTACTGAAGATTGTCTGAAAGAAGATACAACTCTGTACATCAAACCGCTCATTCTGCAACGCTCCCTAAACATAGCAAGAGCAGTTTCTTCTTTCTTCGCGGTGAGCTAGTAAGGGGTTAAGAATGATGACGTCACTATTTACAAAATGCCCGTCACGAAACACAAGTTTAGTGATGGAGAAAAAGTGCTTTGCTTCCATGGACCGCTTCTTTACGAAGCTAAGGTATTGTTCAATAGTTGAATTTCCACTTATTCTCGCTTTTCTCATTCTAAAAGATTAATAAAGTCCAAGTGAAGGAGAAAACGCCGACTTTTCTCATCCACTACAGTGGGTGGAGTAAATCGTGAGCTCACGTGATGCATGTGCATTACTATACTCTGTATTTCTGTCAGGTGGGATGAATGGGTTCCTGAAACACGTATATTAAAAATCAACGACACCAACCTTCAGAAACAGAAAGAATTGCTTCAGCAATTTCCGAATGAGTGAGCTATATACAATGTAGTCCGACACTCTCAAACATGTACTCACATTGGTATATTTACTTATTGTACCTCCACTGTAACACAGTTGATTCTGTTCTACAGAAAGCAGAAACGAACAGTGAAGAAAAAACCAGAGAAGAGAAAAGGTATGCATTGATTGTGTTGAAAGAATTTTAACGTTTTGGTTGTTTCGGTGCATAGAACCAGATGTTCAGATTCAAACAAGACGAAAGAGAGCACGGCAGGAAACAGCTGAAACTGTCACCGTAAGAAGCTAGTTACCAACTCCTTCTCTTTCTTTTATAGTCTCAATTGCAAACACGCCTGCCCTCATCCATCCATCTGATCACTCATTTATTTCCACTCATCCAATCAGTCACTGATTCATCCATTCTCTCTTTCTCTTAGTGCGAGGCATCTCCGCATCATTCTGACATCAAGATTGCTCTTTCTGACGAGCTCAAAAAATCTCTAGTGGACGACTGGGACATGGTTACTAGACAAAAACAAGTTAGCTACTGCAATGGCAGCATAAGTTCTTGCATCGCTCCTTATGCTTCAATTTAGCTTTTTGATTTATAATAAGTCTTTCGTGACTCTTTGAGACATACCTGTAATACCGTATAGCGGGTAATTTTGGCGGGAGGAAACTTCGGCGAATCTCAAGCATTCGCCAAAATCTGCTTTTTCGTAATACGGCACTTGACGCCAAAATTAAATTCGCCAAGACACAAAATTTGGGTCATTCGCCAAAATTTGGACCCTCCAAAATTACCCGCTATACTGTATACTATATGCTCCAGCTTCCATTTGCTATTATTATTAGTAGTTAATTTTGCATTTTGGTGACTTTTACAGCATCCTAATGGTTGGATTTAGCATGTTTAACCCTTCGTAAACCTATTTTCTGAAGAGTGTTAGTTCAGGATCTTTTTCTTTTCTCTCCTAGCTGGTTCGACTCCCGAAACAGAACTCTGTGAAGCACATTCTCCAACAGTACAGACACCACATTGCTGACACTGAATCAGACACATTCAAGTACTGGTATACTCTACTTTTTTTTACTTTACCATTATTATTATCCTCTGCAAACAAGAGCAAGTGTTCAACTTGGTTTAGATACGCAACCAAAAAATTATCTAAAAAATTCTATGCTTTTGTGTTCATAGAATATTAAAATAGCATGGTTTTTAGCCTGGTATGATGTTAAAAGCAGTTATTTTGTTTGCGTAATGTTTTGAAAATGTTTATTATTTTTTTGTCTTCAGAAGGAGTGAAGTGAATGAGGTGTGTGAAGGATTGAAAGACTATTTCGACGCCATGCTCGGGACTCAGTTGCTCTACAAGTTCGAGAGGCCTCAGTATTCAGATGTAAGCACCTGCTTTGAGCTTGTAAGACTTTCTCCCCCTTTTCAATTTCTGTAGATGCTGGAAAAGTATCAAGATAAGACAGCGGCTGATATATACGGCATTGAGCATCTGCTGAGATTATTTGGTATGTGGGCACTGTCATAATAATTGTCTAATTTTTGAGTTCGGATTCCGGATAAATTATTTGAGGTTCATGTTTTTAGCGTATTGCTAGATGCCCTTCATCAAATTTGTGTGAAAACCCAATTTTAGAGTGCTCAAAAACCAAAATTGTCTATTTCTAGCAATTTTTTGAAAGTTTTTGACAAAATCATTAATTTTGTGTATTTTTTCTCTGTCCAGTTCGTCTTGGTTCAATGCTAACGTACACTCAAATGGACGAGGAGAGCCAGACTCTCCTTAAAACACATATTCAAAACTTCTTGAGGTACTGTAACTATTAATAGTACAGTTTTATGACATTATTTTGTTGTTACTATAAATACACTTGTTGTTACTATAAATACATTTTGTTGTGCAGGTATTTGGAGGAGTCTACAGAGTTGTTTACAGCTGAATATGATGCCGCTCCTCCAGAGTATCACCGTAGACTAGTATAACACTATAACTACAATAAACTATATTATCAGTGATGTAATGTATACTTAATATTTCTGTGTTGCATCAACTCATGTAAGTGCTGTTCTCTTGATTGTTACACTAAGTGGTACACTACAACTTGCTATTTTACACTACAATTTGCTATGTTGTTACACTACAACTTTCCATTTTAGCTGGATAAGCAATAGCATTCTTTTGCATCACACCTCCGCATGAATCCGATCAATGATCGCATTATAGACAGTACCTATGCTTGTACGGACCATAAACCCATGTGCAAAAGTCAGATCACAGACCATTCGTTATGGCAGCAGTACCTCGCATGCAGGATAACACTCAAGTTGAAAAAGGTAAACAAACATCTATTTTTATTATAGACTGGGGTCATTAATTCTGATGCTTGGCTTAGTCACATTATGTCGAATAGCAAATAAATAATCATGTCCCTATATTCTACACACTAAGAATTTGAGAAGTACAACACATTTCGTGGGCTATGGTTGTATAATAGCAAATGGCTATGGATATACGCAGTGTTTAGTCTATTGGTAAGCTATACAGTATAATTGTAGTCATTCAGAGTCTCTATTTTTGCAGGCAACACTAGGTGGTATTCTGGCAGTAATAATCGGGATATGGGCATTAGTAAGATTCTGTACACTCTAGCTCACTGTAACACTTTTTGCACATTATCAGCAACATCTCTCTAGATAGTTCATAAGCTTCCTTCTATCCTATTATTAACTCAAGGTCGAATGCACAGTGTTCTATCCCATCACAACCGAAGCCAGCAACTCTATGATCGTATTATCAATCCTGATAATCATTGTGGGTGGGGTCATGGCTGCTCTCAATATTGGATGTGTGTTTTTCGTGAAATACGAAAGACCATCGGCATCCAATTGCTACAATGGTGAATCAATGTATGCAGAGGCAAAAGCAATGATGGTATACCAGATGCTGACATCTCTCAAGCTCTCTTTTTTTGTGTTATAGTTCATGGGTATCATGTTCTTTCTTGGCACGGCATTGATAGTTTTTGGCTCTATTGCAGGTGCTCTGATCCCCAGTGTGAGTAATTGCATTGCCGATTGGCAATGATCATATGTAGGGATGACCTCGAATTAATCCCTACACTTTTCAGTTTTTTATTAAAGCTTTTTTACTTTTAATAATACAATTCATAGATTTCAGAGAGCACAGAGACTAGTGTGATAGTGTCTCTCCAAAGTTTTCAACAGGCAAAGGATGCTTGGAATGCAGCTCAAAGCTCAGTGAGTCAAAGATCTGTAATACATTTTATTCAGTGCGAAACAAAATAGCTGAGATGTTGTGGAGCAGTATATTTCAGTGATTATGAACAAGTTTTCAACAACTTCTCAGTACCTGTGTCTTGCTGCAACACCACCAACCCACTGGTCAATGAGACAACATGCCCAGATATTGTCAGATACACTAACGTGACAGTGACCACTGACCCAATATACACTGAAGTACTGCATGATCATAATTGTATTTCTACAACAATAACGTGAATTTCTACTGCAGGGTTGTGTTCCTCAGTTAGTGTCCTACTTTCATCACATTCACAGTGTTATAGCTGGAGTTAGTGCCATAATTGGGGCATTTCTAGTGATATCAGTAGGGATATGGGCAGTTATTGGTGTGTACACAGCAATCAAAACTAGCAAATGTATTAATAATGATTATTATGTCTAATCTCCGCTTTATTATTTAAAATTTCCCGCGCGATCGACCTTTAACAATGTGGGCGTGTCATGGGTATTTCCCTAACCGGCGTGTTCTATGTGACATGCTTGCTCCCGCTCGCTTGCTCCGTCATCGTCCTAGGCTAGCCTCGTCCCCAGGCTCTCGATATAGAGCCTGGTACACATTGTATGCGCATGCGTTAATTATGTCCAAATATGGCATGATCAATTGAATGGCATGATTCGGCAAATTCAACAGATTCGGTGAAAATCATGCCTTATTTGGACATAATTAACGCATGCGCATACAATGTGTACCAGGCCCTCTCCTCAGCTTTGGGAGGCGGGGCCTGGGGACGAGGCTACGTCCTAGGCCTCTTCTTAGTTGTGCCCAGATGGCTGCTCACGGGGTGAAGACACAAACGTCTCGTCACTACATGTGGAGCACACATGATCGTCTTGGTCATGGAGCAAATTTTTAGTTTTACTAATATGTCACCATTTATGTATTTTTCTTTATCCAGTTCGTCTTGGTTCTATGTTAGCGTACACTCAAATGGATGAAGAGAGCCAGACCCTCCTTAAAACACATTCAAAACTTTTTGAGGTACTGTAACTATTAATAGTACAGTTTTATGACATTATTTTGTTGTTACTATAAATACACTTGTTGTTACTATAAATACATTTTGTTGTGCAGGTATTTGGAGGAGTCTACAGAGTTGTTTACAGCTGAATATGATGCCGCTCCACCAGAGTATCACCGCAGACTAGTATAACACTATAACTGTAGTTAACTTTTATCAGTCATGTAATGATGTATTCTTAATATTTCTGTGTTGCATCAACTCATGTAAGTGCTGAATATTACACTAAGTGAGGCGGGCGTTGCTTGGGGCAGCACCGCTATGGCTGCCCGGGTTTGTTTTCTTACAACTTGCTATTGTTGCTGGATAAGCAATAGCATTCTTTGCATCACACCTCCACATGAATCTGACCAATAATCGCATTATATATAGACATTATCTATGCTTGTACGGACCATAGACCTATGTGCAAAAGTCAGACAGCTAGCTATCACAGATCATTCATTATGGCAGCAGTACCTCGCATGCAGGATAACACTCAAGTTGAAAAAGGTAAAGAAATACCTATTTTTATTATTGACTGCATGGGGTCATTAATTCTGATGCTTGGCTTAGTCACATTATGTCGAATAGCAAACATATAATCATGTCCCTGTTTTACATACTAAGAATTTGAGAAGCACAACACATTTCGTGGACTATGGTTGTATAATAGCAAATGGCTATGGATATACGCAGTGTTTAGTCTATTGGTAAGCTATACAGTATAATTGTAGTCATTCAGATTCTCTATTTTTTTTGCAGGCAACACTAGGTGGTATTCTGGCAGTAATAATCGGGATATGGGCATTAGTAAGATTCTGTACACTCTATTTCACTGTAACGCTTTTGTACAATATCAGCAACATCTCTCTCGATAGTTCATAAGCTTCCTTCTATCCTATTATTTATTAACTCAAGGTCGAATGCGCAGTGTTCTTTTCCATCACAATCGAAGTCAGCAACCCTGTGCTCATGTTATCAATCTCGATGATCCTTGTGGGTGGGATCATGGTTGAATTCAATATTGCATCTGTGGTTTTCGTGAAATGCGAAAGACCATCGGCACCCAATGTCTACATTGGTGGATCAATGTGTACAGAGACAAGAGCATTGGTGGTATAGCAGATGCTAGCATCTCTTCAGCTCTTATTTTTTTGTTGTGTTACAGTTCATGGTTTCCATGTTCATTCTTGGTGTGGCATTGATAATTATTGGGTCTATTGCAGGTGATCTGATCCCCAGAGTGAGTGATTGTTATTTTGTATTATAATAAATACAATTCATAGATTTCAGAGAGCATAGAGACTAGTGTGAACGTGTCTCTCCAAAGTTCTCAACAGGCAAAGGATGCTTGGAATGCAGCTCAAAGCTCAGTGAGTCAAAGATCTGTAATACATTTTGTTCATTGCAAACAAAATAGCTAAGATGTTGTGGAGCAGTAAATTTCAGTGATTATGAACAAGTTTTCAACAACTTCTCTGTACCTGTGTCTTGCTGCAACACCACCAACCCACTGGCCAATGAGACAACATGTCCAGATATTGTCAGAGACACTAATGTGACAGTGACCACTAATCCAATATACACTGAAGTACTGCATGATCATAAATTAAATTGTTACAACAATAATGTGAATTATTTTTCTACTGCAGGGTTGTGTTCCTCAGTTAGTGTCCTACTTTCATCACATTCACAGTGTTTTAGCTGGAGTTGGTATCATCATTGGGGCATTTCTAGTGATATCAGTAGGGACATGGACAGTTATTGGTGTGTACACAGTAATCAAAACTAGCAAATGTACTAAGGTGGCTCTTCAGCAGAAACAGGAAGTAGTTAATTTCATTCATACTTTATGCAGCTACCCTTTCTTTTTTCTACAATACTTTTAGTCATGGAGTTCTTGTGTGTGGTGCACAGTCACCTAGTGGTCAACTAATATTATTGCAAGTTTGAGTGCTGTTGCATAAACAGCATTAGCGGAGGTACATTATGTGCGACAGCGGCACATAACGGACGAGAATAAACTTGTGCTTCACGTGCATTTGCCCCGAAATAAAGCCTGGTATCTTGAATATTAGCCAGCTCTGCCATTCACGTGTCGATTTGTAGCTATTGCACGGAAGATATAGCTTACTTGGTTAATATTGTCAGGAGAACATAAGAGGGAGGGAGGAGTAGAGATAGGAGGAGGAGAGGATGGAGAAGAGAGAGGAGGAGTTAAAACAGAAAATAGAGTTGAGAATATTGGTTTAGAAGCACGAGTAGAAGCTAGGACGTCATTAAAGGATAGAGTAGGGATGGATGAGTGCTTTTTGCGTAGCTTACTGATTTTGGGCCAGAAAGATTTAGGGTTTGAAGAGAGAGACTTAAAAAAACAAGGTTTAAGTTTTCTGACATAAGAGACAACTTTACTACCAAGGGAACGATAGAGGCAGAGGAGGGAAGTTGAACCAGAATGTTTAGCAGAACGAAAGACAGAGTTTCTTTGTTTGATTAGACGTAGAGCTTTGTTATTAAGCCATTCAATACTTCTGTGAAGTTTATAAACGATCTAAGTGGCTTCTCGTCCAGTGAGCCTCTCCTTGATGTGTTTGACATTTTGCCTTGTCACCGAGCCATCGGTTATGTTGAGGTTGGTTTGGGTCTTCCTGCTAATATTCCTGATCCCAATTCACCACCGCCTATCGACATGGGTCGATTTCATGGAAACCTTCGTAAGCCATGATGGACTATGCCAGTACTGTGGGAATGCCATTGTCACTACAAATAACTGCAATTCAGGTAAGAATGCTGAATTTTACATCTCTCATCATTTTAAGCAATTCTTTGATTGTTTTAGCCCATTTTGAGCGTTATACATTTTAGCTACAGGGAAGCAAAATGCTAAATGAATGTCTATATCTATCTTAACCTCATAACTAGCTTGCACATAAATTATGTGCAAGACTCATGACCCTTGCAGTCTTGACTATTGTTCATTTTGTGTTGAAAGATATCAGGTAGTTAACCTTTTTGTCTTTATATCATACAAAGTGCTGTTGTACTACTTGCCTGCAAGTAGGTATGCTTATGTACAGTACAATGCATGTTACATGTGTAGCGATGTCGTTATGTGCATTCTAGGACATGCTGAATGATATTTTACTCTTCATAATTATGTTCTATTACGCAGATGAGAGGTTTTGATGTTAATCTGCTCAAGGTATCCTTCCACATCACTGGTGTCAGCACCTTGTCCTCTCACCGATGGAACTTTACTTCTCAGCAGTTCGCTGATCGGCTACAGCGTGATCTCAGTGCTGTCTGCGGCGTCATTATCTTCTGCAAGCATCGCAGCACTCGAGGATCCTTCGACGTAAGCAAGAAAGCTGCCGTGGACTTACGAGCGCCAAAATGACTATGTAGCTCCATACAGCTTAATAAATTTTGGCTGTATTGTGTTTGTAATCATACTATTCTATGTCTAGGTAGGATTGTATCTAGTATGGTCATATTTTTTGTTGGATAAGGTGTGCTCTGTGCCAAGACGGAGTCTCTTTATGCGTTTGAGGCGAACTTGAGAATGCCTGAAACTGTTTTCGAATAAATAGCCTACAGGGTAAAAATATTATTTGGTCACAAATTGTAGGAATCAAATTGGGATAGATAGAGCTATGCAATGCAAGTCATGATAAAACCAAACCAGGGCTCCATACAGAGGTTGGGATTTGCCCCCAGCACAAGTTTCCACATCCCAGAATTTTCAGTGAAACAGTTATTTTATTGTACACATAAACACGAAAAGCTTTGGAGACAGTCTGCCAAATCACTCAGAAGGCCTCAAATTTTCCTAGGGTATGCCCCAGACTCCCTAGCTGGGTTGGACTAGCCAGAATGAGAGCAAACCTGAATGTCCCGCTAATGCTGTTTATGCAACAGCACTCAAACTTGGAATAATAATAGGAGACCACTAGGTGACTGTGCACCACAAACAAGAACTCTAACTAAAAGTATTGTAGAAAAAAGAAAAGGTAGCTGCATAAAGTATGAATAATTATTAACTAGTTCCTGTTTCTGGTGAAGTGCCATCTTAATTGTGCTGCTACTTTGTAGTGACCTATGCAACTTATTAATATTCATCATTGTAACCTTAGCTTTCATCTTTGTAACCAGTAACCATAGTTTACTTATACTTTCAATTTGTAGCCACAGTTCACACACCCTCACCATGTGGTAACTATTTTACAATCATCTACAACATTCTCCATTAAATTATGACATGCTTTCTCACTCTTTATAAATTAGCACCACATGTCAGTTGTACAGTTCGGTTTGTCACTAAAAATCAGTTCTCAGTAGATACATAACTATTCCGGTCTCTACATTGGTGACCCTGACTAGTCCATCATATCTACAGCCTCCACTACCGCAACCACGACAAGAAGGTCAGCTAGACACTGGTCAAGATGGGGGTGTTAAACTCTCTACCATTGTCAGATAGTATGACATGCGGTAACCCCAGTCGCATAAACAACTAAAATGAAAGAGCCAGTAAATGTACATTGTGCAACATTATGTACCACCTTGAACAAGACATTTGCAACTGAAGGTGCACTATTGTCTGGTGTCGTCACTGCTTCCGCCAACTTCGTGAAGTAGTCTGTTATGGTCAATATAAAGTTATCACCATCACTTCCTTTTGGGCTAATGGGACCAATGAAATCAATCCCGATCATGTGTCATGGTGATTTTGGTTCAGACAGGAAGTGCCAGTCGTCAATTTCCGATTCATGTGTTGACACACATTACACGTCATTATCTATACACATGCACAATATCAAATAATCATATTATTTGATGTAACCAGAAACAACTGAAACGTACCAACTCGGCCTTCACATCCTTGTACATACCCGTCCACATAAACCTCGATCACCTTTATCCTGTACATAGTACCAGGAGCCCTGATAGTATGCACTCTGCCTAAATGCCCAGAAGTGGGATAAACATAGCAGGCATGCAGAATCATCTTCTGCTCATTGTCGCTACGAGTAGTAGCATCACCACCTTCATGATAATGTAGTGTTCACTGATTGGAATTTCCCCAGGACCATAATATCGAATTACTATCACCAACTATGATTTTTGAACTCATAAATAATAACAATCATAACAAAATATTCGTATCAAGCTCCATCTTGTGAAGTAGCATAGGGTACAGCGAGTACAGTCACGGTCTTTGGTCTTAGGCAGTAGAGGGTTCAATTTTATACCAAAAATCACGACCAGCTTTGGCGAAGTCTTCACGTCCTATCTTGCCACAATTAGTTTTATCAAAACCTTTGAAAGCTTTTTCAGCAGTGGCAGCATCAAAGCCGGCAACGGACACATACCCCAGTTTAAAATCTTCCAGCGTTATAAAACCATCCTTGTCTGAGTCCATAACGTCAAAGAATGGACCGGAATGTTTAGTAAGTACAGGCTCTTCTCCTTTTTCTATCCTCTTCAAGTCAGCTGCTGCCACTTCAGCCAGTTTCTTTAGCCAGTCGTCTTTGCTAACTCGATCAGATCCCGTGCCATAGGCACACTCTAATTCTTTCGTAGCAGCCTCGTGTGCTTCAAGAGCTCTTTCGTCAACACACTGCTTCTTTAGAGCGAAGTCTCTGAAACGCTCCCTAGCGACACCCCTGTCCTCGGAACAAATGTGTCCATCCTCGTTTAGGTCAGCTTTCTTGAAGACGTACTCCTCCATGTTGTGACACCAACTTTTGCTGTTTAAGAAGTCTTGAGCGGTAGCCATCGTCGATTGCTGCTCTGTCAAGCTGTGAACTGAAGTGAATGAGGTCCCGCAGGTCCGGTCACGTCACTTTATATAGGCGTAGTCTGCCGTGTGCAATGCCGTGTGCACAGTGCACACGCGTACACCGCGCAAAGTGGCACACACAGCCGGCTAACCTTAGCAAGAGTTCAATATAATATTTACTCCGTCTATCATAATAAACTATCATTATTTATTCTTGGCCCTAGTTCATAGATCTTAGAGACTATGTAACCTAAGGTACGCCGTGTCAGTTAACCTAAGGTAATGTCAGTTAATGGTTTAGAAGACATGCCAATACATGTACTTAACCGAGGGAAGTGTCAATGGAGAGGTATGTGACATGAGACATTGTTGCCCACACTGATGGTATCAACCCCAACCAGGAGCGCATAATGAGAGTGAGCGCGGTAAGAAGGCATGAGCGGGACACTCCCACGCACTTGATTAAAAATTGCACCTCCACACATGATGGCCGTGTTTCTAAAGATAGACTTGTGATGGCTGACGGTACGCGTACGTACAGTTTCGTATTAGATGGAACTTGGCAGTTAGAGGCTCCTTGAGGTAAGCAACAGCTTGTAGAAGCTTTCTACACCCGCGATGATGCGCAGACGATCTCCACGTGCTCGTATACCAGCTGTAGAGAAACAGCATGACGGCCCACCATCACGGATTCGACTCGTTTCTTGCTTTAACAGTATCTACTCGAGCTGGCAGACAAGCATGATTGTCCTGTGATAGTATAAAGCTGCTTCTTACCTTCTAGAAGGCTACACAACCAAAACAAGGTCTCCGTATCAAGGACGTAATCTATTATGATACCGCGTTGTAGCATATCCCTTGTATCAGAACTTTCCGGTAATCGAATGTAACAGCCTTGTACTAACAGCATTGTTACCGTAACTATATCAGTGCTGTATCTGGCTTCGCCCCTGTTTCATACTGTAAAATCAGGTCTGAACCAACATTGTATCTATCCTGTATCACGCATTTAAATTTCATGTATATATTATACTGTACAAAAATATTATTGATTCATACAAAAAACATTAAAACAGTACAAGCGATTGGTTTCAAAATAAAAATATTATTATGAACATTGTAGCTTGTCTATAAAGTAACTTCTTCCCACTCAACAATGACAGAAGCACTGTTCACAAAGTCGCATGACTCGTCACACTGATGTACAAAAGAATACTTCTCCTTTAACTGAGGTAGATGGCATCAGCTTGAAGTTAGTGGTGATCGAATATAAAGGACAGTCTAGATTGTTTACTACACCTGCCATACCCTCCATCTGCTGTACCAAACACACCTTGTCGTTCTTGTACTTTAAACCAAGTACAAACATTCCATACATCACCTAATCAAGATAAAATCTAGAATAATAATAAAACCTTCATGATGTAACAAACCTCAGTGCCCTCTTCTAATTTGATGAAAGAACCGTTGTGAGCCATTTGACCAACCTGCATCATCACTCCACCATACACAAAAACAAGAGCACTCAATGGTACATGTTCCGGTATAGAAACAGCATGGAAGTGGAACACAGACCAGCTATAATCAGTTGATACACCTTTTGCCACAACACTCACTTCTCCAAGCACCATTTGTCGAGTATGCTACATAAGAATATTGCGTAAAATTAATTATATTATTTTCTCTGTGCATTAATATTACCTTCAATAGACGTAGTGAACCTGGTTGAAATATATCTTTGTCGTGGTGAAGGGTTCTAAGAGGGATACTGTTTACAAGTGTTGAACAGCACTTTGTGAGTATAGCTCCTGTAATCCTGCTCCACTACTATACAAGCACTATTATATTGATTATGCTCGAGAACATTAAGTTACCTTGTTTACCATCCAGCGACCCATCATCGCCAAGAAAACGAAGGTGTTCTAGCACTTCGAAACAATTCGAAATGTCCTTGCTTGGCCAACAATGCCTCACATCTACAGTCATAAGATGTGCATCATAATAGTTATTCATCATGCATTGATCCTACCTTTCAGTGTTAAAAGCAGAAGTAGGCCCAAACTCAATCATGTTATCTACTAAAATGTAAGAGAAGGTGAATCTTCGGCTTTTTAAGCATGTCAGGAAAAGCCACTCTGACTGCTTCAACAAATTCAACACAAACACTATGACAGCTATCTTTGTTCTTGGTAGAAAAGGGAGTGATGTAGGCAATTTGAAATACCTTTACACAAGTATTACGAAGCATTCTTAGCACAAAAGTGTATAATAACCTTAGAAAGGCAAAACCAAAATTGGAACTGCTCATCATTGAGATAGTCCTAAACAAGATTGCCACCTGAAGAAATCATACATAATAATTATCATTATTATTATTACTACCTGCATCCATGCTTTAAAATCTCGACCAACAAATGAGCGATAATTTCTGGTGAGATTCCCCAAGACCTTTTCATCAATTCCTGACAAGGGGAACGCTTGCAAACGAGCATGAAGTCTTTTTCTTATCTTCAGCAGAAAGAGAAGACATGAGCATATGAAGAAGATACTTACACGGACCCAAAAGGATCGTGTGAAGAGTCTCAACAGGAGTCGACCTAATACATGTGCATGATTTGTCTTATTTGTCAACATACTATAATTAACTAACCTGTACAAGTCACATGGAAGTGACAGTAAATAATTGGTGCTTTCTTTCAACCCACATTTTTTCTTGCCTCAATTTTCTTGTTTTCCGAGGTCTTTGTTTTGATATTCTCAATTTGTTTCAGTAAATTTTTTTTTGTTCTAAGCTGAGCGACAGAGTCCGGTGCAATGTCCTTGTCAGTCTATTAATGTACATAATCAGGAGAACATGAACTGTAATAAGGTACAACTTTGGTGTCATCAGAATAACATTTAATTACGCATTTCTGCTGTTACAAAAATATTTTGCATCACATTATGAGTAGCACGTTCTTCTCAGCGCTTTCAATGGCTTATATACGAGGTCTTTCCTTGCTTGAGCGCACACCAACAATTCATAGCATTCTCTGTCACTAAGCAAAAAGTATCAGTGATCAGCTTGGAGTGTGTGTTTACAAAATGCTACATCTCACAAGCACAAAACTTATATTGCTGTTCTGGCACCTATATACATGCTGCTTACCTGCTTATAACTATAATTTTTTCACTGTTACTATGAATTAATTTAATAATTATTGCCAACACTTTTAGCAGTAATCATGCTTACCAATCGCTACTAGCACTTTCTGCAGTCTTAGTCCAAGGTCGCCTGTAATAAGTAAGGCAATGTGTGTGTTAGTACAAGCTTTATGATCAGCTTAACTGACTTACTTCCGTGTAGACAGCCACTGACCTGTCGCCATATTTGTAGATCTACAATAATGTTTCATGGCAAGTTCATCTTTGAAACACCATTGATAGTTTCAAGCCCATCAACCGTATGATCGTTATCAACCGCCGTACAGGGCTGTTTGCCTGTAACATGGATGAAATATTATGGACATACTGATACGCGGATGTACCAGTCAACTACATTATTGTTTCAATACTGAAATCAGGCTAATAACAGACATGTGCGGTATCGATACAGAAACATTGCTGGATATTTTTGGTTGTGTAGAGTCCATCCAATACAAAACTGTACGTACGCGTACCGTCGGCCACCACAAGTCTATCTTTAGAAACACGGCCATCATGCAATTTTTAATCAAGTGCGTGGGAGTGACCCACTCCTGCCTTCTTACCGCGCTCACTCTCATTATGCGCTCCTGACCCCAATTCAATAAGTAGTACTGGACAATGCAGCCACCACATTGATGAAGTTGTAGTTTTACTATCGTCATTATGATGCCGAGGTGTGGGCAGAGCCACGTAGGCATACAGTCGACGTTTGTGTGTTTGTGTGTGTGGTGATGAGGATTGGTTTAGTGCTGCTCAAGACAGAGATGGGTGGAGGGGTGCTTGGCAGCAGTCACTCGATCACCAACATACAAGCAGCACAAGACATACGAAGGTTCAGAAGAATAGGATCAACTCAGAAGAATGAATAGGCACTGTTGGCAACAGTGCTATGGAAGTGCAGGCTAGTGGCAGCTATCCAGAGATCATACGTAGCAACAGTGCTATGGAAGCACATACTAGTGGCAGCCAGCCAGCAACTGTACAAGCTGTTGTACTAAAGACCTGCTGCTTGCTTGCTGCTGCTGCTGGATAGCTGCCACTAGCCTGCGGTTCCATAGCACTGTTGCTATGATCAGCTGCTGCTTGTGCGTGTTCCACGGATCTGCTGGTCACTTCTACTGCCAGGCGCGTTTCCACGATAGGGCTCCGGGTGCTCAAGCACCCCCCTCAGCATTGAAGTTTTAAATTATTCATTGCATCAAAGTACACTCTGGCTATAAATTTATCATAACTGTTATTGCAACGAACTTAGAAGCTGCCAATATCCCACTCTAAGGTAGTTTAGGCTGTTTTTCCATTAGTTCAGCGGTGAACAAATCCGGTGCGCCACGATAATAGTGACGAAAATGACGTAATTTAACGAATAAATGAATATTAATTAGATTTTGCGCGCGCGCACCTCTCTGTCCTCATTTCTAGACACGCGCCTGACTGCAGTTTGCATTTGCATGCTTCTATGGTACTGTTTAGATGCTTCCATAAATCTACTGCATGCATAAGTGCTGTCATATGCATCTTCTAATTGCATGCAAGCATGCATGTAGCCTCTTACCCAGGCCTATTGAGGAGAAGAGAATAAGGCCTGGTATCTACTGTTTGCGCATGCGTGGGTAGCGGTGGAATTCCACCGCCGCCGGTTATCATCGTACACGTTTGTAGTACGTGATGAATATTCATCGATTTTCTTAGCAGTTCGTGAAGCTCTCCTGTTTGCAATCTACTCTGATGACTGTATTGTATTATCTTTTCTTGAAGCTCTATCACAATAGCAGAAGTACAATAACGATTGAGTGCTCCTGGTAGCGGAAACGAGCGACATCGATCGACAATTTCACAATAGAAGCGTGAAATGTCACGCGATTAAGCACTATCGCGTATGCAGGCTCATCACAAAGTTATTCGTCGAATCCAGAGCTAGAGCAGACGATCATTCAAGCCGCATCTAGCCAGTTGTTGATAGGCTTAATAACTTAGGTGTGGCCAGAATAACTGCTAACATGTTTTCATGACGCAATCGGAATATTTTACGTACAGTAACTTAAAATACACGGATGTTTAGCGCATGCGCAAGCAGTAGATACCAGGCGCTTATTTCTTGTCCCCTAGCGCCTGGGTACGAGGCTAGCATGCATGCTACTGCACCGAGGCATCTGCACCTTTGGTGCTTTATTGTTGTTGGTAATGTTCACCTTTCTCAGCACTAAAGTCTTGACAAAATCTGCATAATATAATTATTATAGTTGATTGCTAAGATGTGGCCAACTGTTGTTGGTGACGGTTAGCAATAAATCCTCAAGTGTTAGTAAAAAATAATGATTTTGATAATATATAATTCATTATGTAGACCATATCTAACACTGCATGTGACAAATTTCAATTGACCGTATTAGTATTCTTGTACTGTAATGACTATTATGTGTAATCCATTCTTAGTATTTAAATTTCCCGCGCGATCGACATGAACAATGTAGGCGTGTATTAGGGTATTTCCCTAAGAGGGCGTGTTCTGTGTGACACGCTTGCTCCGTCATCACTCATCGTCCTATTCTTCCAAATGGCTGTGAAGACGCAAACGTCTCGTCACTACATGTGGAGCACACATGATCGTCTTGGTCATGGAGCTACAGGCGAGGTCTACATGGGCTACCATCGAGTGAGTGGTTAACGCAGCTCTCACGTGTACATATACTCATCTGCCTCGTGTGTGTATTCTTACAGGAAACTGGCTTACAGGTAGCCGTGAAGGTACTGAATAGGCACTCTGAGTTGAGAGCAATACAGAACGAGATAAGTGCCGTAGAGAAGCTCCCGAGGCACAAAAACATAGTCCAGTTTTTTGCTTCAGAAGAAGAGGTACAAGTGCCTTGCAAAACTTGTTGCACACACCTTTTCCTCCCTCCTCCTCCTCCTCCCTAGAAAGCCACCGGATACCCTGTAATAGTCATGGAGCTCTGTAACAGCGGTAGTCTCTACGAAGTAGTCGATTCTCCCGAGAATGCTTATGGTGTCGAAGAGACTCAGTTTAAACAGGTCATTTCTGATGTGGGTACGTAAACTACATTTTGTATAGTGTGTGGGCAGTGCTTTACTCATTTTTCTAAACCAGCTGAAGGTCTGCACCATCTGAAGAGGAATGGTTTTACTCACAGAGATATCAAGCCAGGCAACATCATGAGATGCCAGCTACCTGATGGAAGGTGAGATGCAACCTCATATGTATGTATAGCCTGGTCGTGTGTGCTTGATCCCAGTAGCTTATGGTAGCAGCACAGCCTGGTCGTGTGTGCTTGATCCCAGTAGCTTATGGTAGCAGCACAGCCTGGTCGTGTGTGCTTGATCCCAGTAGCTTATGGTAGCAGCACAGTCTGGTCGTGTGTGCTTGATCCCAGTAGCTTATGGTAGCAGCACAGCCTGGTCGTGTGTCCTTGATCCCAGTAGCTTATGGTAGCAGCACGGCCTGGTCGTGTGTGCTTGATCCCAGTAGCTTATGTTAGCAGCACAGCCTGGTCGTGTGTGCTTGATCCCAGTAGCTTATGGTAGCAGCACAGCCTGGTCGTGTGTGCTTGATCCCAGTAGCTTATGGTAGCAGCACAGCCTGGTTGTGTGTGCTTGATCTCAGTGGCTTATGGTAGCAGCACAGCCTGGTCGTGTGTGCTTGATCTCAGTAGCTTATGGTAGCAGCACAGCCTGGTCGCGTGTGCTTGATTCCAGTAGTTTATGGTAGCAGCACAGCCTGGTTGTGTGTGCTTGATCCCAGTAGCTTATGGTAGCAGCACAGCCTGGTCGTGTGTGCTTGATCCCAGTAGCTTATGGTAGCAGCACAGCCTGGTTGTGTGTGCTTGATCCCAGTAGCTTATGGTAGCAGCAGAGCCTGGTCGTGTTCATATTTTCTTGTTGTAGCTATGTGTTCAAGTTAGCTGACTTCGGTACAGCAAGGCAGCTGGAACCAGAACAAGTATTTCACTCAATATATGGAACTGAGGAGTACTTGGTAAACATCAAAAAATAAATGCACATAATATTTTTACTGTCTACCTGTGCTGTTCAGCATCCCTTGATGTACGAGCGTGCCCTCATCAACCCGAGAGTCAAGGCGGCATTCAAGGATAAGGTTGACCTGTGGAGTGTTGGTGCTACATTCTTTCACGTTGCTACCGGCAGGCTGCCGTTCCAACCTTTCGAGAAGAGGAACGATCGACCCAAAATGTGAGATGCACAACTAATTCGGTGTAAAGCACGAATATTTGTTTTTTTTTTGTAGGTACGAGATTATAACTCAGAAAGAGAAAGGAACTATCATGGGCTGGCAGAAAGAGTTCAATGGTAGGACTGAATACAGCAAAGAACTGCCAGAGGACATACTGCTGTCAGAGTAAGGGGGAGGGAGGGAGTGAGAGAGAGAGAAGGAGAGAGAGAGAGTGAGGGAGGGAGGGAGGGGAGGAGAGGGAGGGAGTGAGTGAGAGAGAGAAAGAGAGAGAGTGAGGGAGGGGAGGAGAGGGAGGGAGTGAGTGAGTGAGAGAGAGAAGAAAGAGAGAGAGTGAGGGAGGGAGGGAGGGAGGGGAGGAGAGGGAGGGAGTGAGAAAGAGAGAGAGAGAAAGAGTGAGGAGGGAGAGAGAGAGAGAGAGAAAGAGAGAGTGAGGGAGAGAGAGAGAGTGAGGAGAGTGAGTGAGTGAAAAAAAGCTTTATAAAACACATTTTTAAAATTTTTTAGTGGGCTGAAAGAGCTCGTTACTCCAGTTATGGCTCATCTCATGGAAAACGACTTTTCAAAAATGTGGAGTTTCGACGAATTTTTTAGAGAAATAATCAAGATAGTTGACATGAAGGTATTGAACAGCTTTATGTACTATCAGTCACTAACCTATTCTCAACAGGTGGTAGATGTATTCTGCATCAGTTTGTGCCGTTGCTGTAAAATTTACATCGATCCAAATTTACCGAATGCGTAAGAAATTTGATTCTTATTAATTTTTGATTTTCAAATTTTTTGGCAGCGTTCAAAATCTTAAGTTGCTGATTGGGCGACAGACAGGACTAGATCCACAGTACATGGAACTGTTTTATGAGAATTTGCCCTATCACCACAGAGGACAGAGGGCGGCTCAACTACCCATTACAACTGTTAGTAGTATCACAGCCTGATCGTGTGTGTTTGATCCCAGTAGCTTATGGTAGCAGCACGGCCTGGTCGTGTGTGCTTGATCCCAGTAGCTTATGTTAGCAGCACAGCCTGGTCGTGTGTGCTTGATCCCAGTAGCTTATGTTAGCAGCACGGCCTGGTCGTGTGTGCTTGATCCCAGTAGCTTATGGTAGCAGCACAGCCTGGTCGTGTGTGCTTGATCCCAGTAGCTCATGTTAGCAGCACAGCCTGGTGGTGTGTGCTTGATCCCAGTAGCTTATGTTAGCAGCACAGCCTGGTCGTGTGTGCTTGATCCCAGTAGCTTATGTTAGCAGCACAGCCTGGTTGTGTGTGCTTGATCCCAGTAGCTTATGTTAGCAGCTCAGCCTGGTCGTGTGTGCTTGATCCCAGTAGCTTATGTTAGCAGCACAGCCTGGTCGTGTGTGCTTGATCCCAGTAGCTTATGTTAGCAGCACGGCCTGGTCGTGTGTGCTTGATCCCAGTAGCTTATGGTAGCAGCACAGCCTGGTCGTGTGTGCTTGATCCCAGTAGCTTATTGTAGCAGCACAGCCTGGTCGTGTGTGCTTGATCCCAGTAGCTCATGTTAGCAGCACGGCCTGGTCGTGTGTGCTTGATCCCAGTAGCTTATGGTAGCAGCACGGCCTGGTCGTGTGTGCTTGATCCCAGTAGCTCATGTTAGCAGCACGGCCTGGTCGTGTGTGCTTGATCCCAGTAGCTTATGGTAGCAGCACAGCCTGGTCGTGTGTGCTTGATCCCAGTAGCTCATGTTAGCAGCACGGCCTGGTCGTGTGTGCTTGATCCCAGTAGCTTATGGTAGCAGCACAGCCTGGTCGTGTGTGCTTGATCCCAGTAGCTCATGTTAGCAGCACGGCCTGGTCGTGTGTGCTTGATCCCAGTAGCTCATGTTAGCAGCACAGCCTGGTCGTGTGTGCTAAGTATGATTGTATTTTACACAGATTGACAAGCCAATTACGGTATTTGGAGGACCTCCTCAAACTGCAGAAAAGCTGCAAGTGCCAGTATTGCGTAAGTCACATTACACATTATAATGACCAGCTTTTTGTAATTTCCATTAGCTATGTGCCCACGAAGACCCTCTGAGATTTCAATTGTTGAAGACTTGAGATTTGCTAAAGTGAGTAAAATTTACAAGTGCGTACAAAAAATGTATTTGTCTCTTTATTTGCTCGTTTGTTGCTCAGGAGTGTAATCGTGTTGTTTGTGCGTACGTTCACTTTGCTGAGACCATGGAGAGACTATTCACTCTAATGCACCAAGCATCACACACTCTCACGTGAGCTAATCAACCATCTGAATTATATTTTGTTGTTGTTTGTTGTTGAGCACCACACATTAGCATAACTTCTTTTCTACCTGTAGTATTGTGAAATGAAATTACCTGCTTCTTTGTTTTGTTACTATTCTTTCCCTTTCTCCTATCCTCCATCTCTCTCTCTCCCTCCCTTCTCCTCCTCCCTCCTTCCCTCCCCTCTCTCCCTCCCTTCTCCTCTCTCCCTCCCTCTCTCCCTCCCTTCCCCCTCTCCCCCTCTCCCTCCCTCCCTCTCTCCCTCCCTTCCCCCTCTCTATCTCTCCCTCCCTCTCTCCCTTCCCCCTCTCCCCCTCTCCCTCTCTCCCTCCCCCCTCTCTCTCTCCCTCCCTCCCTCCCTCCCCCTCTCCTCAGTGAGGTAGTCACTCATGAGTACAATGAACTACAGCATCTGTCTGCTCGAGTGCAGACTGCAAGTCAAGCTGTCAACACAGTACTGCTAGGACAAATAGCAGAGTAAGATAAACATTGAGTAGTGTGTGTATACTAGCTTGATCATTCAGCTGTGTGTCAGTTAGATGAGTGAGTGAGTGAGTGTGAGTGAGTGAGTGTGTGGGTGAGTGGGAGTGGGTGGATGGGTGGGTGAGTGAGTGTGTGTGTGTGTGTGTGTGAGTGAGCGTGAGTGCCCTGGTGGTTCAACTGGTAGAGTCCTGGGTTTATGACCCAGAGGACACCGGAGGACACTGGTTCGAATCCCAGGGCAGGAGGAAAAAAGAACAATAAAAAACATCACAAGTACTCCAGCCCACCCATCTGTAAAACGGGTACCTGGTCTTGTACTGGGCGAGCAAAGCACACCGACTGTGTCTCATTGTCCACTAATGGTAGTGGTGGGACTACAGGGTGCCCACACCGGCAGTGGGAGGCATGGTTGGTACCTCCTGCGAGTTCCTTGCCCGGGCTCCAGGAGTGCTCATAGCACCGGCACATCGTACCTGCTTAGTGCACAGGTGCCCTGGCTTGTCCAGGAACGCGTGACCTGTAATAGGCAGCGAGAGGCTTTGCTTTGCTTTTGTGTGAGTGAGTGAATGAGTGTGTGAGTGAGTGGGTGGGTGAGTGAGTGAGTGAATGAGTAAGTGGGTGGGTGGGTGAGTGAGTGAGTGAATGAGTAAGTGGGTGGGTGGTTGAGTGAGTGAGTGAGGTGCATTGTGTATCTGGTGCTCTCATAGTGCTCATTTTGTTTTAGACTACATTCTGAAAGAACTCTAATATCATCCGTCCATCAAACTGATGGTAAGCAAGTGCCATAGTCTCATACATGTGGATTTTAAAAAATCATTCTAGCTCTCAACTCGGCTTTGCATCAACTGGGGAGCTCGCTTGCCGCAAAACAAGAACAGCTTAATCAGGTATCGTCCTTGATACTGTTTGAAATTTGCACCTCAAAATTCTAGCAAAAGTGTGCCTCTTCCTAGGCTCCAGGGAGAACCAACTCACTTCAGAGGCAGCAGGAAGACTTTGAACCTCAATTGTCACAGCTCAAGGAACTATGGGATCCGAAGCTCTGCCGTGAAACCTTTGACAAAAGGTTTATTTAAATTTGAAATAGTGTTCTCTCACTCAAAAAATACCGTGTAGTGGTGCTCGGGCAATGAGCTTTTACTTGAAGTCAGTTCAGTCGTTGTTTCAGCAACTACAGCATGAGAGAAAGATGAAGGGCGGAGGTGAGATAGTGGAGAAAGGGCATGTTACACACACTACTGTGATAGAAGTAGCATTCAATTTATATCAGTTTTTCGCCTATACACTTTTTGTAAGGGAAAGGATATTTCACATTAATTTTATGGTTGAATTTTCTTTCTCTTGTAGTTCTCTCAACCCCTTTTGACAGAAAAGTACACGACAGTGTAAAGTGAGCAACTCTTACACACATACAGCGGTTTCCAAGATCTTGCAATGGTCAACCGTCACCGGCCGACCTGTAAACAAAGAATACGCATGCGCAATGTGATCTCAAAAAATGTATGCAGCTCTCAGAGCTCTGTGATTTTCTCAGAGCTCTGATTTCTGCCGTGTACACAGCTACTATCTTCTCACGAGCAGAGTTTCAAACATGCATGCGTAAGCTAGGTGCTTGACGCCGACAGCTGAGTATTGCTAGATCTTGGAAAACCACTGTACCCATGAGCACGCTCGTACATGTTTCCAATGGGTGACAACTGTGTTTTGATTTGGTGTAGAGTTCAGTTAGAAAGCAGAATGTTGGAAGCAAGAGAAAAACTTGATTTACTGGTAAAGGCACGATCAACTGTGTACAGCAAATTATACAGCTTTCTTGGGTAAGTGCGAAAATGCTATGTCCGCCTGAACGAAACTGTTTGTTTTTCGTAGCTTGTGTATTTCGATTCGTGAAGATGTCCAGTCAGCGCGAGAGTCACTAGAGAGTTACGAGAAACAGTTTAACACAGAACTGGAGGAATTGGATGCTGTGAGTCCTAGACAGAACTAAAGAATAATCTTTGACTCTCTCTCCCCTCCCTCCGCCTCCCTCTCTCTCTCCCTCCATCCCTCCCTCTCTCTCCTCCTTCCGCCTCCCTCCCTCCCCCTCTCCCCTCCCTCCCCCTCTCCCCTACCTCCCCTCTCTCCCTCTCTCCCCTCCCTCCACCTCTCTCCCTCCCTCCCTCCCTCTCTCCCCTCCCTCCCTCCCTCTCTCCCCTCCCCTCCCTCCCTCTCTCCCCCTCCCTCTCTCAGTGGGGCAAGGACCACCAACAGATGATCCAAGGTCTGCAATATGAGCTCAGAGAATCCAGTAACAACCAGCCCAGTATAAACCAACCAAGCATCCCAACATCTATCAGCCCAGAGGACAGTTACCTTCCACAAATAATCAGGTTCTAAACATAATATGCATTCAACACTCCTCTGTTAGCCTCTCCTCTGACTTCTTTCTTTCAGTGCTGTTCAGAGGCTGAGATTATCCAGTGACCAGGTCTCTGGTATTGTTACATCACAATCGAATCTCTTGACAAAGTAGGCATTGCGCATTGACCGCTCATTCACTCACTTACTCATATCCCCACTCACTATTCACACTGCTTATTCACTTGCTATTCACCCACCTCCCTCTCCTCTCTCTCTCTATCTATTTCTCTTTCTCTCCCTTCCTCCCTCCCTCCTTCCCTCCCTCCCTCCCTCCCTCCCTCTCTCTCTCTCTCTCTCTCTCTCCCTTCCTCCCTCCCTCCCTCCTCCCACTCTCTCTCTCTCTCTCTCTCTCTCTCTCTCTCTCTCTCTCTCTCTCTCTCTCTCTCTCTAGACTATCCACAGATACTCACAACGGAACTCGCAAAAAATAACCAGCCACTGGCTGTAAATCATATTATGTATAATATCAACAATAATGTGTTTTGTACAATTTTGTAGTAAGTGAATTTGCATTTCCTTCTAATGAATATTCATGAATAATGCTGTAAAAAAAAATTACGAGGGGAGTTCCCCTGGGCGGTGTTGGAGGGTAGTTCCCACGGAGCACACCATGTCTCGACCTAAAGCGGGTAAACTCCGCCAAACCCAGAGCTTCTTGTGGAGCGAAGATGACACTCTCGGGAAGGGCGCAGCTGGGCAAGTCTACGTCGCCTACCGCAAGGCATCATCTACCGTAAGCACACTTAAATAATCCATAGATGATCAAAATTAATTGGCAATGTATTCTGCTGACTAGCTGGCATCTGTATAAAACGTCTGCTTGTGCAGAAAAAGCTCATAACAAACTACGAGCTCACCAAGCACACGTTGTGAAACTAGTTTTTAACCTCTAGATCTCTCTGTCTGTATTGTAGTGACTGCATATTGTGTAAGTGAATGCTAGCGTGTTAGTGGTTTTACTCAACAATAGAGGTCTTCTATTCTTTGTTATTTCCTGATCCTGGTTGAGTTTGACTGTCTTTGCAGCATCGAGTCACCCAGAAAGTTGCAGCAAAAGTTCTAGTGGAGTACAAGTCATCGCTGAGAGAAACCGAAGCACTGCGTAAACTAACAAAGCACAAGAACATTGTAACCTTTTTTGATATCGAAAAAGAGGTGAGGAAGCCATTATAGTGTATCTGCACTTTCATTAGCTTGCTTGTTTATCAAGAATACTTGCTCTAGTTTCATGAATACTTGCTCTAGTTTCATGAATACTTGCTCTAGTTTTAGTTAAAATAGCAGCTTTATGCAATGTGCTAAAAAGGCATCAACTTCTTTGTACCATAAAAACGTAAATTTTACACTTGGAAAATTCTATAGGTGCCCTCAAAAAGCATTTGAATCATAGACATTGGAGCATGAAATTTGGTAATAAAATTTATACTGGTAACCACCCAAAAAATTTATACGTTTATGGAAATAAGCTAGCATTAAAAAAAGGATTTCTTGAAATGTTGAATATTTTGGAAGCTCACTTAATAATTATTCTCTTGTCTTTTTCAGGCAGCTAGTCAGTATCATCAACGTTATGATGTTGTGTTCATGGAGCTTTGTAACGCTGGCAGCTTGTATGAGGTGATCGAGAGCCCTGAGAACTGCCACGGACTGGACGAGCCTCAGTTCAAGTCTGTTTTATCTGACGTTGGTATGTGCAAGCAATGCGTAGATCTTATGAACAGTACTGGTATTGTGTGATTCAAGAGAGGCAAGCGTAATTCAAGGAGGATGAGCTCACCCCCTCATACATGTATATGAAACCTATATGAGTATGATTTGAAACCCTGCAATTCGTAGTAGTATCTATGATATCAGGAGCACATAAAAGGAAGGAGCGTTCAACTCCAATGCACTCAATGGAAATATCCAAACGTAAACTTCGCCGCGTGCTGAGTGCGGCGCACGTGAGGCGCACGTGAGGCTTACTGTCTTCTGTGATTTTCAAGCTGTTTGCTGCGAGCTATGGGCCTTCTTGTAGGCAGAAAAGGTAAGGCAGACAGATTAGCTGGCGATCTGAACACCACACACGTCAAAAGCTACAAACCGGTGAACGGCCGCTTGCCAAAAACTTCTTAATATGGAAGTAATTCAACTTCCTAATATGGGATGCGCACGGCGCCGCACTTTGCGTTTGGATCAATCGCGGCTAAACACTCCTTCCTTTTATGCGCTCCTGTCGATATTCATGTAGAAAATGCATTTTCAAGATTTGTTCAACAACTAAAGGATTTTTTGTCAGAATCAGCATAGTTTCATGTATGTATGTTGCTTAGTGGAATGGTTTAATGTTTTTTTTGTTGTTTCAACTCAAAAATAATGTTAACATGACACTAAGGTGTAAGAAAGAGAAAAAATTAATTAATTAAGAAAATAAGATGAAGGTAAACAACAATGTAATACTAAGGTGTATTATAATAAGGAAAACAAATAAATAAATGTATGTTGGTTAGTGGAATGGTTTTTTCATTGCAGCTGAGGGCCTACATCATTTGAAGAACCATGGCTTTGCTCACAGGGACATCAAGCCGGGCAACATCATGAGATGTCAGCTCTCTGATGGAAGGTGAGTAATCTCATTGTTCAAAATGTGACAGAGCTGCACATGCTCGAGATAACTGTGTGCAGAGACAGCAAGCTGTAGCAAATGCCCAAAAATGGCTTTCTGTGAGAATAGACGGTTCTTTCCAGTAGAACTTGTCTCAAGTGGACACTATTGTATAATACCCCTTATAGAAAGGGTGTTCTCTTTTTTACAAGACTATTGTAGAATGGTGAAGGCATCCATGAAATTCATATTATGTGTGTAAGTGAGATATTAGGATTGCTGTCTTCAGTTCCTGGATCTTACAACTGCAGTGCATTATTACCATGATACACATGCTTGACATGTGTTCTTTCATGGAACACTTGTTCTCTCTTTCTGTTGTAGCTATACATTCAAGCTCGCTGATTTCGGAGCAGCCAGAAATGTTGATCTTGACGATGGTGCTCCCAAGTCGATTGTCGGCACGCCAGAATACCTGGTGAGCGAGAAACGCATTCTTACTTGAATACTAAAATTAGTTATTGGCGAAAATTGAAATCATCACCAAAACTAGTCTTTTTTGATTCAATAATCAACATAAAAAGACAAGTTAAGGCAGTATTTTTGATATTTCAGTTGAAGGATTAAGAAAAGGAGAAGTGTAAATCCAGTTTTTATGAAATCTTAATAATTGTTTTGTTTTAAACTGGGTGTGTTCACACTATAGCATACTAAAATCTTCTCCATTCTATTAAAGATTATATCTATTTCATAGCACCCGGATATCTATGACAGCTACCTCAAGCATCAGTCAGCAAGTGCCTACACAGGATCAGCCGTTGACCTCTGGAGTGTTGGAGCCACTTACTATCACTGTGCTACTGGGAAAGTGCCCTTCAGAGCATACAGACTTCGTCATGACAGCGAGACAATGTAAGCAATATAATTATCTGCATGCAGTCTAAAATTCTGTACCAGATTTCAGCATCGAATTATTTTTATTTAAATGACAAAATAGACGCCCTCATGCTATGCGCTCGGGACGTCTAAAACATCGGTTTCCGCGGTTATCTAAATCCCATAGACACCTACCTCGAATCCATCATCTAACCTATATTTAGATAAAGATGTCCTGACCAACAGTTTTCTATAAATATTTTGAGAATACAGTGGAACTTCTCTTAACGGACATTTTGCTGATGTAAATAACAATACCGATTGAACCTCCGTGGTCAGTAAGGTGGACCGCCATATAACGGACAAAATCACTTGTCCAGGCTCCACTGTATACTCTTCTAAACATTTATTTTGTGATTGTATATGTAGGTTATACACCAGTTAGAGGTGTATATGGGAATTTGGATACCGAGAGCAAATCCCGAGGAATCCAAATTCACAGATGCACCGAAAACCGAGGTTTATAACCAGTTTAAACTATGATTTTGATTTACCTGGAGGAAAATAGCACTGTTGTACCAACGAGCTACCTGAAACGGCGCAAAACATACAAATAGCATGATAAAAGGCGTTTTATTTTGCTGCCTAGTGCGTGGTGGCGCCATGTTTTTACACTCGCCCACGCGAATTTGGATACCTCATTACATCAAACATATCATTGTTTAAAAATTAATATTGAGTGTTGAAGCTGATGTAACGTACATGTTTGTAGGGTCAAGATTATCAAAGAGAAGCCGAGTGGAGCTGTGACTGGTTGGCAAGACACGGATCGTGGTCCTATCAAGTATGATCATAACTTGCCTGCCGACACGTTGCTATCAGAGTAAGCTTTCATACTAGTAGTAAGATTAATGAGCTTGTTCCCATCACGAGCTCCTGTGTTCTGTTCATATGGGGCTTCACTTGAACACCAGTGCAGACTTTAAAATTTGTTTAGGGGCTATAAAATTATAGGGTGTCCGCATTTTATGGGTTAATAATTACCGTATAGCAGGAAATTTTTGCGGGAGAATATTTTTGCGAATTACAGGCTATTTGCGAAAATATTATCCGCGAATGTCTTGTTTTTGTTGACAAAGATAGGGCATGAACCAGTTAGAAGTTAATGTGATGCTTTTTGTTTTTTTCCCCAGTGGATTGAAGCTGTTGGTCACTCCGGTATTGGCTGGTCTGCTTGAAAATAATCCCGCCAAAGTGTGGGACTTCACAAGATTTTATAGAGAAGTTAAGAGAATTACTCAGATGAAGGTGAATATATTTTTGAAAAAAACTTTCTAGTTTGCAGTTTGTTTTTCAGGTGATTGACGTGTTTTGTGTCAGCCACTGTTCGTGTCACAAAATTTATATCGACCGCAAGTTACCAAACAGGTGTGTGAACTGTTTGCAAATTTTCCATCCATCCATTTCTCCCTCTTTTCCATCTACTCGCTCACTCACTCTCTCACTCACTCACTCACTCTCTCTCTTCTCCATCCACTCACCCACTCACTCACCCACTCACTCTCTCCCACCCACTCACTCACTCACTCTCACTCACCCACCCACTCACTCTCTCCCACCCACTCACTCACTCTCACTCACCCACCCACTCACTCACTCTCTCACCCACCCACCCACTCACTCTCACCCACTCACTCACTCTCTCACTCACCCACCCACTCACTCTCTCACCCACTCACTCTCTCACTCACTCACCCACTCACTCTCTCCCACCCACTCACTCTCACTCACCCACCCACTCACTCACCCACCCACTCACTCTCTCACCCACTCACTCTCTCACTCACTCACCCACTCACTCTCTCCCACCCACTCACTCTCTCACTCACTCACTCACCCACCCACTCACTCTCTCACCCACTCACTCACTCACTCTCTCTCTCTTCTCCATCCACTCACTCACCCACTCACTCACCCACTCACTCTCCCACCCACTCACCCACTCACTCTCACTCACCCACCCACTCACTCACTCTCTCACTCACCCACCCACTCTCTCACCCACCCACTCATGCACTCTCTCTCTCTCTCAATCCAGTGTTCAGCACCTCAAGGAGCTAATTGGGAGACAAACAAGACTGGATCCCAGACACATGGAGCTGTTCTATGAGAACCTGCCCTACCCTGACAGCCCGGGTCCCATACCAGGAGACCACCTACCACAAACCACAGTAAGATGATCAGAAAATAATATTATAAATCACCAACTCACTCGCCTACTACAAATGGTGTACCGGAAATCGTAACCTTGAGCCTCACGCCAGCGGCATAGTATATCTTCTTTATCAAGACTACATTTTTGTCCTACTTTTGTCAATATTGTATTTTTTACCATGTATGCTCATTTTGTTCTTCTTCAGCCTTACAAGCCCATTACAGTACTTGGAGGGACGCCACACGAAGCACACAAACTCGAGCAACCACCACTGTGTAAGTTAGAAATACACACTCACACACAGCAAAAATGGTCAAATAAACAAGCTCATTATTCTCCCAATACTTTTGTGGTGATCAAAATAATTATACCTAAGGTGGCGGGATACCAAAATTAATGATATTCATTATTTTACTGGGTACTGTTATTTTCCCAACAAGACTGAACTTGGCGGCTGCTTTTTGCACTCAGTCTTACTCGTGCTGTCTCTAGGACCTGATTAATGTAAGTTTCGAGCCTATGCTCCCCGCCGTCGCGAAGCTACAAGACCGACCAATTCGCCAAGTTCAGTCTTGTCGTGAAAATAACAGTACCCAGTAAAATCATGAATATCATTAATTTTGGTATTACTGTTCATATTTTCAAGCTCTTTGCATTTTTCAAAAGTTTGTGAACTACTTGTTCTTTTTTTCTTGACACAGTACAGCGCAACTTCATATCTCACGAAGATGACATTGTCATGTACACCAAGGTATGGCTGCTGTTTGTCTATTTGTCTTCTATTGTTGATGCATTGCAGTGAAACCAAATTGCTATAATAATTTTAATGATTATGTAAACAGATCCAGCCCATTTTATGCTTGTGGTTACGAGTAAGGTGTATCTAGTACTCTTGTTGTCTTTTAGTATAAATTCCTGGAAAAGCAGTTTGGATTATTGAGCCTACTGGTAGGTCTCTACCAGTGACCCTCTTTGAAGCAGCTACACACTGGTGTATAGGTGACCCAGCACTACCAGTGACCCTCAGTAGAGCAGCTACACACTGGTGTATAGGTGACCCAGCACTACCAGTGACCCTCAGTAGAGCAGCTACACACTGGTGTATAGGTGACCCAGCACTACCAGTGACCCTCTTTGAAGCAGCTACACACTGGTGTATAGGTGACCCAGCTCTACCAGTGACCCTCTTTGAAGCAACTAAACACTGGTGTATAGGTGACCCAGCACTACCAGTGACCCTCAGTAGAGCAGCTACACACTGGTGTATAGGTGACCCAGCACTACCAGTGACCCTCAGTAGAGCAGCTACACACTGGTGTATAGGTGACCCAGCTCTACCAGTGACCCTCAGTAGAGCAGCTACACACTGGTGTATAGGTGACCCAGCACTACCAGTGACCCTCAGTAGAGCAGCGACACACTGGTGTATAGGTGACCCAGGTCTACCAGTGACCCTCTTTGAAGCAACTAAACACTGGTGTATAGGTGACCCAGCTCTACCAGTGACCCTCAGTAGAACAGCTACACACTGGTGTATAGGTGACCCAGCACTACCAGTGACCCTCAGTAGAGCAGCTACACACTGGTGTATAGGTGACCCAGCTCTACCAGTGACCCTCAGTAGAGCAGCTACACACTGGTGTATAGGTGACCCAGCACTACCAGTGACCCTCAGTAGAGCAGCTACACACTGGTGTATAGGTGACCCAGCTCTACCAGTGACCCTCTGTAGAGCAGCTACACACTGGTGTATAGGTGACCCAGGTCTACCAGTGACCCTCTTTGAAGCAACTAAACACTGGTGTATAGGTGACCCAGCTCTACCAGTGACCCTCAGTAGAGCAGCTACACACTGGTGTATAGGTGACCCAGCTCTACCAGTGACCCTCAGTAGAGCAGCTACACACTATAGGTGACCCAGGTCTACCAGTGACCCTCTTTGAAGCAACTAAACACTGGTGTATAGGTGACCCAGCTCTACCAGTGACCCTCAGTAGAGCAGCTACCACTGGTGTATAGGTGACCCAGCTCTACCAGTGACCCTCAGTAGAGCAGCTACACACTGGTGTATAGGTGACCCAGCACTACCAGTGACCCTCAGTAGAGCAGCTACCACTGGTGTATAGGTGACCCAGCTATACCAGTGACAATCAGTAGAACAGCTACACACTGGTGTATAGGTGACCCAGCTCTACCAGTGACCCTGAGTAGAACAGCCACACACTGGTGTATAGGTGACCCAGCTCTACCAGTGACCCTCAGTAGAGCAGCTACACACTGGTGTATAGGTGACCCAGGTCTACCAGTGACCCTCTGTGAAGGTTCAGCTAGCTTAGTGCACAGGTGTGCATGAAAGCAGCAACTGTGAGGTGACAGTCTAAGCTTTTTGTTTCAGTATTGTGCTCTGTCAGTGACCCTCTGTGGAAGCATTGCTTAGCGCAGCTGTCCTTAACTCTTCCACTGACCCATCTTGCATATTAAATTATTCTTGTCTTGTCAGGAATGTCTCAAAACTCTTTGTGGATTCAAGTACTCGTGTGAAATGCTGGACTGTTGTTTTCAGATGATGCATCAGTCAGCTCACTCGCTGAGGTGAGCACAGTACTATACAACCTAGCAACTGTCTATTTGCAATCCGAGAGTGAAAGTGTCCTTCATAATGCAGTACGATTATATGTAGGTTATAAACCGAGGTAGAGGTGTATATGGGAATTTGGATACCGAGGGCGAAGCCCGAGGAATCCAAATTCACATATGCACCGAAAACCGAGGTTTATAACCGGTTTAAACTATGATTTTGACTTATCTGGAGAGAAAATAGCACTCTTGTACCAGCAAGCTACCCGAAACGGTGCAGAAGATACAAATAGCGTGATAAACGGCGCTTAGTTTGCTGCCTAGTGCGCGGTGGCACCATGTTTTTTACACCCGCCCACGCACAGGTCAATACGCGAATTTGGATACCTCATTACATCAAAGAGAATTATTCATATCATAGTTTAAGTGTTCAGTCTCTGGTAACAGGTTGGATAAAAAGGTTACGCAGAGACTACACACATGTGATGACAGTCTTAGCTTTTGTTTCAGTATTATTATAACCACTGCCTTTGCTCAAATGATAAATTGTCATTGTGCAACCAAAAGGTCAATTAGCATATACAATAACAAATTCTGATATATTAGCCATCATGTGTACGTAGTAAGGAGTGAGAAAGATGCTGTAAGCTCATCCGGAAATCACCCACAGCACATTTTTAACCACACTATAATTATGCTGTCAGGAGCTTATCATTCAAGGAGCATAACCATGAAATAACTGAAAGTAAAATGGGCTGCTATTGCACAAGAGATTTATACAGCCCTGGTACAAAGTGCGTCTACGTGTGGGCTGTATGGCTCCTACAAAACTGCATAATAAGGAAGTTTTCAACCTGCAAACATTTTGTGTTATTATTACCCATTGCGCTATTGGAAGTCTTGGAATGATAAGCTCTTGTATGTGTTCCTACTATGCAAGTGATGTCCCGGTTCTATTTTTTATATTTATGTGTGGATGTGTGATCCATGTGCTTTTGTCACTCAGAGAGACTGTCCATCATGAGTGCAGTCGACTCAAACAACAAGCGGAGGCATTACTGGACTTTCATGAAGCTATCTGCTGGATGCTATCGAGCCAAGTAGCACAGTAGGTGGTAGAAAGAGGGAGGGAGGGAAGGAGAGCTGAGGGAGGGAGGGAGGAGAACTGAGGGAGGGAGAGAGGGAGGGCTGAGGGAGGGAGGGGGGAGAACTGAGGGAGGGAGGGAGGAGAGCTGAGGGAGGGAGAGCTGAGGGAGGGAGGGAAGGTGAGCTGAGGGAGGGAGGGAGGGTGAGCTGAGGGAAGGAGAGCTGAGGGAGGGAGGGAGGGAGGGAAGGAGAGCTGAGGGAGGGAGGGAGAAAGAGGAATTGGTTAGGGATGGTTTGAGGTCTTGCAATTGTTTATCTCAACAATTTTTTACTCTTGTGTGTTCTTACAGACTAGAGAGTGATATTGGAGTCGTGGCTTTGTATAATGTAGCAAACGACAAAGGTGAGCGAGTATATTGTCTATCCTCTCTTTCTATGACGATAAATAATAAGAGCACAGCTTGGTTTTGTTGAACTTCGCAATTTTAGGCTTTAGGACTCACAATAAGCCTTTTCTCTATTCATTTATAAGCGATTATGTCTGCATTTTTATTGTTTAAAGTTTATTTATACCCAATCAACTGTCTGTGTTTTTGTTTCAGTACTTAGTGACCTTCTTCAGAGAATGCGTTCTGATTTGAGTTCGAAAAGAGACCTCATACAACAGGTATGTTGTGTGCAGTTGGTATGACATCATTATGACATCATCAAAACAGTATGCTGGACAGAGGGAGAGTATAGTGGGTCAACTGAGGCCTGCTGAGGCGCAGACTATCGGCATCAGAACCCAATGGAAGGCAGACCAGCACACTGAGAAATTCACTAAAGGGTACTAAGATCTTAAGCCTTTCTATCTATGATGTTCTCTCTCTCTCCCTCCCTCCCTCCCTCCCTCTCCCTCCCTCTCTCCCTCTCTCCCTCTCTCCCTCTCTCCCTCTCTCTCTCTCTCTCTCTCTCTCTTTCTCCCTCCCTCTCTCCCTCCCTCCCTCCCTCTCTCTCTCCCTCCCTCCCTCTCTCCCTCTCTCTCTCTCTCTCTCTCTCTCCCTCTCTCCCTCCCTCCCTCCCTCCCTCCCTCCCTCCCTCTCTCTCTCTCTCTCTCTCTCTCTCCCTCCCTCCCTCTCCCTCCCACCCTCCCTTCCTCTCCCTCCCACCCTCCCTCCCTCCCTCTCCCTCCCACCCTCCCTCCCTTTCTCTCTCTCAATGCACAAATATTGTAGAGTTTAAGCTTTTGTGAAGTGAATTTTTTTACCAGCTAATCAAAACAATACCTACTGCAATTTGTGTTCTGACGGCCTTGTACTGTACTATTGTGAAATCTGTACAAAGCTATTCTTAACCCTTGCATAACGCACAACTTCAGCTGTGAAATCATTACACAAAATTTTTAAATTCGAATTCACTAAAATTTTATAACAACCACTACAAGGCTGTTCAGATTAGAGATAGTAATAAAAACTTTACCATATCAGTATCTCTTATGTTTCTTTTGCTGCTCTAGACTAGAAAAAGTCACATATTATGTCCAAGCTGTCAAGATGCTGAAGGAAGAAGCGGAGAGTATACAGAAGAAACGTACGGGCATTAAAATTTTAAAATTCAAATTATCTTGGTTTTTTTCAAATTTACAGCAGTAAATAGAGATCATGGTCAACTAGCTGTTGAACATATAAGGTAACCATCGGAGGATTTTGAAATTTGTGCACTATGTGAAAAATTCTTTCATGTAAATTTAAGTATTGACACGACCTTGATTATGCCTCGGTGGGCGGAGCCACGGGGCATACGGTAGTCTGTTTGTGTATCTGTGTATGTATGTATCTGTGTATGTATCTGTCTGTCGGCAGGATTTCTCGTCACTCGCTGAAAACTAAGCGCTGAAACGTGCAGCACAAGCTAAATTCGATATTTGCTTGAAAATGAATTGTAAGGATTTTGGTTATAAGGGTCTGTTCGTGAGTTGTGATTGCTTACCTCGCGATCGCCGGCTGGCGATCTAGTTGCTGATGTAAAGACAAAAATGTCTATTGCTGGCTGCCTTACAGCTAGTGAGTTCGCCTTTACTTCAGAACAGCACGGCAGACTTGTATATGAAGCTGCGTTCTCGAGTTATGGCGTAGCTTTGCTTACCTCGCGATCGATGGCCGTTGCTGGCGATCTAGAGTTCTCCGTAGACAAAACTATTCACAGTTGACTGCCTAGAAGCTGATAGGTTACATTGTATGTCTAAAGAAATTGTGCAAGCAAGTTATGGACGCTATCTCGCTCGTTGTACGTGCTGTGCCCTGAACATTATAGACACGCCCAGTTGAATTAGTGGTCAGCACTGAGATTGCATAACTATTATACTGCATTGTGATTGCTGTACAGAAAGGTACAACAACTGCAGTTTAATTTTACTGTGTATGTTTTTATAAGTTGTTATAGCCACTAACATAGTGTTCAACTAGCAACAGCAGACTTTTATTACAGCTTGAGTATTTCAGTTCAGCGTATTTGCAGACAGGCATGTATGCATAACATTTCACCGAGGCATAAGCACCTTCGGTGCCTAGTTTCTGACGGCAGTTTTATTCACTCATGCATTGCCCATTGTATTTGTAACAGTGAACTATTTAACCCCTGGATTCTTTCTCCTATCATTAATTCCAATTGGACGAAGTGTATTTTTATGTAATCACATTCTCATTGCATTTGTGGTCCTCAAGATTAACCTGAAGAGTGTTTTTTTGTGACTTACAGCTCTAAGAAGCACCCAGTTTATCTTTAAGTTGCATTTGGCGTTTAATTATTTCTTTCAATTCAATAAAGAGTTAGCTCAAGCTTCAAACAATATTCGATAATCGGACTTCAATCAGTCTGAGAGCAGGTGGAAGGTACCTGTCTAGTCAGGCTGTTTCAGTGAAGCATGCATGAACAGTGCTGTTTGTATTATGCTGCGAATCAGCTAACATTGCCAAAAGAAAATGATTTAACCCTAAGCAAACGACTGTATCAGCTAACAGAGCCAAAGAAAATAATTTAACCCTAAACAAACGAATGTATCAGCTAACAGAGCCAAAGATAATGATTGGGTTAGACTAAAAACCACTGCATTGAACTCAATTACCTTGTCTGTTAAAAAAGGAAATATGGTTATAATTTGAGGAAATCTGTTCTTTATAGCCATACCTTCCAAAGGAAGTTTTGTTTGCTAACATCCTTGTGTAAAGAGTTACTGTTGTATTATAAAATACACTTATTGAAGCTTCTAGTATTATATCATTGTTATTTATTGTTTTTTTTGCTTTTTGTACAGAGCACGCCTTTCGGAAATATACACAAGTGGACAAGAGAAAATTATGGAAATGCAGGAAATCCGATCAGATATTCACAGTCGACTATATAACTTTGTAAAGTAAGCACAGAGCATAGTGTGACTGAAACTTGATTCACAAAATTTTGAATTGAAATTGTTAAAGTTTTGATCAGTTGACAAAATTGTATTGGTTAGAGGTGAAAAAAAATACTTGCGAGTTTCAAGTATTTGTACAAATTTTTCGTCAAAAAAAATTGTGAAATTTTGAATTTTGTCTGAGGTTGCTAGCTCATGTGCATAAATAAAATAACAATTATGTCAATGATTCTAATTTTTTGCTGTGATAATTATTATGGCGTAATGTTCAGTACTCAATATTTTTTCTTGTTAAAATAAAAATTATGCATAATGATACCTAGTTATTGTGACATGTGTTATGTTGCTCGTAGTAACTGCATTGCATTGAGAGAAGAGATCAGCGAATTCAGTAATTTCCTCGAACAGAACAAGACCGAATGCAAGAAAGTGATGCAGAGCTTACACAAGGTAAATACATGTCTACCATAGACCAGCTAGGCAGCTGTAGACCGCTGCTATTTTGAAGCTGTTTCATGAATTGACAGTATTTCGCAAAAGCAAATCTGTTTTCGAGCATTGGCGCTGCTGTTTTTTTCGTGTACGTGTACTCATACATTTTCTTAGCAACATGTACAATCATGGATGTGTAGGGATTTAATTTTGTGAAATTTGCTGTTTCATTTATTCTGTGTGAAATGTTTTCAGCCTGTATGCATCGTTAATACCTTGTGTTCCAGTCCATAAACTAAAATTCACTCAGTTTGTGCGTCAAAAATCAATTCTGTTATGTGTAAGTTGTCATAATTATGCGTGTGTTTTGTCGTTGTAGTGGATTCAAGACCATCACCAGAGAATGATGTCAATCAGACAAATGATGGCAGAGAAACTTAACAACAGTCAACATTCACCATCTTCCTCCTCCTCCTCCCAGCAGTTGAGATCAACTGAGATGAAGAGGTGAGTGTGTGACTATCATCACTGACCCACTCGCTCACTCACTCACACACACACTCATTTATCCACCCACCCACCCACTCACTCACTCACTCACTCACCCACCCACCCACTCTCTCACCCACCCACTCACTCATTGCTCATTATTTTTCAGATTGCTGGACAAATTGTCTACCTGTAACATAGCAATGCACTCACTTGCTGCACAACAGCGCAGTACACTAGACAAGTAAGCTCCAATGCAATATCTCGCCTCACACTTTACTTTATTTCTCTCTAGGTTTTGATAAGAAAGTACTTTGTGTTATCCAATATCTGTTTTCTTTCTTTTCGTATCTTTTTCTTTCATAACTTTCAGTTTTCATATATTCTTGTTGTTTCTTGGTGACAAATCAAGTGATATAAATAAATATTTGCAATATAATTGGTATTTGCTTAGTCTATGGTGGTTATTTTAAGTGATAAGAACTGACCCGCAGATCATAAAAATAAATAAGAAATAATATAAGTTCTATTATTCGAGGGCCCTTGTTGTTTTTGGTAGGTTAGTGGGTTTTACATGGCTACTGGGCGGTGGCTGGTAGTGCCTTGCCTGCGAGGCAGCTGCTTCTCTATATTGAGGTGTTAAGTGTTCGTAATGATAAGGTGAGGTAGTAGATAGAGGCATTTGGGGTGGAAATCTATCGCCGGAAGAGAAAGGAGGAGTACAGGTTTCAGAGAAAGGAGGTTGATTTGGTGGTAAGGGCTGTTGAGAGATGGTAGTTTGAGGAAGGAAGGAAGAAGAGGGAAGATAGCTTATGTCAAATGCTGGGTTGTAATAGTGAGGGGGAGGGGTGAAGTGATGCTGTGGGTATGTAGGGACGGGTGGTCGATTGTGCTGATGTTGCATACTGGGTCCAGGATAAACTTGTGGAGCCATGCCAGGCATGTATCCTTCGTGCAACGGGGACATTAGGAAATCTGGAATGTCTTCGAGAATGTCGTACAAAAGAACAGGATCCTCGGCAAATATCGGAGGAGACATGACTGAACTAGGGCTCTCCAGGAGACTCTGCAATTGAGACATTTCTCTAGTGTACGGACCTTCCACTGGCAGTGCTGATGGCTGTTCAATGGAGCGAGATGGTGGAATGCTGTCAAGGCTAGATGATTGCAAAGGAGATTTTGCCTCTTTCTGACTACGAGATGTTTTCTTTGATGAGCCTGGTCGAGATGAAGTAGATGATACAGTTAAAGTTGTTGGCACTTCAGGCGAATGAGATCGATCTTGTGAACTTGATCTTGTCTTTTTTGATTTCTCATCCGAGTCAACTTCTACTTCTGCGGTGAATAAAAATAATGAACACCTTGAATGATACTGCTGCATACAGCTTTTACCTTGCAACTGAGTTTGGGCTATGTTGGAATCAAAGGGTAGGCTAGCCGGCCAAAACGACGGAGGTCTTGGCACTTTGCTCAACTCTTCTTCAACCTTGTGTTTCTTCTTTTTTCTACGATACTTTGCTCTTCTGTTTTGGAACCAAATCTGCAAAATTTATTTTTATTTATACAACACAATCATTTTCATGTAGGGCATACAGCAATGCATGCTAAAAGACAAATGGTTCACAGGAAACCCAGGCAATGTCCTGGGATGATCAAAGCATGTATTTTAAACTGCAAACAGAATTTTGAATACTTCACTGGATACACTTTCCAGTCAAGAGTTGTAATAGTCTCATGCAGACACTTTGTGTGAAGAAATACATGTTCCATACAACTTATAGTGTACAGCTTAGCCAAGTTATGCAATTATCCGCAATGCACTTTCTATCTATAGCTTGTATGTGTACATTTGTTCTGCATTGTGTGCTTTTCTATTATTCTTGCAGTTGTTAATCGATGCGTCTATAACAATTTCTGCTCTCATTATATCCATCAAAAGTTCCAACTCGTCTTCTGAGCTCAGAATAGGCTATTCAAGTGTATACCAACTATGCAGGCATGCCAACTCAGAATGACATTAGCCTGGCTGATAAATTGGAAGTAAAAGCTTATTTAATTATGGTAGCTAAGCTCCCGAGAGAACTCAAAATGTAACAATATAATTAACCATCTTCCTGATGCATTTCCCTACAAATTATTTCAGGAAGCTGACAACTGGAAAATTCGCACTGTGCTGATGTACAGTGGATATGCATCTTACTCCAAGGCATACAGTTGCCCAGCAAATTGTCTGCTGTTTGGTTTGGAGAGTATAGCTATCAAAAGTTCACTGCTACTTCACCATCCTTCCCACAATGTACAAGTGCACTGTGATTAGTAGTGTTATGTAACAACCGGTAACCTTTAAAATGCACATACACAAAATATGCATTTTTGCATAATGCATTTCAAGCAAGACTTATTCTAAAGTAAATTTAGTTTTACTTATTTTGGTGAATGTTCTTATGTTCAAAACTAACCTGTATATGGTTTAATGTGAGTTCTAATTCTTTAGCGATTGCTGCCCTTTCTTTTGCATTTGGAAACCGGTTCTTTTCGAATATCTCCTCGAGATGACAGAGTTGCTTTGGAGTGAACTGAGTCCGTGGTTTCTTAGAGCTTTCCATTTGATATGACAGAGAAGGCAAAATATTACTGGAAGGACCTTGGATAGGAGGCATTGTGTATAACTGAGGTCCGGAAGTCTCTCCATGTTCTGCAAAAAGAATGATCATTTCACATTTGGTGCTTAAGTTGCAGCACGGCATTGGTGTTCATGTTTCTGATATAGGGCATTGGTATTCATGTTTCTGATTATAGCCGCAGGTATCAACGATACAAATTTACACCTGCTCCATCAAAGCAGACCTACAATAGCCAGCATGCATACAAGACAATTTACACCTCTCTACAACTAGTACTCTGACCCGGCAAGGGCAGGAACGTTTTACGCTGGGCCAAACCCTGGTCCCACAGTGGTTTCAGACTCGGTAAGCAATGGGTCACCTATGTGGCCGCTTAAACTATCAATAAAGTCAATATGTACAGCCATAGCAATTCGGTTTTCTCACTCATTTACTTGATCTTCAAAGGAAGAAATATTTAATCTATTACCAACGATGAAAACAGTTCCCTCCCACAAAATGGAGCAAGGAGTGACGAATGCTCCCACTTGATCTAACCAGCACACTTGTGGGCTGGTAATGATGAAACTAAAGCTGTTAGTATTTCAGCTAACACTACCTAAACTCCCGACCTTTGACTAGCAATCACCTCAAGATTAGGGTAAATGTTGGTGTACATAAGAAAAGGCACATAATGCATCTGTTAACAAATAAAGTAAAAAAGCTTTATCTTTTAACAAAATATACCCAATTTATTTACACTGCACAAACAGACGGCTTGCATACCAAATCATTTCTCACTCTAACTTGCATATTACCTGCAGGGTGTTGTCCACGATCCGCTAAACTTGCACCAGATTGCCCTGGCAGAAACAGCTCAGGCATACCACAGAACTCAGCACTGCTCGCAGCGGCAGGAGTTGCACGATCATGCGTGTCTTCTTGCGGAGCGTCTCCGCTGCCAGACTTGCGATGACTCGCCATGCCGCAGTGTCTGTGTTACAGAATCCAGAGCTCGTGCAGTTCGGCGGCTTATGAGCAGATCACCAGCTGCAGGTTCCAGTAGGAAAACCATTCTATATCATTGTTTCTCCGCTAAGATGTCGAACTGTCCGGCCCTCCAAAATAAACACGTGGAGAACAAAAATTGAAGAGAAATAAAGCGTTCGATGCACGGGAGTGTCCGGGAACCACACTCACCTGGGGAAAGTATCCGTACGTAAACGGTAAAGCGATGAAGGCATTGATACTTGTTGGAGGTTTTGGCACCAGATTGCGTCCCCTGACCCTCTCCAGACCAAAGCCTCTGGTAGAATTTGCAAACAAGCCGATCCTGTTACACCAAGTGGAAGCACTGGTCGAGGTAAATAGTACACATGCGGCCATTATAGTATGAATAATTATTGAAAGATGGCTGTGTTTTCTGTAGGCTGGGGTAAAACATGTCATTCTTGCTGTCAGCTACCGAGCAGAGATGCTGGAGAAAGAAATGCAGGAACAAGCAGCCAGGGTAACAATGCAGCAACAACCAGCTAGCTAAACAGGGAGATAATTATGATTTTTATTTTTGCTTTTCCCAATCTCTAGTTGGGCATCAAAATCAGTCTCTCACACGAAACAGAGCCTCTTGGCACTGGTGAGTGAATTGTTACAATGAGCGTACTTTGAACCTTGAGAACGATTGTAAAGATTGTACGGACCTTGAGAAAGATTGTAAAAAGAATCATCTGTCACTGACAGCTGCAAATTGCACGTAATATTATGTATCAAAAATCGTTCTTGCATTGGTTGGGAATTCAAATTGTGCTCTGTGCAGGGCAATGCACCTGTTATTACGACCTGTACTACCTGTTTAGTCCTGAGTCTCCTACTTGTTGTAAGGCAGCTCTATTTTCTTCAGCTGGGCCTCTTGCTCTAGCCAGGGAGAGTCTGCTTGTGGATTCAGAGCCGTTCTTTGTCCTCAACAGCGACGTCATTTGCAACTATCCATTCAAGAAACTGCTCCAGTACCACAAAGACCATGGCAAAGAAGGCACCATTGTGGTGAGTAGGTATTTGAGCTAGAACAAGCTAAGCTTTCAACTGCAAAGTATTGTCTTAGTTGCTGCTCAGTGAGTCGTCATGGTTACAAAAAGAGTTGAAATCTTGTACATTTGCAATATCCGAAATTTTTAAAATTGATTTCAACCACATTGTGACATTTGCTCACATTCGTAATACCGTATACTCTGGTTACACCAGGTTAAAAATGTATTTTTGCTATACAGCCATGACGTAATTTAGTTAAATTTTTTTCGAATATTCAAATTTGATCAATGTGGTCACATGTGTTGGTGGTCCTCTTCGTGGTTTTGGGGTGGACCGATCTCACTCTCTTATTATAAATCGTGTCAACAATCTCTCTTTGAAGTGAAGGTGATGAGAAATCAGAAAAGGTAAGGAGTTATGATAGACCTTGGAATATAGCCCAAATCGAATTGCATGATGTGGAGATCCATGGAGGCCGCCAGACTTGATTGAAATAGTGGGAAACAGCCATCTGGTGGGCCCACTATACCATAGCTTGACTGCTGTACAGATCCTTTCAAATGCTATGCCTTTGTGACCTTAAGAGATATTATACTGCTGGAAGTTTTGGACGCATTTTATCTTATCTAATGTAGGCCTGCTCTATAGTAGATGCATACTTAGTCTTGGGGCAACACAAAATTGTAAAGTATCGCTAAACCTGTTATGCCGTCTCTTACTCATCGATTATTCTTATTTCACTGTTATACGCGGTAAAAATTAATGTGGACGTAAATTGATCTACTCAGTATTTTCTAGTGCAATACATGTTTCTAATCCAGTTCAATGCTCTTGTTATTCTGAAGGTGTGATTATTTGGCTCGTGCTGTTTTAGCTCAGGTAACATGATCTTGTGTTACGAAGCCTTACCTATACCACTGTGATAACTAGGTAGAAAATCCAGCTAAGCACATGGTTATGTTTTTTTTGGACACTTGCTCAAAGGTGATTCTTCAATTTGGTTTCGAGAATGTTTCATGGAAGTCTGTAGTGTTAGGCATAATTATAGTGAAAGAAATTATGATAGGTGGGGTTCAACTGTATATGACTCGCCTGATAAGTGAGTGTGGTACGGTTTCGAATCCCAAAGCTGGTGCTTTTGTTAACAAAAATTCCATGGGTGCACTGTCTTGACTGACAATGTTTGACCTTGTTGAAAGGTATCGAATGGCTTTGCCAAGCATGATGCAGTGAGTCTCATGAATATTCACAAGTCAGTTTGTCTCGCTTGATCATTTTGATTGTTAAGCAAAATGATAGTGATGTAGTTCTGAGCATGCTGGACCAATTATCTGATTGTGTAACACTGTTGTAATCTGGGTTCGTTGTCATCTGGTAAGCAAACAAGTTGTTTATGACTATTTCCTCTGATCTGGCGGCCTGGTTTGCTTGAAAGCTAAACAAGTGTTCCTGAGCAAGCTTGAACATAAAGTGGTTTACATATGATGTCTGAACACAGTTCCATCCAGACTGCTGGGTTTACATAGCCACTTACCTGAGTACCATTAGGACCACTTCAAAGATCCTATCCCCTCCCATCCACCTACCCTAGCTGCCTCATAGGTACTACAATACAGCTACAAGGGATTCCCACAGAGCAAGAAATGGATCCATACGCTTTTAACCCAGCTGCCCAGCTGCATTAATGCTTCCGAGGTCATTTGTACTTTAGCGCCATTGATTGTACCCAAGTTGTGTTGCTTAGATGAGCTAGGTTCACAGGCACTCTGTTCCAATGTTTTGGTTTTGATTGAGCAGTGCACCTTGCACCCCATTACCAAATACAGAGACTGTTGCCTAGTGATTTTGTGCATTTGGTAAAGGGCTGAAAAGTGGATGTTTACACCACCTGTGAAAACTAAACACATCATCATAATATAAGTCTCGCCTGTATACACACAACAGAGGATCACCTGAGGCGCAATGAGGCATAATGAGGCGTGTTTGTAAATTTAAAAGTTCTCAGATCATGCTCCTTGTCAGGCGAAATCAGTAGATCGAGCATGCCCACACGGCAATGTTTATAGTACGGGGCATAGGGCAGTCGGCTCTCCTTTGATATACAGTAGGTTGTTATTGTAAGCTGTGAAGGTTCCGCTGTCTGCTTATATTTTTGCTACTGTCTGCATCAGCACTTCTTGTGCTTAAGCACATGTTACCAAGTTTATGTTGTACTGCAGAGCTGGTTGATTTCTCTCATGTGTGTAACTGAAACTTGATTTTATATATGTACATGTACTGGTGTAGCCGAAGTTAGTTAAGAAGCAGTATAGTGCCATGAACAGCTTTGTGACTAAAGAATTATGTTTGAGCTTCTGTTCAGTTAAAATAAACTTGTAAACTGGTCAGCATAATGAGTTTGATATTCATAGTGTGTTGGTTGACCACATATCAGAGATGGTCATTTCACTGCCTTTGAAGATAGAATAGATCAATATGAGTGGTCTTGCTGGTGGTTAGGAAGTTATTGTCAGTGGTTAGTAAAAGACCATGGCTTGTTTCTCATTAATTGTGTTCTAAGTCTTTGTGCCTAATGTATGAATATCATTACTGGTTCTGTGGTATTGCCAAGAGAGTTTCTTCAAAGTAGATTACACCCACTCTTTCTAGTTTATGCTGAGCTCTCTCTGTCTGGTTTGAAAATGCAAGGAAGAAACTTTTTGTTCTTTTGTCCTTCAGCTTATAATGCCTAGGCACATACACATGTAGCAAGCTGGCAGTGTTCTCTTGCAGCGTGTCTGGGTATGTCTTTTGCTGAGAACTAAGTGCAGTCTTCACTTTGACTGGAAAAGCAAAGCGTTTTCGACTAAAGCAACGCACACGATCTGTAATGTCAAAACTGGTCAATTTTACTGCTTGGTGTGCACCGTAAACACGAGTCTAAAATTTATATCTTACTATTTATTGAAGCTTTGTTCATGAATTACTTGATGTTCTTACCTCAATGGCTGCTAAAGTCCATACTTGGATACTTTACAACTAGAGTAGAGGAATAGAGAAAAAGTGTAGTGCAATACTCATGTGCTATTGGAGAGGTGGAGACAGTAGTGTATTAGTAGGGGGCTAACATGTGTTGCACGAAAGTTTTGCAAATTAATATTCATGAGGGGTGCTGCAATTTCGCTAAATTTTGGGTGTGTGTGCAGTCGTGCAATGCTAGAAAACGAAATAAATGCATTTACCTGGTAAGCAGAGCTTAGAAATTGCCTTACTCAGTATTGGCTATGCAGAGGTTTAATAATAATAAATACTGCCTCCTCTCTCTAAAAAGTGGGGCCCAAAGCCCCACCTGCCTCCCTATATTTCCGCCCCTGTCCCCTATATCTCCGCCCCTGTCCCCTATATCTCCGCCCCTGTCTCCCTATATCTCCGCCCCTGTCCCCCTATATCTCCACCCCTGTCCCCCTATATCTCCACCCCTGTCCCTATATCTCCGCCCCTGTCCCCCTTCATCTTCATCTCCACCCCTGTCCCCCTATATCTCCGTCCCTGTCCCACCTATCTCTGCCCCTGTCCCCCTATATCTCCGCCCCTGTCCCCCTATATCTCTGCCCCTGTCCCCTATATCTCCGCCCCTGTCCCCCTATATCTCCGCCCCTGTCCCCCTATATCTCTGCCCCTGTCCCCCTATATCTCTGCCCCTGTCCCCCTTATCTCTGCCCCTGTCCCCCTTCATCTCCACCCCTGTCCCCCTATATCTCCGCCCCTGTCCCCCTTATCTCCGCCCCTGTCCCCCTATATCTCCGCCCCTGTCCCCCTATATCTCCGCCCCTGTCCCCCGATATCTCTGCCACTGTCCCCCTATATCTCCGCCCCTGTCCCCTATATCTCCGCCCCTGTCCCCCTATATCTCCGCCCCTGTCCCCCTATATCTCTGCCCCTGTCCCCCTATATCTCCGCCCCTGTCCCCCTATATCTCTGCCCCTGTCCCCCTTATCTCTGCCCCTGTCCCCCTTCATCTCCACCCCTGTCCCCCTATATCTCCGCCCCTGTCCCCCTTATCTCTGCCCCTGTCCCCCTTATCTCCGCCCCTGTCCCCCTATATCTCCGCCCCTGTCCCCCTATATCTCCGCCCCTGTCCCCCGATATCTCTGCCACTGTCCCCCTATATCTCCGCCCCTGTCCCCTATATCTCCGCCCCTGTCCCCCTATATCTCCGCCCCTGTCCCCCTATATCTCTGCCCCTGTCCCCTATATCTCCGCCCCTGTCCCCCTACATCTCTGCCCCTGTCCCCCTACATCTCTGCCCCTGTCCCCCTTCATCTCCGCCCCTGTCCCCCTACATCTCTGCCCCTGTCCCACTACATCTCTGCCCCTGTCCCCCTTCATCTCCGCCCCTGTCTTGTGCCAGTGACTAGAGTTGTTGTCCTGTGAAATCATATATTATTACCATGTTACCAACCTCATTGACCAAGGAGAGGTATGATTCCAGTAGAGAGGCATTCTACATCAGTAACATGACCTGATGATAGCCAAGAGAAGAGGCCAGACTGTTTAGCTAAGAGGAGAGTGAGTTATGATATGGTCGTTATCCAGTTAGGATGAGTTTAGTATATTATGTGTGCACTGGAAAATCTTTTTCACTTTGTGGAAATGACTGGAACAATTATTTTCTGTAGATCATAACTGTTATTATTGCATAATCCAGTGGAGTTCTACCATAATTATTCGTTCTTAGCTAGTGGGTCCACTTTACCAGTGGATAGTAAAATGTGTGCATTGCCATAGCAACAAGCGATGTGAAGTGGTGTATCACTATTATTGTCTCTAGTCATTTGGTCACAGTGTTGTTCATTGATGAAGTACCTCACCACCTCGTTGATGACAGCATAGTGTAGTGGAGTGTGTCCATGAGAGTCCTTACAGTTGGTGTCACACTTGTACTTTGTTATTAGGTCAATGATGATATCAACGAGCAGCTGCCAGATGGACCAAACTATGCCAATTTCTGAACTGTTGTAGCATGTACATGTTTTCCAACTTGTCGTAGAATTTCTTAGCTATTGGGTTGAATTTACCAGTAGATAGTAAGTATTACACAGTTTGGGCACAGTACTATTATGAGTTGGTAGTGACCATAGTGACAATGACTAGGGTGATACACCACTTCGCCTTCCTTGACGCTATAGTCACCTCAGCATTGCCCAGTGAATTCTTCAACTTATAGTGCCTGGACACATTACATACTCTCATTGTAAAAATTTATTTAGTTGCCTCTGTAAATTTGCATGTAACATTTTTGATATTCGATTAACCCTTACTTATTTCGTCAAAAAATTGACTTGCTCTAAACTGGCAGTTGTCTTGCAATTTTCTACAACACGTAGTACGCTAGCTGTTCCAAACTAGCACTGTTTTCACTCAACCTGTACTACACTCCAAGTTGGCTACTCCCACTTCGGAACTCCGAAAGTGGCGAGGAGCTCTGCCCCAGGTTATTGGGACATCCACTTTAAAATTCCCCCGTGCAGTACGTTTAGTGGAGAGGGCATGCCGAGAAACAGTGATTTTTAAAGGTAAAGTCGTCTTTTGCAAATAGATTAGTTTCACCTTTCTGAAGCACTTTTCACATAATTTATGACGTCTACAGTAGGTGGAGTCAATTATGACACCAAATGGCGTCATTAGGGTTAAGTTGTACACTCCTTAGAGTTAGAATGATTTGGTTTTTTGTAGTTTTGGGTTATAAGTATCGTTGCTGTAATCCCAAAAATGCTATCTCAAATGCATTATAAAAGTAAAACCTCACTCAGCCGTAGACATTGTTTATGTAACTCCGCCCACTTTTTCTTTGTGTAGGTTACCAAAGTGGAAGAGCCTTCCAAATATGGTGTGGTAATCTACAAGGACAATGGAGAGATCAACAGATTCGTTGAGAAACCGAAAGTGTTCGTGTCCAACAAGATCAACGCTGGGATGTACATTTTCAACCCTAAAATTTTGGACCGGATTGAGGTATCAATTTTTCTCCTATTTTGAGCTTTATTTATACCATTATTTTCTAACAAAAGCTTGTTTCCTTGCGTGGGCATAAATGAAATATTTATAACTCGCTGCATAGTTATGGAATTTTATTTTGCTCTCCCATTCTCTCTTTTTTGACCCCTTCTCTCTCTCTCCCTTCCTTTTCTCTATCTCTCTTCGTTTGTACTCTCTCTTCATTCATCCTCTCTTCCTCTTCTCTCTCTCTCTCTCTCTCTCTCTCTCTCTCTCTCTCTCTCTCTCTCTCTCTCTCTCTTTCTTTCTCTCCTTAGCTCAGACCAATGTCTATTGAGAAGGAGGTGTTCCCTAATATGGCTAAAGACAGTGAACTTTTTGCATTTGACTTAGAAGGTCTGGCTCCATTTCATTGTAGCTCTCACATGATGCTCTTCTTGTCGTAGGGTTCTGGATGGATATTGGTCAACCCAAGGATTTTATCACAGGTACAGCGTTGTATCTTAGTCACCTCAAGACCAGTGTCCCTACTGCTCTCACTACGGGTGACAATTTTGTCGGACCTGTTCTAGTGGTAAGAGAGACCACACCTACCAACCATAGTGTACCATTATAATTAGGAATGCACATCCCTATGTAGGGATGAACGGAAAACAAGATGGCAGCTACAATACAATGTATTAGCATTCAAACGCTCGCCTGGTGGTGAATTTTGTACGTCCAAAGACACTTAGATCTGCTCTCTGGTGTTACCCCATCTTTACAGTAGAAATGAGATTGCTAGATATTGTTACTATAGTGACGAGCCTGGAAACGGTGAAAATCGAGTTTCGTCATCTTCGTTTTTTTCTAAAGCATTCATGGCCTATAGCCAGTAGAGCAGACACTGATGTAGGGATGCATGGTTTATTATCCAGTCAATCGTGTTACCATTCCGTGCTAATTCCTTGTTGGTTCGCATTATGGACCAGTGGCAGATTTTTTCATCCTACATCTTCTCAATTTTCTTTGTACCAGAATTTGGCTCAAAATTTTTGTCCTGATTACATTTTCATAGCTAAGACTTAGAGTTGTTCTTGAAATATTATTACACATGCCTCAAGGGCATCCATTTAAAAGCATATTATGTGAAATAGTACACTTTTCAGTAATTTCATAAAATTAATTGCAATAATTTATGTCATAAGCATAAGATTCAATCCAAATTTCTCTTTGTGTTGGTTTGTATATTTCATGTTTAGAATAGTGAAGACTTTCTCTAATTCTTATTTGCCTTTATCTCTGTCAGTGATGTTGTGTATTAGGAATTGCCGTATGAGAGTAGTCAGCTATTTTATAGCAGCTCTTGATTACTAACAAAGCCATCTGAGACAGATCAATCTTGTGTATTTATGTATTCTCTGCATAATAGGACTAGTGTGCCGTAAATATTGATAATAATTCTTTACTGCAGCATGAGAGTGCTAAGATTGGTAAAGGGTGTCGTATTGGTCCTAGTGTGGTCATTGGTCCAGACGCTGTGATCGAGGACGGTGAGTTAGGCATGTACACATGAAAAACATTCAACTACAGTTCTAATGAACACATACCCTGGACACACTGTATGTAGCAACGGCAACAGTAATATCTAAATGCAGAGGCATGATCGCTCAAGGTTATGATTATATTTTGCGGTCTTCCCTATACTACAAATCATTGCCGAGCAGCAATGCAGAGAATTTTGTACTTACTTACAAAATAAAATCTCCACTAGCTGTAATGGATTCTAGACTTGTTTGTGCTTTATTACGAATAAGAATCTTTGTGATAAGTCACTACGTTATAGAGGCTCTTTCTATCTTTGTTGTTATAGGTGTTTGTATGTCTAAGACCACAGTACTAAGAGGTGCTAAGGTCCAGTCACATGCCTGGGTGCAGTCGGCGATCATTGGCTGGAAATCTACCGTTGGAAAATGGGTCAGTCAAAGCCATATTATGTACATACATGTAGTAATCTAGCGTCAGAGGTTAAATGTAGCTATAGGCTCTCATTGTAAAAATAAAGCACCAAGGGTGCAGATGCCTCGGTGGAATGCCACTATTTCACATACACAGTAAACTGCAGCTATTATACCTTTCTGTACAGCAATCACAATGCAGAAGCCAATCAGTGCTGACCAATAATTCAACTGGGTGTGTCTATAATGTTCAGTTCAAGTGCAGGGCACAGCACACGAGCGATCGAGATAGCGTCCATAGCTTGCTTACACAATTTCTTTAGACATGTGCTGCTATTCTGTAGTGAAATTCTGACCTATCAGCTTCTAGGCAGTCAACTGTGGGTAGTTTTATCTACGGAAAACTCTAGATCGCCAGCAACGGCAATCGATTGCGAGGTAAGCAAATTACGCCATAACTCGAAAACGAAGCTTTATATACAAGTCTGCCACGCTGTTCACAAACTTACTGGCTGCAAGGCAGCCAATTGTAGACAATTTTGTCTCCAGAGAAGTCTAAAACACTACCAACAGCCATCCAAGTGTGCAATTCACACGGTAACTTACACACTAACCTTTAAATCAAACTTCTTAAAATTCAAATCCGAGCAAGTATCGATTTCTACCCGTGTTGCTTGTTTCAGCGATTAGTTTTCAGTGAGCTATGAGAAATCGTTGCGACAGACTGACTGACAGAATGAATGACGACATTTATGCCTCGTGGCTCTGCCCACCGAGGCATAACTAGTGTTTTGTGAGATTCTTGTAAGAATTTACGTACAATGGAACTGTGTGGGTGAAAAAGGTTAGGTCAAGTAAACAAAATAATATTAATGAAGGCTAGATGCCGGTTCCGAGAAAACTTGTTAACCGGCTAATATTCTGATAGAGGCATCTTACATTGTAGGCAGATTGTGCATGTGTGTTTCGTGCATGGATTACATTCTTTTGTCACGTACTGTATGATTCTCTCACTCACTCTTCCTCTCTTTCTCTCTCAGGTGAGAATGGAGAATGTAGCTGTGCTCGGAGAAGATGTTTTGATTCAGGACGAGCTGTATATTAATGGTGCTCGAATACTACCAAACAAAGTGATTGGTGGATCGATACCTGAACCTCAGATCATCATGTGACACCATTAGCTTTTAGCTTTTTATCACTAGTAACTAAAGTACTGTCTATTCCTAATGGTCATAATAATAAGTTTGAAGTAACCATACAATCATCTTCACTGCTTAGTAAGTTATTTCGCTCGTGGGAGAGAATGGAAAGTGAGTGCAAGCTTGAAGAATTGAACCCAAGCTCAAAGACTAAGTGTAAAAGTGATGTTCATCTCCATCGTAACTCTGTAAATTTACTGTGCGAGGTACTGATAGGTTTGTATCCAAATGATCAAAGTTGACAGGAAAGGTTGGTTCCCTTATAGTTATTGAAGCTTTATCGTGTAAACAAAGATGTTGTCAATTTCTCTAGCCTTCACTGTCTCTAATGTAAGATTACTGTCACTTAGTCAGCTGTGCTTAAGTCTTTTTTGAGAGAAAACTTGTCGATGCAATCAGGTGCAATAAAAGATAACATTTCCTCGAAGAAACTTGCTATCTGACACAGCAGTGAGTATCTGGTAAGTCTTAAAAAGGATATCCTGTCCAGTGCAAGATTGAAAAGCTCTGTTTGTGTTCCAATTTGAACCAGGATCAGACCATTCAAACGCACGTGGTCTATTGACAATATTCCACTCTTGACTGACTTTCCCAGTTTGTGTCTCAACTGCTGTTATTTCATTATAAGCTGGTTCTTGCATAACAAGCTATACAGCTTGCAAGCATCTTCATCGGTTGGTTTGATGTTCAATAGTTAAAGCTGAAAAGTAACACTCGTGATCATGGAAGAGGGAGTGAAGAAGAGTATGTCCTCAGAAGCTGCAATCCAAAGCCAATGTGTAAAAGCAACATGTTCATTTCCTAAGTCTGTAAATTTTATCTATTTTTGAGATCAAAGTTGACATGATGCTTGATTTATTAACATGTTAGTAAGTTATGTCACTCATGGGAGGAATGGAAAGTGAGTGCAAGCTTGAAGAATTGAATCCAAGCTCAAAGACTAAGTGTAAAAGTGATGTTCATTTCCATCGTAACTCTGTAAATTTACTGTGCGAGGTACTGATAGGTTTGTATCCAAATGATCAAAGTTGACAGGAAAGGTTGGTTCCCTTATAGCTATTGAAGCTTTATCGTGTAAACAAAGATGTTGTCAATTTCTCTAGTCTTCACTGTCTCTAATGTAAGATTACTGTCACTTAGTCAGCTGTACTTAAGTCATTTTTGAGAGAAAACTGTTGATGCAATCAGGTGCAATAAAAGTTAACATTTCCTCGAGGAAACTTGCCATCTGACATAGCAGTGAGTATCTGGTAAGTCTTGAAAAAGGGATATCCTGTCCAGTGCAAGATTGAAAAGCTCTGTTTGTGTTCCAATTTGAACCAGGATCAGACCATTCAAACGCACGTGGTCTATTATATATTTATAATATTCCACTCTTGACTGACTTTCCCAGTTTGTGTCTCAACTGCTATTATGTCATTATAAGCTGGTTCTTGCATAAACAAGCTATAAAGCATGCAAGCATCTTCATCAGTTGGTATGATGTTCAATAGTTAAACCTGAAAGTAACACTCGTGGTCATGGAAGAGGGAGTATGTCCTCAGAAGCTGCAATCCAAAGCCAATGTGTAAAAGCAACATGTTCATTTTCATCCTAATTCTGTAAATTTTATAAAGCTTTCTATTTTTGAGATCAAAGTTGACATGATGCTTGATTTATTAAAGCAATATTGTGTAAACAAAGATATTGACAGTTAGACTATCAATTATAGTTGAATCAAGGTATATAGGTGCATACATGCATGTTAGTAAGTTACGTCACTCATGGGAGGGAATGGAGAATGGAGTGCAAGCTTGAAGAATTGAACCCAAGCTCAAAGACTAAGTGTAAAAGTGATGTTCATCTCCATCGTAACTCTGTAAATTTACTGTGCGAGGTACTGATAGGTTTGTATCCAAATGATCAAAGTTGACAGGAAAGGTTGGTTCCCTTATAGTTGTTAAAGCTTTATCGTGTAAACAAAGATGTTGTCAATTTCTCTAGCCTTCACTGTATCTAATGTAAGATTACTGTTACATAGTCAGCTGTGCTCAGGTCATTTTTTAAGAGAAAGCTGATGGTTCAATCATGAATTATAGAATAACATTTCCCCAAGGAACCTTACCATCTAACATAGCTCTGGTAAGTCTTGAAGAAAGGGATATAACTAAGTCACTATTACTGCACATGTTCTCACAAAATTTTAACTCGCTACATGTATGTGAAAGTCATAGTGAAAGCACCTTAAATTTTGTAGTGAGCTGAGTTGGAGCTGGACTGTCTGTATGAGTTCAGACAGTGCAAGATTATAAAGCTCTGTTTGTGTTCCTATTTGGAACTGGATCACACCATTCAAACGCACGTGGTCTATTATTTTTACATGTATAATCTTCCACTCTGGACTGGCTTTCTCAGTTTGTGTCTCAACTGGTATTATGTCATTATAAGCTGGTTATTGCATAACAAGCTATAAAGCATGCAAGCATCTTCATCGGTTGGTTGATGTTCAATAGTTAAGTATATTGCTGTTGTAAAATAACACTCGTGATCATGGAAGAGTGAGTGAAGAGGAGTATGTCCTCAGAAGCTACAATTCAAAGCCTATGTGTAAAGTGATATGTTTATTTTCATCCCAATTCTGTAAATTTTATTTTTGAGATCAAAGTTGACATGAAGCTTGATTTATTAAAGCATTATTGTGTAAACAAAGATATTAACAGCTAGATAAGTGTCTTCCCTAGTTCAATAGTTGAATCTAGGTATTATAGGTGCATGCATGTTCGTGTCACACTGTCTTTACTATAACTATTGTAGTTTTAGTTACATTAGTCATCTCATAAGAAAACAGTTCGTGCTATAGACGTCAGTATTTTCTCAAGGAATGCTTGTGCTTGAGGAAACTTTTTATCGAACATAGCAGAGAGTATTTTGGGAAAGAAGAGGATCAACTGACAAGCTGTGACAAAGATGAGAAGCAGAGTCACCATTACTGCACTTGCTATTGATTCCTGCTCTCTCATTTGGAAGATGATGACAATGGAAATGGCGAGACAAATAAGAATCTCTATAACTGCCAGCATTAAATATACTTGACCAGTACTGTTGAAGTTCTTGATTTTTACCTTACGGATACGAATACCCATATAAAACACGAATACAAGAAGCACAGTAGTGTATATAGCTGTAACAATTAAGAAAGAATTGTTGCTGGTTGTTTCAATTCTAGTGTGGATCTCAATCAATGGAAGATCACCTCTGAAGAAATTATAGTGGTAAGAAAAGTGAGTAGGTGGCTTCAGACCAAGTAGAACAGCAAGACATATGTTAGGAATAATCGATAGTGAGAGAACTATTGAAATGAGTGGTAGATTGTTCCACTGTTTACCGAGATCTTTGTTCCAGTATGAGACAATACGATAGACTCGTAATAGTTTGATGAATAGAGTGATGAGTATTAGATTGATCCCATTTATGATGAATATGAAATTAGCAATTGCCATTGCAGTAAATGTTTCACGTGAGAGAACAAAGCTACCTAATGTGTTGAGTTGAATAGCAGCAGCACAAAACAGGTAGCATCCAGCAAACATGAGCAGGCTGAGGATCGGACTGGTGGCCTTGATAACCTTATGACGTCTGTAGCAGAGGTAAAGGATGAGTTGTATTGTAGTGAAGATGATGACACCACCAGTGAGAATGTACAGCACAATGGCCACAGGGAGAGGGACGAGAATGTACTCATACACTCGAGGTACTGTGTCACTTGGAAGATCACTAGAGTTAATATCGAGACGAAAGTCCAGTGAATTAAAGGAATAGTATATTCCAATTCGTTTGTAATCAGCATTGGCCGATATCCAGTATACGAATATTGAATTTGATACACTACGATACTGATTGAACTCAATCCAGCCACTAGCTCCTTGAAACTTCAGATTCATCAAATTCTTTTCAATCACAGCAGTAATCTCAGGCTGTCCAATAGTGTAGTTATCAATGGAGAGGTTTCTGTTCTTTAGTTCTGAGAGAGAATTGTTCAAAGCCAGTGCTATAGCCCATACTTGATCATAGTTATGTGTCTCCAATATGATCGACTCAGAACTGATATTCTGTATCAGTTTCTTATACATGGTGAGGTACTTCATTCGGTATTCAAAAATACTTTTGTTTGAAACAAGGTAAGTGTTTTGATTTAAAATATTTCCTTCAGAATAGAGAAAAAGGTGCCCGCGAGCACTTTTAAAGAATAATGTAACATCTGTGTATTCTAATTTAAGCCATTTTGGATTTGTTCCAACATGTATCCATGTGTAGTGTGGGTAGATCAGTCCATGACGATAAGTGTATGATAGTAAAGCTTTCGATCGTCGTAAATCAAGGAGCTTAATAAGTACACCTGTTTCTGTAGACTTGATGCTTGAAATCACTGCATCTAGATAATATGCTTTAGTTCCTCTTATTCCCAAGCTGAATGCTACCGACTTGTTGCCTGATTGTTTGATTCTCTGTTCTATATCTTTAGCAAGCTCTGAGTACAATGATGAGTCCACACTGTAGACTATACCTACTCTTGTCCAGTTGAACTGATCCATTGTGGCTAGTACTGTGTCAGAGTAGACAGTGGCTGCTCCTCTAAACCGCCACAAGTGTGGAAAATGTTTAAAATGTGTTTCAAATATCGGAGATGAAGCTCTAGACATTTGTATGAGGTCAAACCCTCGATGACCAGCCACAGGAGACAATATTGCAGTGTGCGATGAACAGACTAGTCCCATGACTGCAACAACAGGACGGCATGGTGGACTCACTGTGTGTTTGACCAGCTTATTCAGACCAATACCTGCTTCAGATGATGAGCAAACTTCAATAGTATCTCTGATCAGCTCAATATGATAGCCAGGAAGGATGTCACTGCGATTGTTGATCTCCTCTTGTGCTATAGTGGCTGCTAAAAAATTACGCTCAACAGGCTCCTGCCCATACATAGGCATCAATACTAGCAGGTACAGTGGTTTAGTGTCTCCATTAGTAGTAGAGTTGGGACAACTGGTGGGAGCTCCAAGCTGAACATTAGCTGCAAGAAAGATGAGCAGTAGTAGAAGTAGTGACATCTTGATCCAAACATCACAAAATGATACCATGGCTCTTTATTTATAATTTATTTTAATGACAAATTAATGCTACTTTGCGTAAATCGTCTCTTAGGAATTATTAGATGTGTAAACAATTCGCAAAGGTATATTCAACACCACACTATGAACAAAATGAGATATCAATAGTGTGGTGCTGTATAGCTATAGATTATCTATTTTGGCTGCCTCAATTCTTAGTGGAAAATTGTGATCCAGATATCGCACAGAAAATGAGCAAGTACCACAGTACTGTATGTTACTATTAGCAGCACAGTTACTCTCAGTTGTATGAAGTCTGCCCTATTGTATTATCTTCATAATAAGCTCAATTAGATGCTAGCCTTAAGTATCCAGGGGACTGTGTCCCCAGACACCCTTCGTTGATACATTTAACAGTGATGTGCACAATAAATTCTGGGTACGAACCTGTATAGCATCCATGCCTTTAATATTCAGTGACATTGAGAGAACATGAATTTTTCGTTTCGCTGCTGTAAATTTTGCATGACATTAAAGTTCAATTCACATCATTAAAGGTTAAAACTATTACTTGATTGTGTAAACACTACTCATGCTAGATCAACAATGTTTTGTCTCACAATACTATATCGTAAATATTATTTAAGAGAAAACAACTCGTATGATGGTTTCAAACACCTTTGTGAAACAAGATGTTGCTTTGGGAAACTTTCCACCAAACATAGCAGTGAATATCTTTGGAAAGAAGAGGATCAACTGGAAAGCTGTGACAAAGATGAGGAATAGAGTCACCATTACTGCACTTGCTATTGATTCCTGCTCTCTCACTAGGAAGATGATGACAATGGAAATTGCGAGCCATATAACAATTTCCATGACTGCCAGTAACAAGTAAACTTGACCAAAACTGTTGAAGTACTTGATTTTTACCTTACGGATACGAATACCCATATAAAACACTAATGTAAGAAGCACAGTAGTGTATATAGCTGCAACAATTAAGAAAGCACGATTGCTGGTTGGTTCAATTCTAGTGTGGACCTTAATCAATGGTAGATTGCCTCTGAAGAATTTATAGTAGTAAGAAGAGAGAGTAGGTGGCTTCAGAGCAAGAAAAACAGCAAGACATATGTTAGGAATAATCGATAGTGAGAGAACTGCTAGAAAGAGTGGAAGAGTATTCCACTGTTTACCGAGATCTTTGCTCCAGCATTTGAAAATACGATAGACTCGTAATAGCTTGATGAATAGAGTGATAAGCATTAGACTGATCCCGTTTATGATGAGTGCGAAATTAGCAATTGCCATTGCAGTAAATGTTTCAGGTGAGAGAACAAAGCTACCTAATGTATTGAGTTGAATAGCAGCAGCACAAAACAGGTAGCATCCAGCAAACATGAGCAGGCTGAGTAAGGGACTGGTGGCCTTGATAACCTTATGACGTCTGTAGCAGAGGTAAAGGATGAGTTGTATTGTAGTGAAGATGATGACACCACCAGTGAGAATGTACAGCACAATGGCCACAGGGAGAGGGATGAGAATGTACTCATACACTCGAGGTACTGTGTCACTTGGAAGATCACTAAAGTTTATATCAAGATGAAAGTCCAGTGAATTAAAAGAATAGTATATTCCAATTCGTTTGTAATCAGTATTGGCCAATAAGTATACGAATATTGAATTTGATACACTGCGATACTGATTGAACTCAATCCAGCCACTAGCTCCTTGAAATCTAAGATTCTTCAAATTCTTTTCAATCACAGCTGTGATCTCAGGTTGTCCAATAGTGTAGTTATCAATGGAGAGGTTTCTGTTCTTTAGTTCTGAGAGAGAATTGTTCAAAGCCAGTGCTATAGCCCATACTTGATCATAGTTATGTTTATCTATTATTATTAACTCAGAACTGATATTCTGTATCTGTTTCTTATACATGGTCAGGTACTTCATTCGGTAGTCAAAAAAACTTATGTTTGAAACAAGATCAGCATGTTTAGCAACTTCCTTTTCTTGAAAAAGAAACAGATGTCCACGAGCACTTTTAAAGAATAATAGAACATCTTTGTATTCTAATTTAAGCCATTTTGGATTTGTTGTAACATGTATCGATGTGTAGTGTGGGTATATCAGTCCATGACGATAAGTATATGATATTAAAGCTTTTTCTTGGCTTAAATCAAGAATTGTAACCAGTACACCAGTTTCCTTAGACTTGATATTTGAAATCACTGTATCTAGATAATACGCTTTAGTTCCTCTTATTCCCAAACTGAATGCTACCGACTTGTTGCCTGATTGTTTGATTTTTTGTTCTAAATCAATAGCAAGCTCTGAGTACAGTAAAGAACCAGTACCGTAGACTATACCTACTCTTGTCCAGTTGAACTGATCCATTATGGCTAGCACTGAGTCAGAGTAGACAGTGGCTGCTCCTCTAAACCGCCACAAGTGAGGAAAATGTTTAATATGATTTTCAAATATTGGAGAAGACGCTCTGGACAATTGTATGAGATCATACCCTTCATGACCAGCCACAGGAGATATTATTGAAGTGTGTGATGCGCAAACCAACCCCATGACTGCAACAACAGGATGGCATGGTGGACTCACTGTGTGTTGAACCAGTTTACTCAGACCAATACCTGCTTCAGATGATGAGCATATTTCTATCGTATCTCCGATCAGCTCAAGATGATAGCCAGGAAGGGTGTCACTGCGATTGTTGATCTCCTCTTGAGCAATAGTGGCTGCTAAAATCTTACGCTCAACAGATTCCTTGTTGTACACAGGCGACAATACCAACAGGTACAATGGCTTGGTGTCTCCATTAGCCATATGGTTGGGACAATTAGTAGCAATTCCAACCTCTAATACGAGGAGAAGCAGTAGTGCCATAGGTGACATTTTAATTCTGATCCAAATGATGCTTTGGAATAATTTTTTATTTATAATCAATACAGTTCAAATTTTAAATTGCACCTTGGCAAGTGCAAATTGGACATAAAGAGTGTGTCCACATACATTATCACAGCATCAAGGTCTTGCATTGGAGGTGTGGCCCATGTGAGCACGAGTAAGCTGAGTATAAGGGCCTTTAATAACAGCTCTATATGTCTACGTATATCAATCATGACACTTAAATACAGGTATATAGTGTTAGCTGTATGATATACAGCATAATGATGGACTCCTCAAGGCACTCATATAGAAGTACATCTGGATGCATACATGCTTTCTTGATCAAAAACATTTAAAAAAAATTTTGTACTTACTATACTATGACATTAATTTTTTGCACTTATTGGCACACGAGCTGTTGTAATTGGCACGTGGATCTCTAGAGAAAAATTGAATCACTGTCATGGCATTCTGCTAACAAACCACACTATAGTATACTATACTATTCTATACTATACTAAGTAACTATACAATCATCTTCATTGCTGAGTTATTCCGCTCATGAGAGAGACTGGAAAGTGAGAGAAAGCTTGAAGAATTGAACCCAAGCTCAAAGACTAAGTGTAAAAGTGATGTTCATTTCCATCGTAACTCTGTAAATTTACTGTGCGAGGTACTGTTAGGTTTGTATCAAAATGATCAAAGTTGACAGGAAAAGGTTGGTTCCCTTATAGTCATTAAAGCTTTATCGCGTAAACAAAGATGTTGTCAATTTTTCTAGTCTTCGCTGTATCTAATGTAAGATTACTGTTAGTTAGTCAGTTGTGCTTAAGTCATTTTTTTGAGAGAAAACCGTCATTGAAATCATGGATTATAATTATGGTACAATAGAAGATAACATTTTCTTGAGGAAACTTACAGTCTTGAAAAAAGGGATATAACTAAGTCGCCGTGTTCTCACAAAATTTTAACTCGCTACATGTATGTGAAAGTCATAATGAAAGCACCTTAAACTTTGTAGTGAGCTGAGTTGGAGCTGGACTGTCTGTATGAGTTCAGATTGAAAAGCTCTGTTTGTGTTCCCATTTGGACCAGGATCAGACCATTCAAACGCATGTGGTCTATTATTTTTATAATCTTCCACTCTTGACTAGACTCTTGACTTGCTTTCCCAGTTTGTGTCTCAACTGCTATTATGTCATTATAAGCTGGTTATTGCATAAACAAGCTAAACGCATGCAAGCATCTTCATCGGTTGGTTTGATGTTTAATAGTTGAAAAGTATTGGTAAGGTAAAGTGGCCAAATTTCGGTCACCGCCTATTTCCGGTCACTTTGCGGAAAACCCATCGCCCTGGAAAGAAGGGGTTTTCACTCCACCAGCCAATATGCTGCCTTCGTAGCGCCAACATCTCACTACCACAACAGCCAGATTTAGGCTAACCGACTACCTTCCTGTTGGTATAATCAGCGCCACTCTGAACCTTTGTATGCTTGACGGAGCTGAAGTAAAGAAGTGAAACTTTGCCTTATGAATTTTAATTCTTAAAAGAAGGTGTAACTCGTTAGCAAACTAAGCTTAAACTAAAGACTGATCATTAATGAAAATGCAGACGTAGTAGTATCCAGCTATCTTAAGCGATTTCGAGCTGGCAGATGTCTGTATCATGGTAGGTGGAGCTCATTTTAAGCTCTGCGTGGGCGGTGACATTGATAAACAGCTTTTACAAATTTCTCTGCCGCGAAAACAAATAAAATCTTGCAGACAGCTTTGAAAGCGGCAGGAGACGACCAAAGCTAATCGTAGCGCGGCACACATTTTTGGAAATCTCTACAGCACTTTGCATTTAGACCAACAATAGCTGTACCAAGAATCCGTGGCAGAAACATCTGCTAAATGCAATCATTATACAAATGTACTGCTTACTGAGAATAATAGAATGTTATAGGATGCTGAACACATCTATTTCTAGCAAAAAAACAGCTCGTCGCTAGCATAGAAAGTCGCTTTTCAAAGTGACCGGAATTACCCTATTTAACCTCGATTTTCGCTATTTATGGTTACTAGTTTTTATCAATTCTTGCTGCCAAGAAGCATCGAATCTTCAACGCCAACTTTCTCCTGCTGAAAGAGTATACCCAGTAGTATCAGTGACTGCAATGCAAGAGCTCGCGGCTCGTTCGTCTTGGCGCTCGGTGCAAACAGTGACCGGAAATAGGCCACTCTACCTTATTGTAAATAACACTCGTGATCATGGAAGAGGGAGTGAAGAGGAGTAAGGTAACCACGCCTAATTCCGGACGGTTCCTAATTCCGGACACTCTACATTTCATGCTGCATTTCTCAAGAACGCGTTGACGTAGTTTAGCCATTTTCACTACGCAGGTAGAGCTATCATAGCAGCGTCATCTCACTGAGTTTTAAGTACTAAACTATTACCAGTGGTGCAGGAATACAGGTAGAACTAGCACTACTAAATAATTGATCGAAACCGCACCCAACGTGATTTGGTTTCGTCCACCAAGCTTAGCTACTGTTGCTTCGGCGAGTGATCTTGCACACTGACAGACTTCAATATCACTACATCTAACTTTTTATGATAGCAATGAGCTGCAGTAAAGTAGTTGAGTCAACTACTGCCGTAAATTTTAGTCAAAATTCAACCACGTCGATTTCTATCTTATTTTGCACTGCAGTTCTGTTGAATACTCCAACTGTAGTTGATGTTACGGTGCTGAGTATGCAGCAGCAAGGTTGTTCAACCACTCACTGGTAATTCCTGTCATACAAACAGCAGTTACAGGCATTTTACACAAAAATTTCGTTCCCAGCCTGATTCGGTTGCTCAATAATCTAAAGTCAAGCCTGGATTAGTAGTCTTGGCAACTGCAGTGAGTTGAGTGAGTCTTTTCATCGCTTAACATCGAAAGTAACAGCTTTGGCAACTTGCACCATGCTTGCAGGGTTGCACAGACCAACCTTTAGAAGTGTCCGGAATTAGGTAAAGCCCCCTAAAATTGAAGAGTTCCAAAAAGCGGAAAACAAACCTGCCGCTCGTTTACAAATCGAACAATTACTGCTAGAATTGTACAGTGTCGTCAAGAAGAAGGCCCAAGGATTCTACTAAAGTGTAACACTTGGAACTTTCGCCCGTAGAAATTACTGAAATTCCGATAATAGCACAACGTGTCCGGAATTAGGCGTGGATACCTTATGTCTTCAGAAGCTACAATTCAAAGCCTATGTGTAAAAGTGAGATATTCATTTTCATCCCAATTCTGTAAATTTTATAAAGCTTTCTATTTTTGAGATCAAAGTTGACGGGAATCTTGATTTATTAAAGCATTATTGTGTAAACAAAGATATTGACAGTTAGACAATTAAGTGTCTTCCCTAGCTAGTTCAATAGTTGAATCTAGGTATTATAGGTGCATGCATGTTTGTGTCACACTGTCTTTACTATATCTATTGTAGTTTTAGTTACAATAGTCATCTCATAAGAAAACAGTTCGAGCAATAGACGTCACTATTTTCTCAAGAAATGCTTGCGCTTGAGGAAACTTTTTATCGAACATAGCAGAGAGTATTTTGGGAAAGAAGAGGATCAACTGACAAGTTGTGGCAAAGATGAGAAGCAGAGTCACCATTACTGCACTTGCTATTGATTCCTGCTCTCTCATTTGGAAGATGATGACAATGGAAATGGCAAGACAACTAAGAATCTCTATCACTGCCAGCATTAAATATACTTGACCAGTACTGTTGAAGTTCTTGATTTTTACCTTACGGATACGAATACCCATATAAAACACTAATACAAGAAGCACAGTAGTGTATACAGCTGCAACAATTAAGAAAGAATTATTGCTGGTTGGTTCAATTCTAGTGTGGATCTCAATCAATGGAAGATTGCCTCTGAAGAAATTATAGTAGTAAGAAGAGAGAGTAGGTGGCTTCAGAGCAAGTAGAACAGCAAGACATATGTTAGGAATAATCGATAGTGAGAGAACTGCTAGAAAGAGTGGAAGAGTATTCCACTGTTTACCGAGATCTTTGTTCCAGTATGTGACAATACGATAGACTCGCAATAGTTTGATGAATAGAGTGATGAGTATTAGACTGATCCCATTTATGATGAGTATGAAATTAACAATTGCCATTGCAGTAAATGTTTCAGGTGAGAGAACAAAGCTACCTAATGTATTGAGTTGAATAGCAGCAGCACAAAACAGGTAGCATCCAGCAAACATGACCATGCTGAGGATCGGACTGGTGGCCTTGATAACCTTACGACGTCTGTAGCAGAGGTAAAGGATGAGTTGTATTGTAGTGAAGATGATGACACCACCAGTGAGAATGTACAGCACAATGGCCACAGGGAGAGGGATGAGAATGTACTCATACACTCGAGGTACTGTGTCACTTGGAAGATCACTAGAGTTTATATCGAGATGAAAGTCCAGTGAATTAAAAGAATAGTATATTCCAATTCGTTTGTAATCAGCATTGGCCGATATCCAGTATACGAATATTGAATTTGATACACTGCGATACTGATTGAACTCAATCCAGCCACTAGCTCCTTGAAATCTAAGATTCTCCAAATTCTTTTCAATCACATCAGTAATCTTAGGCTGTCCAATAGTGTAGTTATCAATGGAGAGGTTTCTGTTCTTTAGTTCAGAGAGAGAATTGTTCAAAGCCAGTGCTATAGCCCATACTTGATCATAGTCATGTGTCTCCAATATGATCGACTCAAAATTTTTATTCTGTATCTGTTTCTTATACATGGTGAGGTACTTCATACGGTATTCAAAAATACTTTTGTTTGAAACAAGGTAAGTGTTTTGATTTAAAATCGTTCTTTCGGAAAAAAGAAAAAGATGCCCGCGAGCACTTTTAAAGAATAATGTAACATCTGTGTATTCTAATTTAAGCCATTTTGGATTTGTTCTAACATGTATCCATGTGTAGTGTGGGTAGACCAGTCCATGACGATAAGTGTATGATAGTAAAGCTTTTGATCGTCGTAAATCAAGGAGCTTAATAAGTACTCCTGTTTCTGTAGACTTGATGTTCGAAATCACTGTATCTAGATAATATGCTTTAGTTCCTCTTATTCCCAAACTGAATGCTACTGACTTGTTGCCTGATTGCTTAATTCTCTGTTCTATATCTTTAGCAAGCTCTGAGTACAATGATGAGTCCACACTGTAGACTATACCTACTCTTGTCCAGTTGAACTGATCCATTGTGGCTAGTACTGTGTCAGAGTAGACAGTGGCTGCTCCTCTAAACCGCCACAAGTGTGGAAAATGTTTAAACTGTGTTTCAAATATCGGAGATGAAGCTCTAGACATTTGTATGAGGTCAAACCCTCGATGACCAGCCACAGGAGACAATATTGCAGTGTGCGATGAACAGACTAGTCCCATGACTGCAACAACAGGACGGCATGGTGGACTCACTGTGTGTTTGACCAGCTTATTCAGACCAATACCTGCTTCAGATGATGAGCAAACTTCAATAGTATCTCTGATCAGCTCAATATGATAGCCAGGAAGGATGTCATTGCGATTGTTGATCTCCTCTTGTGCTATAGTGGCTGCTAAAAAATTACGCTCAACAGGCTCCTGCCCATACATAGGCATCAATACTAGCAGGTACAGTGGCTTAGTGTCTCCATTAGCCATATGGTTGGGACAATTAGTAGCAATTCCAACCTCTAGTACAAGGAGAAGCAGTAGTGCCATAGGTGACATTTTAACTCTGTTTCAAATAATGCTTTGGTATAATTTTTTATTAGAGTGGATTTATATAATCAATATACGCTGTAAATTTTAAATCACACCTTGCCAAGTGCAAATTGGACATAAAGAGTGTGTCCACATACATCATCACAGCATCAAGGTTTTGCATTGGAGGTGTGGCTCATGTGTTCAGACAGCACGAGTAAGCTGAGTATAAGGGGCTTTAATATAGAGGTCTATATCAATGATGGCACTTAAATACAGGTATAGTGTTAGCTGTATGATATACAGCATAATGATGGACTCCTCAAGGCACACATATAGAAGTACATCAGGATGCAGTGTGTATACATGCTTTCTTATTCAAAAACATAAAAAAAACATTGCAATCAATGAACACAAGCTATGTTACTGAGCACAAGCTGCATTTTGTATGTATTCGCAAGAGTAGAATCATTATGATTTTCATACTCAAGTACATCGTATCAAGTTGAATGGAAGTGAGAGAAAGAGTGCAAGCTTGAAGAATTGAACCCAAGCTCAAAGACTAAGTGTAAAAGTGATGTTCATTTCCATCGTAACTCTGTAAATTTACTATGCGAGGTACTGATAGGTTTGTATCAAAATGATCAAAGTTGACAGGAAGGTTGGTTCCCTTATAGTTATTAAAGCTTTATCGTGTAAACAAAGATGTTGTCAATTTTTATAGTCTTCACTGTCTTTAAAGTAAGATTACTCTCACTTAGTCAGCTGTGCTTAAATCAATTTTTAGAGAAAACTGTCGGTTTAATCATAACATTTCTCCAAGGAATCTTACCATCTAACATAGTGAGTATCTGGTAAGTCTTGAAAAAAGGGATATGACTAAGTCACCCTTACTGCACATGTTCTCACAAAATTTTAACTCACTTCATGTATGTGAAAGTCATAATGAAAGCACCTTAAATTTTGTAGTGAGCTGAGTTTGAGCTAGACTGTCTATGAGTTCAGACAGTGCAAGATTGTAAAGCTCCGTTTTTGAACCGGGATCAGACCATTCTAATGCACGCAGTCTATCATTTTTATAATCTTCCACTCTTGACTGGTTTTCCAGTTTGTGTCTAAACTGCTATTATATGTTATTATAAACTGGTTATTGCATAAACAAGCCATAAAGCATGCAAGCATCTTCATCGGTTGGTTTGATGTTCAATAGTTAAAGCTGAAAAGTATTGCTGTTGTAAAATAACACTCGTGATCATGGAAGAGTGAGTGAAGAGGAGCATGTCTCCAGAAGCTACAATTCAAAGCCAAGTGATAAATTATGTACATTTTATCCCTATTCTGTAAATTTTATAAAGCTTTTTTATTTATGAGATCAAAGTTGACATGAAGCTTGATTTATTAAAGCATTATTGTATAAACAAAGATATTAACAGCTAGAAAAATGTCTTCCATAGTTCAATAGTTGAATCTAGGTATCATAAGTGCATGCATGTTTGTGTCACACTGCCTTTACTATATCTATTGTAGTTTTAGTAACATTAGTCATCTCATAAGAAAACAGTTCGAGCAATAGACGTCAGTATTTTCTCAAGGAATGCTTGTGCTTGAGGAAACTTTTTATCAAACATAGCAGAGAGTATTTTGGGAAAGAAGAGGATCAACTGACAAGTTGTGGCAAAGATGAGAAGCAGAGTCACCATTACTGCACTTGCTATTGATTCCTGCTCTCTCATTTGGAAGATGATGACAATGGAAATGGCAAGACAACTAAGAATCTCTATCACTGCCAGCATTAAATATACTTGACCAGTACTGTTGAAGTTCTTGATTTTTACCTTACGGATACGAATACCCATATAAAACACTAATACAAGAAGCACAGTAGTGTATATAACTGCAACAATTAAGAAACAATGATTGCTGGTTGGTTCAATTCTAGTGTGGATCTCAATCAATGGAAGATTGCCTCTGAAGAAATTATAGTAGTAAGAAGAGAGAGTAGGTGGCTTCAGAGCAAGTAGAACGGCAAGACATATGTTAGGAATAATCGATAGTGAGAGAACTGCTAGAAAGAGTGGAAGAGTATTCCACTGTTTACCAAGATCTTTGTTCCAGTATGTGACAATACGATAGACTTGCAATAGTTTGATGAATAGAGTGATGAGTATTAGACTGATCCCGTTTATGATGAGTATGAAATTAACAATTGCCATTGCAGTAAATGTTTCAGGTGAGAGAACAAAGCTACCTAATGTATTGAGTTGAATAGCAGCAGCACAAAACAGGTAGCATCCAGCAAACATGACCATGCTGAGGATCGGACTGGTGGCCTTGACAACCTTACGACGTCTGTAGCAGAGGTAAAGGATGAGTTGTATTGTAGTGAAGATGATGACACCACCAGTGAGAATGTACAGCACAATGGCCACAGGGAGAGGGATGAGAATGTACTCATACACTCGAGGTACTGTGTCACTTGGAAGATCACTAGAGTTTATATTGAGATGAAAGTCCAGTGAATTAAAAGAATAGTATATTCCAATTCGTTGGTAATCAGCATTGGCCGATATCCAGTATACGAATATTGAATTTGATACACTGCGATACTGATTGAACTCAATCCAGCCACTAGCTCCTTGAAATCTAATATTCTTCAAATTCTTTTCAATCACATCAGTGATCTTAGGCTGTCCAATGGTGTAGTTATCAATGGAGAGGTTTCTGTTCTTAATTTCTGAGAGAGAATTGTTCAAAGCCAGTGCTATAGCCCATACTTGATCATAGTCATGTGTCTCCAATATGATTGACTCGAAACTTTTATTCTGTATCTGTTTCTTATACATGGTGAGGTACTTCATACGGTATTCAAAAATACTTTTGTTTGAAACAAGGTAAGTGTTTTGATTTAAAATCGTTCTTTCGGAAAAAAGAAAAAGGTGCCCGCGAGCACTTTTAAAGAATAATGTAACATCTGTGTATTCCAATTTAAGCCATTTTGGATTAGTTCCAACATGTATCCATGTGTAGTGTGGGTAGATCAGTCCATGACGATAAGTGTATGATAGTAAAGCTTTTGATCGTCGTAAATCAAGGAGCTTAATAAGTACTCCTGTTTCTGTAGACTTGATGTTTGAAATCACTGTATCTAGATAATACGCTTTAGTTCCTCTTATTCCCAAGCTGAATGCTACCGATTTGTTGCCTGATTGTTTGATTCTCTGTTCTATATCTTTAGCAAGCTCTGAGTACAATGATGAGCCTACACTGTAGACTATACCTACTCTTGTCCAGTTGAACTGATCCATTATGGCTAGTACTGTGTCAGAGTAGACAGTGGCTGCTCCTCTAAACCGCCACAAGTGTGGAAAATGTTTAAACTGTGTTTCAAATATCGGAGATGAAGCTCTAGACAGTTGTATGAGGTCAAACCCTCGATGACCAGCCACAGGAGACAATATTGCAGTGTGCGATGAACAGACTAGTCCCATGACTGCAACAACAGGACGGCATGGTGGTCTCACTGTGTGTTTGACCAGCTTATTCAGACCAATACCTGCTTCAGATGATGAGCAAACTTCAATAGTATCTCTGATCAGCTCAATATGATAGCCAGGAAGGATGTCATTGCGATTGTTGATCTCCTCTTGAGCAATAGTGGCTGCTAAAAAATTACGCTCAACAGGCTCCTGCCCATACATAGGCATCAATACTAGCAAGTACAGTGGTTTAGTGTCTCCATTAGTAGTAGAGTTGGGACAACTGGTGGGAGCTCCAAGCTGAACATTAGCTGCAAGAAAGATGAGCAATAGTAGAAGTAGTGACATCTTGATCCAAACATCACAAAATGATACCATGGCTCTTTATTTATAATTTATTTTAATGACAAATTAATGCTACTTTGTGTAAATCGTCTCTTAAGAATTATTAGATGTATAAAGAATTTGCAAAGGTATATTCAATACCACACTATGAACAAAATGAGATATCAATAGTGCGGTGCTGTATAGCTATAGAGTATCTATTTGGCTGCTTAAATCCTTAGTGGAAAATTTTGATCCAGATATCACACAGAAATGTGCAAGTACCACAGTACTTTATGTTACTATTAGCAGCACAGTTACTATCAGTTGTATGAAGTCTGCGCTATAGTATTATCTTCATAATAAGCTCAATTGGATGCTAGCCTTAAGCGTAGTCTAGGGGGCTGTGTCCCCCAGACACTCTGCATTGACGATTTAACAGTGATGTGCATCCCCTTCTAAAAAAATCCTGGGTACGAGCCTATATAGAATCCATGCCTTTAATATTCAGTGACATTGAAGTTCAAAGAGGACATGAAATTTTCGTTTCGTTGCTGTAAATTTTGCATGACAGTAAAGTTCAATTCACATCATAAAGGGTTAAACTTTGATTATTAATACTTGATTGTGTAAACACTACTCATGCTAGATCAACAATGTTTTGTCCTACATCGTAAATTTAACAGAAAACAACATGTATGATGGTTTCAATTTTCAAACACCTTCTTGAAACAAGATGCTGCTTTGGTAAACTTTCCATCAATCATAGCAATGATTATCTTTGGGAAGAAAAGAATCAACTGACAGACTGTGACAAAGATTAGGAATAGAGTCACCATTACTGCACTTGCTATTGATTCCTGCTCTCTCACTAGGAAGATGATCACAATAGAAATGGCGAGCCATATAACGATTTCCATGACAGCCAGTAATTAACAAGTATAATTTTGTAGCAGGTATACTGTGATCAAGGTCATGGTGTTATCAGACATGCATCTATGGTCTTAAGCTCTGTGCCTATATTGCATGCTCTCGAGTTAAGTACTGCTTTGCCGGCTTCCAATAACCTAAAGTCTCTAAAATTCTGCATGAGACTATAATATTTTGATATAGGCATGTGTGAGTTGGATCTAATCTAGAAGTTTTGTACGAGGGGGCAATGGGTATGTTGAATAATTTGGGACAAGCAATGTGGCATCGACTCAAAGAGGAGTAAAATATATTATGGTGGGATCAACGAGCGTCTCACTCTCACTGGCAAAATGCCTACACCAAAATCAGTATAGAACTATTAAATTAGACTGCTTTGATAAATGAAAGATTAACTAATTATACTGTAGTTCATTGTCCAACTTAAATTTAGTGAAGTGTAAATTCTTATGCTTGTCATCACCTTCAACATTAAAAGTGATTTTGGTGCAGATCCATACAGTCTTGCATGGTCCTACAAATGGTTACATATGATGAGCTGTTGACTATGTTGACTGTCGCTTTCACTGACCTTTTCACACACACAAAGTGAGCATAGCTACAGCAGTTTTAGAATTACCATATAGCTGTATCACTATTGCAATCATGCAACAATCATTATTTATGCACAATCAAGCACATTTATACACACTTATTATCAAAGAATACATCTGTTACCATCTTCATGAATAGAAAATGCACAAATATTGAAGCTAATACAGAATTATTCAAACTTAAACGAATTACAATGATTATCTCTATGGAAGAGCCTGTAAACTATTTCATGCATGATTAAGAAAACATGATCTTCACAATAGTTGCCAACACCTTTGTGAAACAAGATGTTGCTTTGGGAAACTTTCCACCAAACATAGCAGTGAATATCTTTGGAAAGAAGAGGATCAACTGGAAAGCTGTGACAAAGATGAGGAATAGAGTCACCATTACTGCACTTGCTATTGATTCCTGCTCTCTCACTAGGAAGATGATCACAATAGAAATGGCGAGCCATATAACGATTTCCATGACTGCCAGTAACTAGGCACCGAAGGTGCTTATGCCTCGGTGGAATGTTATGCATACATGCCTGTCTGACTAAATATGCTGAACTGAAACACACAAGCAGTAAAGAAAGTCTGCTGTTGCTAGTTGAACACTATGCTATAGCTAGTGGCTGACAAATCTGACATGGTATTCAATATTGGCAAGGAATATTTTACATAATATTATACTAGTGAGATGTAAGGTGTAGAGAAAAGAAAATAAAGATACACAGTAAAGTTAAACTGCAGCTGTTGTACCTTTCTGTACAGCAATCACAATGCTATTATAGTTATGCAATCAGAAGCCAATCAGTGCTGACCACTAATTCAACTGGGCGTGTCTATGTTGTTCAGGGCACAGCACGTACAATGAACGAGCGCCATAGCTTGCTTGCACTATTTCTTTAGACATACGATGTAACCTATCAGCTTCTAGGCAGTCAACTGTGGATATTTTTGTCTACGGAGAACTCTAGATCGCCAGCAACAGCCACTAGATCGCGAGGTAAGCAAAGCTACGCCATAACTCTAGAACGCAGCTTCATATACAAGTCTGCCGTGCTGTTCTGAAGTAAAGGCGAACTCACTAGCTGTAAGGCAGCCAGCAGTAGACAATTTTGTCTTTACATCAGCAACTAGATCGCCAGCCGGCGATCGCAAGGTAAGCAATCACGCTATAACTCACGAACAGAGCCTTATAACCAAAATCCTTACAATTCATTTTCAAGCAAATATCGACTTTAGCTTGTGTTGCAACTTTCAGCGCTTAGTTTTCTGCGAGCGACGAGAAATCCTGCCGACAGACAGATACATACACAGATACATACATACATACATACATACATACATACACAGATACACAAACAGACTACCGTATGCCCCGTGGCTCCGCCCACCGAGGCATAACAAGTATACTTGACCAGTACTGTTGAAGTTCTTGATTTTTACCATACGGATACGAATAACCATATAGAACACTAATGTAAGAAGCACAGTAGTGTATACAGCTGCAACAATTAAGAAAGCACGATTGCTGGTTAGTTCAATTGTAGTGTGGATCTCAATCAATGGAAGATTGCCTCTGAAGAATTTATAGTAGTAAGAAGAAAGAGTAGGTGGTATCAGAACAACAAAAACAGCAAGAAGAATGTTAGGAATAACCGATAGTGAGAGAACTGCTAGAAAGAGTGGAAGAGTATTCCACTGTATACCGAGATCTTTGTTCCAACATTTGAAAATACGAAAAACTCGCAATAGTTTGATGAATAGAGTGATGAGTATTAGACTGATCCCGTTTATGATGAATATGAAATTAGCAATTGCCATTGCAGTAAATTTTTCAGGTGAGAGAACAAAGCTACCTAATGTATTGAGTTGAATAGCAGCAGCACAAAACAGGTAGCATCCAGCAAACATGAGCAGGCTGAGTAAGGGACTGGTGGCCTTGATAACCTTATGACGTCTGTAGCAGAGGTAAAGGATGAGTTGTATTGTAGTGAAGATGATGACACCACCAGTGAGAATGTACAGCACAATGGCCACAGGGAGAGGGATGAGAATGTACTCATACACTCGAGGTACTGTGTCACTTGGAAGATCGGTAGACTTCATATTGACATGAAAGTCAAACGGATGAAGAGGATTGTATATACCAACTTGTTTATAAGTTTCATTGGCCAATATCCAGAACACTTCTATTGGAGTAGACACAGCACGATACTGATTGAACTCAATCCAACCACTATAGCTCCTTGAAATCTAAGATTCTTTAAATTCTTTTCAATCACAGCTGTAATCTCAGGCTGACCAATAGTGTAGTTATCAATGGAGTGGTTTCTGTTCTTTAGTTCTGAGAGAGACTTGTTCAAAGCCAGTGCTATAGCCCATACTTCATCATAGTTATGTGTCTCCATTATGATCGACTCGAAACTGATATTCTGTATCTGTTTCTTATACATGGTGAGGTACTTCATTTGGTATTCAAAAAAACTTATGTTTGAAACAAGATCAGCATGTTTAGCAACTTTCTTTTCTGAAAAAAGAAACAAGTGTCCACGAGCACTTTTAAAGAATAATGTAACATCTGTGTATTCTAATTTAAGCCATTTTGGATTTGTTCCAACATGTATCCATGTGTAGTGTGGGTAGATCAGTCCATGACGATAAGTGTATGATAGTAAAGCTTGTGCTTGGCGTAAATCAAGAAGTGTAACAATTACACCAGATTCCTTAGACTTAATATTTGAAATCACTGTATCTAGATAATATGCTTTAGTTCCTCCAATTCCCAAACTGAACGCTACTGACTTGTTACCTGATTGTTTGATTTTTTGTTCTAAATCAGTAGCAAGCTCTGAATACAGTATAGAACCAGTATCGTAGACTATACCTACTCTTGTCCAGTTGAACTGATCCATTATGGCTAGTACTGTGTCAGAGTAGACAGTGGCTGCTCCTCTAAACCGCCACAAGTGAGGAAATTGATTGTAATGATTTTCAAATATTGGAGAAGACGCTCTGGACAATTGTATGAGGTCAAACCCTTCATGACCAGCCACAGGAGATATTTTTGAAGTTTGTGATGCACAAATCAGTCCCATGACTGCAACAACAGGACGGCATGGTGGACTCACTGTGTGTTGAACCAATTTACTCAGACCAATACCTGCTTCAGATGATGAGCAAATTTCTATCGTATCTCCGATCAGCTCAATATGATAGCCAGTAAGTATGTCACTGCGATTGTTGATCTCCTCTTGAGCAATAGTGGCTGCTAAAAAATAACGCTCAACAGATTCCTTGCTGTACATAGGCGACAATACCAACAGGTACAATGGCTTGGTGTCTCCATTAGCCATATGGTTGGGACAATTAGTAGCATTTCCAACCTCTAACACGAGGAGGAGCAGTAGTGCCATAGGTGACATTTCTGATTCTGATCCAAATGATGCTTTGGAATAATTTTTTATTTATAATCAATGTATGGTGTAAATTTTAAATCACACCTTGCCAAGTGCAAATTGGACATAAAGAGTGTGCCCACATACATTATCATAGCATCAAGGTCTTGCATTGGAGGTGTGGCTCATGTGTTCAGAAGTAAGTAAATATAACAGTCGAAGTACAGTCTCAGTCAAAATATAGTATTCTTCTTAGTTCTTTCATAAAAGTCAACCATTGTGTTATTGACAAGCCAGTGCCTCCTAAATAGAGTGAGCGCCATCTTCAAAGTGTCTCCTGTGTTCAAAAACTTAAACTCTATTGTTTAGACGAGAGCCGTATATTGTATGCACAATTATGACCATAAATGTGTTGTGCGCAAACTATGGATCGGGACAATCCATGGATTGTCTGCTCAATCCATGGCTCATCCCTAATAATCCTTCTCTGAAGAGAACATCAACGAAAACACTGCATGCCACTGTGATTCAGTGGATCGCCATTGTCTTCGCCAGCCGAAAGGTAAGCCACGCCGGATTTCCTTTCTCTCGACTGATCACCTTGCTCCGTTTCTTCTTCTTTTGCGCAAACGATTTTGTGATGTAGTCCTCCAGCGAAGGCGGCGGTTTTTCTGTCAAACATGCATGACGACTTCACTGCCGAACGCTTGACACATGTGTGATTGCGCAATCCATGGATCGCGCAAGTGCATGCAATCCATGGATTGCCCGCGCAAGGCACGTATCCATACTTTGAGCAGCCCAATCCATGGGTTGTCTCGATCCATGGTTTGCGCATATCAAATACACTAATAATAATATTATTATTATAATTTGTATCTATGTCTTAACTCCTAGCATACAGGATGGAGGCCGTTAACAAATCATTCTGCAGGATATGGGGTATGCCTACAGTGAGCACAGAACTGAGTACGGGCTGCTTTTTCGTCTAAAATAAACACAGTTGGTCTTCTTTCAAAGCAGCTATAGCCAGGAGAGAAGTTTGATGGGATAATGGGAGAAGTTTGGTTTTTGTAATTTAATTTGCTGAAAAAATAATGTTTGAGACAACCTTTCAAAAATTATTATTGGCTTATGCATTCAAGATCAACGTGTATCGAAACCAAAGCATTCTTCCAACCAGCCCTCTCTGTCAATTCCTATAGATTTTTCATGCCAGATTGCTGTTTGAATGTGCAAACCAATCCCATGACTGCAACAACAGGATGGCATGGTGGACTCACTGTGTGTTGAACCAATTTACTCAGACCAATACCTGCTTCAGATGATGAGCAAATTTCTATCGTCTCTCCGATCAGCTCAATATGATAGCCAGGAAAGATGTCACTGTGATTGTTAATCTCCTCTTGAGCAATAGTGGCTGCTAAATAATTACGCTCAACAGATTCCTTGCTGTATACAGGCGACAATACCAGCAGGTACAATGGCTTGGTGTCTCCATTACTTTAGCCATATGGGTGAGACAATAATTAGTAGCAATTCCAACCTCTAGTACAAGGAGGAGCAGTAGTGCAATAGGTGACATTTTTAATTCTGATCTTTTTTATTAGATTGGATTTATAATCAATGTATGGTGTAAATTTTATATCACACCTTGCCAAGTGCAAATTGGACATAAAGAGTGTGTCCACATACATTACCATAGCATCAAGGTTTTGCATTGGAGGTGTGGCTCATGTGTTCAGACAGCACGAGTAAGCTGAGTATAAGGGCCTTTTGTATATAGCTTTATGTCTATATCAATGACTATATAGTATGACACTTAAATACATTAAATGCCTCACAGAAGGTCGCTGGTAGAGTCAGGACACCTGTGCACTAAGCAGTGTCTAGCTGCCTCATAGAGGGTCACTGATAGAGCCAGAACACCTGTGCACTAAGCAGTGTCTAGCTGCCTCATAGAGGGTCACTGGTAGAGCCAGAACACCTGTGCACGAAGCAGTGTCTAGCTGCCTCACAGAGGGTAACTGGTAGAGCCAGAACACCTGTGCACTAAGCAGTGTCTAGCTGCCTCATAGAGGGTCACTGGTAGAGCCAGAACACCTGTGCACTAAGCAGTGTCTAGCTGCCTCACAGAGGGTCACTGGTAGAGCCAGAACACCTGTGCACTAAGCAGTGTCTAGCTGCCTCACAGAGGGGAGCCAGAACACCTGTGCACTAAGCAGTGTCTAGCTGCCTCATAGAGGGTCACTGGTAGAGCCAGAACACCTGTGCACTAAGCAGTGTCTATAGCTGCCTCACAGAGGGTCACTGGTAGAGCCAGAACACCTGTGCACTAAGCAGTGTCTAGCTGCCTCACAAAGGGTTACTGGTAGAGCCAGAACACCTGTGCACTAAGCAGTGTCTAGCTGCCTCATAGAGGGTCACTGGTAGAGCCAGAACACCTGTGCACTAAGCAGTGTCTAGCTGCCTCACAGAGGGTCACTGGTAGAGCCAGAACACCTGTGCACTAAGCAGTGTCTAGCTGCCTCACAGAGGGTTACTGGTAGAGCCAGAACACCTGTGCACTAAGCAGTGTCTAGCTGCCTCGCAGAGGGTAACTGGTAGAGCCAGAACACCTGTGCACTAAGCAGTGTCTAGCTGCCTCACAGAGGGTAACTGCCAAAGTCTGAAGCCCGTATTATTATAGTTACAAATTATCTGATGCGGGAAGAAACAGGACTGAAGTGGGGCTGATGTTGACATTGGTGTTGGAGCTCCGCTTTCTAGCGATCAGTTGCTCGATCCATGCCTGTTGCTCTGAGGAGAACGGTAGGGGATCGGTAGGAATTGTTAATTGTTCCATTTTGTTTTGCATGGAATACCGTAAACGTAATTTTTGCGGTGTTAATATTTTGCAAATTTGTTCTTAGATTCAGTAATTTTGAGTTTTGGGCATTGCATAGATAAATTGGTAAATTTCGCGATTGAACAGCACTCGCGAAATTGGTGAAAATGTCTACGCTTACATAAGGCTACAGCTACTGGATTGCTCTTCACAGTAAGCACTTACAATATTCGAGTCACAAAGCAGAAATTTAAAGATGTCTATAGTTAGTAGATGAACAAAATTCGCAGACCAAACCTTTCATTGAAATCATTGGGAGCTAGAATTGCATGTGCATCCCATCTCCAGTGACAGACCACTCAGGTTATACCCTGAATAACAATAAATAAACACTCCCAATGCGAATCAATTTTCATTGATAGTGAACGGCCGGTTTACCATTTAATAGGTGGCTTTGGACTAATATGGCAAAAAGCAGTTCTGATGCTACATTTTCCCAATATTGACCTTTCTATAAATACATTTACACATTATTTTGAACTCACCACACAAATACAATCATGCTCACGGCAAAACCATTTTTTTATACAAGTTTGTACATAGCCTAAGACAGGGAATGAATGAGCAGATACAGGGTTAACCATATAACATACACATTATCATCATGGTGAGAGCTGACCGGAGCTGACTTAGTTAATTCTCCAATCTACCCCGCTGCTGTTCAACTTAGCTACAAATTATGACCCTTTCTTTGAGCCGAAGAAAAACCAACACGCAACGCTCGCCCACACGTGCTTTTCGACCACGCCTACTCAAACGGCTGCGCTGCATGCAGGGGAGGGGCTGGAGCTATTGCTGCAAGCATGCTTCATATAGCGCATCATCTATGATGCAAGGAAGTACGTGTGCGACTATTTCGCAAATGGATGATCTCTGAAAAAAAGATAGCATTTAATCAAATTCTACAACACTGACAAAAGAATGGGGAAACACATTGCAAGCAATGAACACAAGCTACGTTACTGAACACAAGCTACGCTACTGAACACAAGATACATTTTACAAGAGAAGAATCATTATAGTCTTCATTGTATCAATTTTCTGTACATCACGAAAAAACAGTCTGTGAAAAGAATGACTGCAACTTTTCAGGATAATACATGTACTTTGCTTGAGAAAACTTTCCATCACACACAGCAGTGAGTATCTTGGGAAGGAAGAGGATCAACTGGCAAGCTGTAACAAAGATGAGGAATAAAGTCACCATTACTGCATTTGCTATTGGTTCTTGCTCTCTCACTAGGAAGATGATGACAATGGAAACGGCGAGACAAATGGCAATTACTAGGACAGCCAGCAACAAGTACACTTGACCAGAGCTCTTAAAGTTCTTCATCTTTATTTTGCGACTACGAATGCCCAAATATAGCACGAATGTGAGAAACACAATAGTGTATGAAGAAGCCAGACCAATGAAAGCATAATTACTGGTTGGTTCAATTCTAGTGTGGATCTCAATCAATGGAAGATTGCCTCTGAAGAATTTATAGTAGTAAGAAGAGAGAGTAGGCAGTTTAAGACCAATAAGAATAGCCAGACCAATGTTGGGAATAACCGATAGTGAAAGGATTGTAACCAAAAGTGAGAGGTTGCTCCACTGTTTACCGAGCTCTTTGCTCCAGCATGTGAAAATGCGATAGACTCGCAATAGTTTGATGAATAGAGTGATGAGTATTAGACTGATCCCGTTTGCAACAAGTATGAAATTAGCAATTGCCATTCCAGTAAATGTTTCAGGTGAGAGAACAAAGCTACCTAATGTATTGAGTTGAATAGCAGCAGCACAAAACAGGTAGCATCCAACAAACATGAGCAGGCTGAGTAAGGGACTGGTGGCCTTGATAACCTTATGACGTCTGTAGCAGAGGTAAAGGATGAGTTGTATTGTATTGAAGATGATGACACCACCAGTGAGAATGTACAGCACAATGGCCACAGGGAGAGGGATGAGAATGTACTCATACACTCGAGGTACTGCGTCACTTGGAAGATCGGTAGACTTAATATTGACATGAAAGTCAAACGGATGAAGAGGATTGTACATACCAACTAGTCTGTAAGTTTCATTGGCCAACATCCAGAACACTTCTATTGGAGTAGACACAGCACGATACTGATTGAACTCAATCCAACCACTAGCTCCTTGAAACTTCAGATTCTTCAAATTGTTTTCAATCACAGCAGTAATCTCAGGCTGTCCAATAGTGTAGTTATCAATGGAGAGGTTTCTGTTCTTTAGTTCTGGGAGAGAATTGTTCAAAGCCAGTGCTATAGCCCATACTTGATCATAGTAGTTGGTTTCTATTGAAATAAATTGAGAGCTAATATTAAACAGTGGTTGTAGTTGTTTCTCGTACAATGCTCGGAACTTGGCTGAATATTGAGAAAATGTTTGATTTGAGAAGAGATAAGTATCTCTAGATACTGTAGTTTTTACGTAAAGAAAGATATGCCCATTAGCTAATTTAATATAATTTGTTTTGCCATGTACCAAAATGAACCAAAATGGATTAATTACATGTATCCATGTATAGTGTGGGTAGATCAGGCCATGACGAGAAGTGTATGATAGTAAAGCACCAGACTGTTGTATGAAAAGAAGATTAACAAGTAAACTTGTTTCTGTAGACTTGATGTTTGAAATCACGGCATCTAGATAATATGCTTTAGTTCCTCTTATTCCCAAGCTGAATGTTACTGACTTGTTGCCTGATTGTTTGATTCTTTGTTCTATATCTTTAGCAAGCTCTGAGTACAAAGATGAATCAACACTGTAGACTATACCTACTCTTGTCCAGTTGAACTGATTCATTATGGCTAGTACTGTGTCAGAGTAGACAGTGGCAGCTGTACTAAACCGCCACAAGTGAGGAAAACGATTGTTTTGAGTTTCAAAGATTAGAGAAGAGGCTTTGGACAATTGTATGAGGTCAAATCCTTTATGACCAGCCACAGGAGACAGTAATGCAGTTTGTGATGAACACTCCAGTCCCATGACTGCAACAACAGGACGGCATGGTGGACTCAATGTGTTTTTTACCAGGACATTCAGACCAATTCCTGCTTCAGTTGATGAGCAAACATCAATTCTCTCTTTAATCAGCTCAATATGATAGCCAGGAAGGATATCACTGCGACTGTTGATCTCTTTTCGAGCTATATAGGCACCTAGCATAGCAATTTCCACTTCAGTGTAATTTGGCAATAATACCAGCAGGTGCAATGGCCTAGTGTCCTTGTTAGTAGTAGAGTTCACGGTAAATCCAAGTTGAAAACTTGTTAGAAGAATAATAAGCGGCACTGTCAGCTGGAACCACAGGACACCCATTTTGACTGATAATAGCGATTTGGAAGGATTGGTGAGTTATTTTATTCCATACAAACGTTGCATGATCAAAGCATTTGTGATAAAACCATACAAGAGGTGAATTCTTGTTTGCTGTAGTGCTAATAGTGAAACTTTGGTGACAATTATGAGGTATGCCTTCAAGTATCTGTGTTTCGTGTTTGCTACTGTTTATGTGATGAAAATTTTAAACTACCTTAAAAACTATTTCAAAAGTGTCTGTTGCTAGCTCTTTTGTTACAGTATTAGATTGCTCAGTTAAAAGTTCAATTGATCACTTACGATGTAAAAGCTATATCCTATTTATAGCTACTAGTTTCGATCAAAAATGACTAGCACCAATACATTGCGGTGGAGGCTGCATACAATACTCTATGTACTTACTAAGAAATAACGATAAAAAAATGCAATGATGATTCTAACACTTTTGTGTAGCAACACACTTGTGATAGCTTAACTGGAAGCTGTGACAAAGATGAGGAATAGAGTCACTACTACTACGTAGCTGCATTTGCTATTGATTCCTGCTCTCTCATTAGTTATAGGAAGATGATGTCATTAAAAATGGCAAGTCATGAAGAACATGCTACATTGAGCACTGAGTACCTATAACTGTTGAACTTATTGATTTTTTATGACAGACATGAATACAAAATAATAATAACACTAATGTAAGAAGCACAGTTATGGAGCTGGTTTAGTGTGGATTATGATATAATAGTAGCTAGGTGCTGTTGTACTGAAGTTATATTATTACAAGCTCACTGCAGCATCACATTTAATGAAGCCAAGCAACCAGGTTTCAAGTGATATGTTAAGTTCATTTTGATTTATGTGCATAATTGTAGCCGCTCTAAGTAAATGGTGCACAATAAGGGAAGCCATCATGAGTCAGCAACTAGAATATTAATGTCAATGCCCATCATAAAACATCACACTACTCATGCAGTGTTCATGGTTGTCTTGACAGAAAAAGAATTGACATTTTCAATATCATTCTTAATAACACAATAAACACTATAATTATTCTATGCACAGTGTTTCACATGAGCAGAAGAATGGGGAAATACATGCAGTGTACTATGCTCGCATGGCTATACAGTACTAAACACTAAGTAGCTAACTAGCGGAAAAACTCGAACACGACTGCACTGTTATGAGAAAACAACAGATGACAGCAACTTTTCAGGATAAGACATTGCTTGAGGAAACTTTCCATCAAACACAGCTGTGAGTATCCTGGGAAAGAAGAGGATTGACTGGCAAGCTGTGACAAAGATTAGTAACAGAGTCACCATTACTGCATTTGCTATTGGTTCTTGCTCTCTCACTTGGAAGATGATGACGATGGAAATGGCGAGACATATGGTGATTACCAGGACAGCGAGCAAAAAGTACACTTGACCAGAGTTATTGAAATTCTTCATCTTTATTTTGCGACTACGAATGGCCATATATAGCACTAATGTGAGAAATACAATAGTGTATGAAGATGCCAGACCAATAAATGCATAATTACTGACTGGTTCAATTCTAGTGTGAATCTCAATCACTGGAAGATTGCCTCTGAAGAACTTGTAGTGGTAAGAAAAGTGACCAGGTATTTTCAGAATAATAAGAACAGCAAGACCAATGTTAGGAATAACCAATAGAGAGAGAACTATTAAAATCTGTGGTAAATTATTCCACTGTTTACCGAGATCATTGTTCGATGGCCAGTGTGCGAAAATGCAATAAACTCGCAATAGTTTAATGAATAGAGTGATGAGTATTAGACTGATCCCGTTTATGATGAGTATGAAATTAGCAATTGCCATTGCAGTAAATGTTTCAGGTGAGAGAACAAAGCTACCTAATGTATTGAGTTGAATAGCAGCAGCACAAAACAGGTAGCATCCAGCAAACATGAGCAGGCTGAGTAAGGGACTGGTGGCCTTGATAACCTTATGACGTCCGTAGCAGAGGTAAAGGATGAGTTGTATTGTAGTGAAGATGATGACACCACCAGTGAGAATGTACAGCACAATGGCCACAGGGAGAGGGATGAGAATGTACTCATACACTCGAGGTACTGTGTCACTTGGAAGATCACTAGAGTTTATATTGACATGAAAGTCAAACGGATGAAGAGGATTGTACATACCAACTAGTCTGTAAGTTTCATTGGCCAACATCCAGAACACTTCTATTGGAGTAGACACAGCACGATACTGATTAAACTCAATCCAACCACTAGCTCCTTGAAACTTCAGATTCTTCAAATTCTTTTCTATCACAGCAGTAATCTCGGGCTGTCCAATGGTGTAGTTATCAATGGAGAGGTTTCTGTTCTTTAGTTCTGGGAGAGAATTGTTCAAAGCCAGTGCTATAGCCCATACTTGGTCATAGTAGTTGGTTTCTATTGAAATGAATTGAGAGCTAATATTGAACATATGTTGTAATTGTTTCTCGTACAATGCTCGGAACTTGGCTGAATATTGAGAAAATGTTTGATTTGAGAAGAGATATGTGACTTCAGATATTGTAGATTTTTCAAAAATGAAGATGTGCCCACGAGCAGCTTTAATGACATTTGTCTTGCCATGCACAAAGATGAACCAAAATGGACTAGTTACATGTATCCATGTGTAGTGTGGGTAGACCAGGCCATGACGAGAAGCGTAAGATAGTAAAACATATTTACTTCTGAAATCAAGAAGATCGACAAGTATACTTGTTTCCGTAGACTTGATATTCGAAATCACAGCTTCTACATAATGATGCGCTTTAGTTCCTCTTATTCCCAAGCTGAATGCTACCGACTTGTTGCCTGATTGTTTGATTCTCTGTTCTATGTCTTTAGCAAGCTCTGAGTACAATGATGAGTCGACACTGTAGACTATACCTACTCTTGTCCAGTTGAACTGATCCATTATGGCTAGTACTGTGTCAGAGTAGACAGTGGCTGCTCCTACGAATCGCCACAAGTGAGGAAAATGATTATGTTGAGTTTCAAATATTGGAGAAGAGGCTCTGGATAGTTGTATGAGGTCAAACCCTCGATGACCAGCCACAGGAGACAGTATCACAGTGTGTGATGAGCACATTAATCCCATGACTGCAACAACAGGACGGCATGGTGGACTCACTGTGTGCTTGACCAGGTTACTCAGACCAATACCTGCTTCAGGTGATGAGCAAGATTCAATTGTATCTCTGATCAGCTCAATATGGTAGCCAGGAAGGATGTCACAGCGATTGTTGATCTCCTCTTGAGCAATATAAGCACTTAGTACAGGAATCTCTATTTGAACGTAGTTCGGCAATAATACCAGGAGGTACAATGGCTTGGTTTCTCTGCTAGCAGTAAAGTTCATGGAAGCTCCAAGTTGAAAACTTGATCCAAGAAAAAAGAGCAACAATGCTAGCTTGAGCCATAGGACTTTCATTTTGCATTGAAAGAATCAGTGGATTGCTCTTAGCACGATCAAAGCATTTGTAGTAAAACCATGCATGCATGCAAAGGTGAAATGATTTGTTTGTTGTAGTGCAAATAGTGGTGACAATATGTAAGTATATCTGTTGTGTGCTTGCGTAGTTGTCCTTTTAGTTACCACTCACTCTAAAATTTATCGACAAGACGTAAAACACCTAACAGGTCAGTTACATACTAATACTAATAAGTTTTAGTGAGTTTGTTGTTTCTTCAAAAAATTTGATGCAAACACAAAATTGGATAGAGTTTGTAGTGTATCAAATCAAGTACTGTGAGCATCAAAGCAAGTCATTCCATTGTTGTGGAGTTGTGATTTGCTCTTCAAGAACGACAAAACTGTCATAAGAGACTTGATTCAATAATATCTGCTCCTGAAAAGTAAATGAACGTATTATAATAAATGCCCACAATTATAGAGTTAGCTTATACCCCACTAATATTATGTGGGCTGCATAAGCTTTAAGGCTGACGGTTTTATTACTTCTTGCAAGGGTAAAGCGTAAACCGTAGAGTGTAGACCATAAAGTGTGGAGCACTAATGTATTAAAATGCTATTAAAATGCTTCATTGTGTGAATAAATACCAGTGACTTGACACAGTAGTGACTGCAAGGTGATGCCATAGATGATGCTTTACACTCAAATCTTCCTTGCAAGAAGTAATAAAACCTCTGTATGACAAAGGTATGTTGCTATAACAATTGCACTTTTTAGCAACTTCAAGGAGGTATAAACACAATGGAATTGTGTCCAAACTGCACTGATGCAGAGTTTTCTTTCTGAATGAAAATGGTGAGGCATCGCAGTGTTGATAATGCGATACTTCTATACATAGATGTACATTCAAGAGCTCAAAATAGCCTCTGTGTACTGTAAACGTCATGTCTGAGTATAAACACAGTTTTAAAAAAGTGAAATAACCTGTAGAGATGTATAGCTAATCTGTAGAAATCTACGAAGATCAAGTGACACACAGTCCAAGTGCCCAATCGGGTGGACGACTAGTATAAGATTTCAAGATTGATGTCAGTTGACCACCAGCTACTGCTGAAGCCCCTTCAGGGCTGGTAGTTGCTTCTGGTTTGACAGTGTCTCTCCATAGCTCACCATCCACTTCGATATCCTCAGAGAAAGGATGCTTCAGCAGATGTAGAACTCTCCTGACCTGCATGCATGTACGATGTAAAGCTACAATGCATTTTGACTATACAAAATTTGTTAATGCATTACTCAAACAGTACAACGGACTTTCAAATTATGGTATAATGAATGTGTTAAAATTTTGTTAGAATTCTACAGGTGTACATGTTTTCAAGAATGTACACTTACTGAATCCCAAATCACATAATGTAAATAAACCCTGACCAGAGGACACCCTCTCTAAAATGGACGATTTTGTAGGTCCCAATGGTGTCCACCTTAGAGAGGTTCCTCTGCATTTTGTATTGTACGATACTTGTCGCTAAATTGTTATACAAATATGAAGCAGAAATGTTCTCAGGCCCTCTGCAAGTTTACTGTTATTAACTCGAAAAATAAAATTCGCAGACCAAACCAACCGTTCGTTGAAATCATTGTGGAGCTAGAATTGCATGTGCAGCATCCCATCTCCAGTGACAGACAACTCAGGTTATACTCTGAATAATAAACATGGCAGCATGCAGGGGAGGGGCTGGAGCTATTGCTGCAAGCATGCTTCATATGGCATCTTTATGATGCAAGGAAGTACGTGTGCGAGTATTTCGTAATTGGATGGTCTGTCATAAAAGATATAGCATTTAATCAAATTCTACAGCACTGACAAAAGAATGGGTACATAACACATTCCAATCAATGAACACAAGCTATGTCAAGCTACGTTACTGAACACAAGCTACGTTACTGAACACAAGCTACGTTGCTGAACACAAGCTACGTTACTAGTACTGAACACAAGCTACGTTACTGAACACAAGCTACGTTGCTGAACACAAGCTACGTTACTGAACACAAGCTACGTTACTGAACACAAGCTCCGTTGTATGTATTCGCAAGAGTAGAATCATTATGGTCTTCATACTCAAGTACATTGTATCAAGTTTCTGTACATCACGAAAAAACAATCTGTGAAAAGAACGACAGCAACTTTTCAGGATAATACTTTGCTTGAGACAACTTTCCATCAAACACAGCAGTGAGTATCTTGGGAAGGAAAAGGATCAACTGGCAAGCTGTAACAAAGATGAGGAATAGAGTCACCATTACTGCATTTGCTATTGATTCCTGCTCTCTCACTAGGAATATGATGACAATGGAAATGGCGAGACAAATGGCAATTACTAGGACAGCCAGCAACAAGTACACTTGACCGGAACTATTGAAATTCTTCATCTTTATTTTGCGACTACGAATGCCCATATATAGCACTAATGTGAGAAACACAATAGTATATGAAGATGCCAGACCAATGAAAGCATAATTACTGGTTGGTTCAATTCTAGTGTGGATCTCAATCAATGGAAGATTGCCTCTGAAGAATTTATAGTAGTAAGAAGAGAGAGTAGGCAGTTTAAGACCAATAAGAATAGCCAGACCAATGTTGGGAATAACCGATAGTGAAAGGATTGTAACCAAAAGTGAGAGGTTACTCCACTGTTTACCGAGATCTTTGCTCCAGCATTTGAAAATACGATAGACTCGTAATAGTTTGATGAATAGAGTGATGAGTATTAGACTGATCCCGTTTGTAACAAGTATGAAATAAGCAATTGCCATTCCAGTAAATGTTTCAGGTGAGAGAACAAAACTACCTAATGTATTGAGTTGAATAGCAGCAGCACAAAACAGGTAGCATCCAGCAAACATGAGCAGGCTGAGTAAGGGACTGGTGGCCTTGATAACCTTATGACGTCTGTAGCAGAGGTAAAGGATGAGTTGTATTGTAGTGAAGATGATGACACCACCAGTGAGAATGTACAGCACAATGGCCACAGGGAGAGGGATGAGAATGTACTCATACACTCGAGGTACTGTGTCACTTGGAAGATCATTAGAGTTTATATCGACATGAAAGTCAAAGGGATGAAGAGGTTTGTATATACCAACTTGTTTGTAAGTTTCATTGGCCAACATCCAGAACACTTCTATTGGAGTAGACACAGCACGATACTGATTGAACTCAATCCAACCACTAGCTCCTTGAACTTCAGATTCTTCAAATTCTTTTCAATCACAGCAGTAATCTCAGGCTGTCCAATAGTGTAGTTATCAATGGAGAGGTTTCTGTTCTTTAGTTCTGGGAGAGAATTGTTCAAAGCCAGTGCTATAGCCCATACTTGGTCATAGTAGCTGGTTTCTATTGAAATAAATTGAGAGCTAATATTGAACATATGTTGTAATTGTTTCTCGTACAATGCTCGGAACTTGGCTGAATATTGAGAAAATGTTTGATTTGAGAAGAGATATGTAACTTCAGATATTGTAGTTTTTACATAAAGAAAGATATGCCCACGAGCTGCTTTAATGACATTTGTATTGCCATACCCTAAGATGAACCATATTGGATTAGATACATGTATCCATGTATAGTGTGGGTAGATCAGGCCATGACGAAAAGCGTAAGATAGTAAAACATATTTGCTTCTGAAATCAAGAAGGTCAACAAGTATACTTGTTTCTGTAGACTTGATACTCGAAATCACAGCTTCTACATAATAATGCGCTTTAGTTCCTCTTATTCCTAAGCTGAATGCTACTGACTTGTTACCTGATTGTTTGATTCTCTGTTCTATATCTTTAGCAAGCTCTGAGTACAATGATGAGTCGACACTGTAGACTATACCTACTCTTGTCCAGTTGAACTGATCCATTATGGCTAGTACTGTGTCAGAGTAGACAGTGGCTGCTCCTATGAACCGCCACAGGTGAGGAAAATGATCAATTTGTCTTTCAAATATTGGAGAATAGGCTCTAGACAGTTGTATGAGGTCAAACCCTCGATGACCAGCCACAGGAGACAATATTGCAGTGTGCGATGAACAGACTAGTCCCATGACCGCAACAACAGGACGGCATGGTGGACTCACTGTGTGCTTGACCAGGTTACTCAGACCAATACCTGCTTCAGATGATGAGCAATATTCAATTGTATCTCTGATCAGCTCAATATGATAGCCAGGAAGGATGTCATTGCGATTGTTGATCTCCTCTTGAGCAATATAAGCACTTAGTACAGGAATCTCCAGGTAGTTTGGCAATAACACCAGGAGGTACAATGGCTTGGTTTCTCTGCTAGCAGTATAGTTCATACAAGCTCCAAGTTGAAAACTTGATCCAAGATAAAAGAGCAACAATGCTAGCTTGAGCCACAAGACTTTCATTTTGCATCGCTCTTGATCTGTACAGCACGATCAAAGCATTTGTATTAAAGCCTTACATGCAAAGCAAAGGTGCAATAGTGAATCTTTGGTGACAATAATTATGTGAGTATTTAGTTATGTGAGTATTTTGTTGTGTGCTTGCATAGTTGTCCCTTTTAGCTACCACTCACACTAAAATTATTGACAAGACATAATTTTAAGCTGTGAATTAAAACACCTAACAGGTTACATACCTATTACTAGTAAGTTTAATAAGTTTGTTGCTTCTTCCAAAAATTTGATGCAAACACAAAATTGGACTGAGTTTTTAGTGTGTCAAATCAAGTACTGTAAGCATCAAAGCAAGTCATTCCATCATTGTGGAGTTGTGATTTGCTCTTCAAGAACGACGAAACTGTCATAACAGACTTGATCCAACACAATCTGCTCCTGAAAAGTAAATGAACGTGTATAATAATAAATGCCCACAATTATAGAGTTAGCTGGTCTCTCTCTAATATGTCAGTGCACTGCTCATAAGCCCTAAGGCTGACGGATTACAACGGTTTTATTACTTCTTGCAAGAGTAGAGCGTAAACCTTAGAGCGTAGACCGTAAAGTACTAATGTGTTAAAATGTTTTTGATAATGCTCTATTGTAAATACCAGTGACTTGACACATTAGTGACTGCAAGGTGACGCTTTACACTTAAATCTTCCTTGCAAGAAGTACAGGAGATTGCAGGTTGCTTGACCAAACAATTTCCTGTTAGCACATTGTGTGCATCAGCTAGCAGGAAATTGTCAGTCAAGCAACTTGCAATCCCCAGTAATAAAACCTCTGTATGACAAAGGTATTTTGCATGTAATTGCGGCTTTTAGCAACTTCAAGGAGGTAAACACAATGAAATTGTGTACAAACTGATGCAGAGTTTTTCTGTATTAAAACGGTGAGGTATCTCACAGTGTTGATAATGCGATACTTCTATACATAGACGTACATTCCAGAGCACAAAATAGCCTCTGTGTACTGTAGACCTGATGTCTGAGTATTAATACAGGTTTTTGAATTGAAATAACCTGTAGAAATGTATAGCTAACCAGTAGAAATCTACGAAGATCAAGTGACACACAGACCAAGTGCCCAATCGGGTGGACGACTAGTATAAGTTTTCAAGATTGATGTCAGTTGACCACCAGCTACTGCTGTAGCCCCTTTAGGGCTGGTAGTTGCTTCTGGTTTGACAGTGTCTCTCCATAGCTCACCATCCACTTCGATATCCTCAGAGAAAGGATGCTTCAGCAGATGTAGAACTCTCCTGACCTGCATGCATGTACAATGTAAAGCTACAATGCATTTTTGACTATACAAAATTTTGTTAATGCATTTCTCAAACAGTACAATGGACTTTCAAATTATGGTATAATGACTGTGTCAAAATTTAATACAATTCTACATGTACATCTTTCAAGAAGTATGATTTATCGAGTGCACCATCATGCTTGCTAAGCGGTGATCGTCTAGCTTCATGCCGCGACCCTTGCTACTATCTTCTTCGTGCATGAGTAAGGTGACCAGTTCAGCTAGTACACAAAGGTGCTTCGAAATTACAGTGAAACCCCTCTTAGAGGACACAACTCACCCCTCTATAATGAACACTTACAGAATCCCAAATATAACCCACATAATGTATAATAACCCCTTATTAACTCGAAAAATTCTTTTCACAAATAGTACTACATGCTTGGGCTCAATAACATGACAAATACAAAAGGTGAAGGTGGCTGGCTATTTGCTGGTTGTAAGAGACTGATGTGTGCAGTCACCTCAGTGTAGTCACCATCTTCAGCTAGTTGAATAGCTTTCTGAGCAATGTGATTCCTTAGAATAAACCTAAACCACAAAAAAACACATCAATGCAACCGTAATAGTAAAAAACCCAAATAATTACGGAGAAGAATATTATGTGTGTATTTGTGTGTGGATAAACCATGCACAACTGCTGCCCATACATCCAGCAAACATATAATTATACATTGCAATGCTGCTTATCGCACTAGTCGAGTGTTTCATGCTGATCTACTGGTAGCCTACGATGCTTCTACCAGTGTTCTTCCACTGTTACAGATCATGAAACCACACCTTGGATTATTGTTATTCATAGTCTTCAATCTTTCATCTTGTGCCTGCAGTAACATTAATGGTGATTGTATACTATTTATACATGTCTAACCTGTTTCAGTTCTGCAGGAGACAGTCCTGCTACCTCATGTTGCAAGCGACTCCTAAAAATTAAACGTGCTCATTACAATGTGTGTGTGTGTGTGTATGTGTGTGAGTGTGTGTGCGTGCGTGTGAGAGAGAGAGTGTGTGTGAGTGCATTTACCGATATGTTTCCATCCAACTGGTCCAGTGTTCGTGATCGAGCCTTTTCTTCTCTTCAGAAGAAGTTTTCTACACAGCATGGAGAAGAGATAGACTTAATAGTAAGTATACACACACACATGCAGATTGAAAATGATCTACTGTACAAATGTAAATTAAGTCTTTGTGTCGATCTTAAGTCTTAACCTTGACTTTTTCCATCTCCTTAATCTTGTCTTGCTCCCGTTTCAAGAATTCTGGTGATATTCCGAGCTGAGTGAGCAGCATGGGAGATTGCTGCTGTAGAGCTAAGAACATCTCTAACTGGCTGGAGAAGAGAGAAAGGGAGTAAAATGACAAAAGAGAGAAAAAGAAAAGTAATGATGTGTGTTTAGCTAGTAAAAAAATTTGAAAGGTGAAACTGTTAAAACGAAAGATAGCTTACTGTGGCGGCATTCCGGGTTTATATGATTTAACCAGTTCATGAGGAGCACAGCACTGTTCCACCATTTTACTGACACTTTCCTCGAAATGTCTACAGTGAGACGACGAGTCAAAAAGCACACAGTGCATCATATTCAAAATCATTCGTACCTACGGTCATTCAGTTTGCTCAAGTCCAGTGTGTTCAAATTTCTGAATGCATTCGTGAAATCACATCCTACATAGTACATAATAGTTATGTTTGACAATAACTGTGGTATGACTATATGGAGTCACGTTCACTTGAACATGCCCCATGCTCTGCAAATTAAGGCTCTCACCTGTGATCTGCATTGTCTCCAAAAATGACTCTACCAGATCGCTACAAAGATGGGAAAATTGTAACAAGTACATGTAGATTCACACGTCATAGAAAACTCTCTGTTGCGCAAGAGTCACCTTACTTTTATTGTAACAATAAATGTCATCTACAAAACTTTTCGTTGGTTATTATCTTTGTTGCAAGCGGTGCGTATGACATTTTATGTGTTTAATTTTCGTTGTTAGGACTGATGACGAAAATATTGTAACGTCAAAAATTCTTATCTACAGCACAACTACTGTACATCATATTCAAAACTAATACAAAAATAATTCTAACTTTATTTGTAACTCACCTGTCCTCAGGCTGAGTAACTCTCACCAATCCAATCTATAGAGAAGAAAGAAGAAATACATAGTTTAGACACGTACACGTGTGTAAGCAAATATTTAGAGCTTTCCTTTGGATTGTAAGTTAATTTATTTAAAAATTAACTTACAATCCAAGGGGGAGCTCTCAATCCAAGGGGAGCTCCAAGGGGAATAGATTAGTAAGATGTCTAATCTATTCACCTATTTTCTGAAGAGAACATCAATGTACATTTGTATGTAATTGAGTGACAACGAGTATGCATGCTTGTACAAAAACCAGGTACTTGTACTGCAAAATATTAAACGGACCTTTGCCCTCATTTTCTTCAGAAAGCTCTCTTGAAACACTTCATCATATCTAGAATACAAAAACACTTATTGAAAATCTGTACACATACACCTATTCAAATTATGCACCTAACAATTTTTTATCATTGGTGCTATCAATGCAACATCTACTAGGGCAAAATTTGAAATCAAATCCCCACTATCCCCAGGATAAGCGGGCTAGTGGGGATTAAGTAAATTCATCCATACTTGTCAAGTACGGTGTTGATCAAATGCCCCACAGGCTCTCTCTCGCATAACAGAGCATTGCTCCTATTGGGGGTGGTGCTTGACTTTAGCATTAACACAGTGCTAAAGTTTTCAAGCAAATCAGAAACAGAGGTATGTTCTCACATATGTAGTCCTTCCTTAGTGTCCTCTGGCGACAGACAAACTGAGAAAGCTTCGGCTAGTTTTGACAAGTTCCATCGACAGATTGACGGCTGGTTCTTATACGAATATCTCCCTCCATCATCTGAAGAGGAGAGGGAAAAAAGCACACAATGATCATTTTGAATCTGACATTTTACAAACCAACAACAACACTACAGCTGCAAATAGCACAACATCAGCATGATCTTCGTCACTGGTATTTGTTAAAAATTTTAAACTTACTCAAAAAGTAGGGAATGAATTTTTTATTCAAAAACGTAACAGACAAGGACAAAAATGGGCCAAACAGTAAACAAAGAGACAAATGCAGAGCGGAAAGTGGAAAATATAAATCATCTTTATTTACACTTGCTTGAGGAAGTGGTTACAACATTATTCAATAATTAACTAAATTAAGCATCCTCTCCACGAGTAACAAGGAAAAAAAACACCCCAGGTAGGACTCGAACCCACAATCTCCGGTTTAGGAGACCGATGCCTTCTCCATTAGGCCACTGGGGCAAGCACACACCCATGCTAATCAAAACAATTGTCTTACCCGAGCCGTTGCAGATGTGCCCAGGATCGTAACGATCGAGAAATCCAAACGGTCCATAGTCAATAGTCACACCAACAATACTCATATTGTCAGTATTGAGAACACTGCAGAACAGAGAAGGAGGAAAATAATAATATTAAACAGATATTAAATATGTTTTTTTCTTCCCCTACACCTTAGTGCTACTGTTATTTGTTGTGTTTACATTGCTATTTCCATTTCAAAAAAAGGAGGAAAAATTACATATTTTCTTTGTTAGTCAAATTTTTCAAGCTGTTGTCCCACATGTAAAGTGTATGTCTGTGTTTATGTGTGTGTGACAACTATTGTTCACTGACCCATGGCAGAATCCCACGCACTGCCATAGAGAAACAAGCTTAGCAGTGAGTGAACATACTTCCTTGAAGAGAGCGCCGGTTCTCTTCACCCTATCATCACTATGATTCGAATAAATCTACAAGAAAATGAGATGCACAATGCACTGAGTCTTTTACTGCATGTGTGCTTGTGGGCGTGTCAAGCCCCGCCCCTCACCTCAGGGTAGTAGCTCTCTGTGACATAGTCCAGTAACTGATGGAGCACGTCCACACGACCCACACTGGGCCCCGCCCTCCCTGTGGTCTGGTCTCTGGGCTTGAAAATCTCAAATGAACCAAATCTGCAGAATTAATTTCAGTGGAATTCAAAATCAGCGAACAACCGAGTGGGTCAGAAGTTACAACCATGTGTACACAACAAAATGCCTAGTACATTTTTTACTATCAGCCCGAGAATAAGAACTATAATTACCTGATAAATGAAGGGGCTATTCGTGATATTATTGTGCATCGCTCGTTGATAACGTTTCCATTGTACAACAAGTCTCTCTGGACATAGGTGTCAGAGGTGACACAAGAGCCAGCTGTAGAAAGAGAAGAGAAGGAGAAGAACTTGTGACTCTACAGCAGTTAGTAGGAAAGTGTTCTTACCTCTGGTTGTTGGTATTCCTAGATGGTGCATTGCCTATGATAGCAGCAGGGAACAAATAAACCAACCTCAACATATGCTATGGATGTGTTCTATTGTAGAGCGTCACCATCATACACTTATGTGTTCAGTCTCTGTAGTCACTGTTGTCTTCATTCACAAGATGAGCAGAGACTGAACACATCAGTGCAGAAAGTGACAACTCTTCTAAGCTTAAAGGAAGAGAAATGATGCAGCATTTCTCTACTCACTTCAGAACACAGGAATTCTCTGATGGAAGACCGCAGCACCTTTCTGCCGTCAGCGTGACGAGAATACGGCGTCTTCCCTGATCCCTTTAGCTGTACTTCCCATCTCTCACCACGACCATTAGTGACCTCACCTAAATACCTGAAGAACAAAAAAATTTGTTCAATAAATAATTATTGTTTTTTTTGGCTTGGTAATAGCATTATCTGTGCACAAAGTAATGCAGCAGTCTAGTGACATACAATGGACTGGAAAAATTTCGCAGGAGAATTTTTCGAGAATTACAGACTATTTGTTTTATCCGCAAATATCTTGTATTAGTTGACAAAGATAGCTGATTCGCGAAACTATTATTCGCGAAATGCTCTATATCGCACATTCATGAAAATTTTCTCTCATGAAAATTTTTTCGTTATACAGTATTAAATTTTATGCTATGTATAGCGCAGGCAGGTTGAAAACACAGTGTGGTTGTGACTAAAGGCTGTGGTGCAATATATGGCTTGGGTTATGTTGCGTCGATGCAACACAGATATAAAAATTCATACGTTACGTTGCGATACAATTTGAAATAGCAACACAACGCAGCGCAAACCACTGTGTCACAGGCTTAAGTTTCGATTTCATACTCAAATATCTATCAGCTACTTTCACTGGCTTTAGCTTACATAGCACATCCGTCTCCTAGCTGACCAGAAAAGTGACCAAACTGGTGTCCACAGTAGCAGTGAGCAGCTGGTTCAGATCCTGGCAGCACACGACAACCGCCAAAATACTCGACAAACTCAGCTCTTGCGACCTCTGATGGTGAAAGGTCAAGAAGACCAAGAGCCTCATCAGAATGGGCGACTAGTTTGGGAGCTTTGACAGGAGTGGGGTCAACCCGAGAGTAACAAGCACCTAAAAATTGAAAAATTGAAGAGCCATTGTGTGTGAATTAAAGAGATTGTGTAAATAACAATGAGCTGCAGCTGTTTTTCCACCTGGAACACTTCTGACATAGTTATCCTTTTCCTCGTCAATGGGAAGTTTTTTCAGCGCTCTGTTGTCAAATGCAAGCGTCTCCAGCGTAGCCATACTTCTGTTAGCACGAACAGCACTGGATGTGGCTCTTGCAAGACGAGAGAGCATCAAAACAGAGAATCCTGAGCTTAATCACTGACGGGGCGTGGTCAAAACTAGGTCACGTTCCAATGCCCAGCATGAGTACGAGTCCAAGTCAACATGGCGGCTGCTGGCGTTCGATCGTCTGCGCAACTGACAGAGCTCAGCGGACAGCTGGTGGAGTGTGCCAGGAGAATAATGGAGCCGTCTTGCCCGCCAGAACAACGCCAGAAGTACCAGAAGGTAGCGATCGTCTGTATAAAGTAGATCCAAAATTTTTACTCTCTCAGCACACGTGTCCTCGACCACTGCATTTTGTACTCTCAATCATTCACTCTTTTGGCAGACGATCGATGATTTTAAAGAGACCAGTCCTTATTGTGTGGAGTGTTCCTTGCTGCTTATGAAGCAATCGGATTCCCTGTTACAACATCTTGGACTGCAGCTGCTGAACCATTTCATCAGGTGCCCATCACACAGCACCAAGGGCATGCCCGTGCATGCAACCATGTAGACCACATACAGTAAATGCATGCTTCAGTACAATAGACATGTTACATGTACATCTGTAATGCTGTAAACTGCCCTAGGAAAAAGTACAAATCTGCACTAACTGCTAATCATGATCCAGTCATGATCTGTAATAATTTATCATGATAGTATTTTTGACTTTTACTGCAGATATCGATGGACCAGTTTACAAGGTGATGATCAGACTGAGCTACGAAGACACATACTCATGATCATCACTGAGGTACACACATACACACACACACACACACACACACACACACATGAATACATATCGAATACACGCAACATCGTACAATGCAGTGATTGAAACTTCGTAGTTGCTTTGTTTTTTCCTTTGTACAAGTATTTATCTCATTGGAGTAGGTAGTCATTTGTTATTATTATTCTGTGTTATTATTACTTGTGACTTGACACTAAATACTCCAAATACCATGTTTTGCAGGAATTGTGAAATCAAAGCTGTTTATGTCTTTATGATAGATTTTTGTTTATGTACACAGGTTGGTTGTCATAGTAACCGTCCACCTGGCTATGTACTGGAGAGCATGGCTAGGGTCGTGGTAGAGGTCATCAAGCGAACGTGGCCTCAGTTCTGGCCCACACTGCAAGAGGACCTACAAGCCATAGGACAACAGGTCAATACTGCATTACAATAACCAAATTTTATGCATGAAAATTTAGCATTTCGTGGGTACTCTTAAATAAATTGGGGTCATCTGGAAAAATTTTTGCGTGGTGGAAAATTCTAGTTGCATGTATAAATGTAGAATTTTTGCGTTTTTCATGGATACTCTTTAATTGTGATCATTAATTTACTATAGCAAAATTCACCAATAATTTCCAGACAAATTTTTTCAATACTAAAGTGTTTACTAGTCATTTTTGTTTCATCTTCATACCTCTAGCCGCTTCATATTGAGCTGCTCTTGACAGTGTATCGTCGTCTAGTGGAGGACCTCTTGTCGTATGACTCCACCCTCTCACAGCAGAGGAGAGCTGACATGCTCTCTGAACTACAGACATCTCTTCTGCCCAGTGTAATAACTCTGATACTGGAGGCTATACAGGTACTATCACTATACACATGCATAATGTACATACACTGAACAGCTATTGGATAGCCTTGTACTTTGATAAGGTCACTCCCAATATTTTTATAGAATACCTCTAAATTAGTTGCTGGAGACATGATAGGTCAATTTTTTTCCTAAGTTCGTAGATTTTCTCACCAGAATTGAGGGTACATAACAGAATGGTGTTTCTTATTGAAGCTTGTAATAGTTTCCTGGACCATCAGTTTATTTGTGTGTTTTAGTAGAAAGTGTGCAGGAATCAATAAGCATCGTTAGTTTGTGAGTATCTGTACAACAGCTGCTTTCATCGTATTTTGACCATGCATTCAGCTGCCTTGTGCATCTGCTGCTATTTTACTTTCCATGCATTTGCCGACCTCGTGCAGGCTTGCATAGGCGCATCGGACTTTCGTTGCTTGAAGAGCATGATAAGTGGTGTTGTGCTCATAATTGCCTTTAACATTTCTTGCATCTACGGTGCTTGCAGCCTAAAGAGGGCACTCAGCTGATTTTCTTAGTTAGTCCACACGACTTTCTACATAGCTCTTTCTATTGCATTAATACAGATTGCAACTATGAGCATGAGAAAATGCAAGACACACGATGCTCTACAGCTCTCTCCCATTGAAGCTAATACAATAGCGCCATGTTTGTGACATCACTATAATTTGTACAACGTCACGACGAACCACACCTACGACACAGCAGCCACAGTCTAGCGCCACAACGAGGCTTAGTGGTTATTATTTCCTCGAGCTTAGCTAGTATCTATGCTGCAGAAGCACGCTTAAGAACGGGCTAAGTGCAAAACACAGATTTTGATCGACGCCATTCTTGCCGCTCGACGGTCAGCGGCGCAGCGCACACTGGAATGCGTAATCGATAAACGTTCATTATTGGATGAATATCATTATAACACGGCAGAGAATCGAAGTCACAGCTAAAAGTTGGTGTTCTCGATGAACGTGTTTGCGCATGGATGGACGTATCGCGCTAGTTCAAAAATTAGTGAAAACTACAAGTATTCGGCTATCCATATATCAAGTGGTTTTCTTAACTCGCAAAGCTGTTGAATTCTCAGCTTAAAGCTTTTTTCAACTCAAAAACACTAAAATTTCTGTCCTTTTTGGCTTCCTACATTAGCATGGATCAAAGATAAGCCTCCAAACTTTGTGAGATGAACAAAGACCTACCTTACAATCAAACAGTAAATGGTTTTTGCTTAACTCAAAACAACACTAAAATGCTGGCTTAAAGGTCATTTGCAATTGGAAGGTGTCAACTTGTATCACTTAAACATTGTTATTTTCAGAAGCACATAGAATTACTATTTCTATTTTTGACTAACATAGGCAGAGAGGATCATTCTACACTTACACCAAATTTGGAAGCAATAGCTCCCTGAATAATTTTTTTTACAATAAAATGTGTACTGAGTTGTTAAAATCAGCTGAGTGCCCTCTTTAGGCTGCAAGCACTATAATTATGTCCATTTTGTTTGTGTGAGAGTGCGACTGAAAATAGATCAAGTTTATGAACTTATGCTTTTACATACACAAAAACTTTAACATAAATATCATGCAGGTATGAGAACTATGTCCTGACTATAATAATACATGACTTGATGATATCACACATAACATTGAACTCAATGCTTAGCTCTGCAAATTGCTTCACTAGTCTGGTCTTCTTGTATGGCAGCGGCAGGATCTGTGTCACCTGTTAGTGGTTCGCTGGTTTGTGTGGTGTCAGTGTATTCATTTTCGGTAACGAGAGGCTGAATAAGGCGTTCCATAACAGCTGGAAACTGTACTGTTACTTTTTTAATACTGCCAGGCCTAACCATGTGGACTCTCAAGTAACGTGCATAAATATCAAATACATCTTTCAAAATAACTTGAATGTCATGGAAAGTTCGAAAGTTCAAAATCAGAACAAGACAGGCCTGATTGGGGTCGTATGGCTCAAAACGCACTGCTCTATCGATTGGAAACTCACTACAAACCTTGTTAAATTTTTGTCTGTATTCGGCTAATTTTTTGATGAGAGAATCATTTCCCAATATTTCAAGAAGCTGTTCAAGGAAGTCTGGATTTGTAAAGCTCCATTTTGTCTGTAACTGCAGGAACAGGTCACTATAATTCGTAACTTTTTCTCCAACTATAAGAGGCTCATCTTTAGTTCCTCTGAGTATCTCGTTGAGCCACACTGCTGTTAGTACAGCAGATTGATTCCTGGCCTCCAAACAACTGCATGCTTTTGTTGCTATAGCTGCATATTCACCTTTGAGACTGTTAATTTGTGTTTCAATGCCATCGTCCACTCTCCAGCTCTCAGCCTCATGACTTTCTATGTAAAAGAATGTTTTAATGATAATAATTTTATTTGGAGCCCATAATGAGAAATGGTAACTTTCAAAAGGAATGCAAAACCTATTATGATGTCTGGTTTTATTCTGCTGTATGGCGCAAGCATGGGTTTAACTCAGCTCGAAGAAGGCAGCTGTTAGATCTAGAAATGTTATGCATGGGCATGCTGATTTGCTGATTTTCCAGTGATGTTGTTATAACCCACAAATTTTTACCAAACATGGTATTCGAAAAATCTGCCTTAGTGGCTGGTAATAGTATTCATAATTGTGATAGTAAATCCACGATCACATTATTGAAAATTTACTTCCACAATAGTTCGTATATTGCACGTAAGTATTACCAGTTTCTAGCCTGGTTTGGCTCGACCTTTCCTCTAGTGGGTAACACTGCAGTAGTTAACCCTTGGCGCTCTTTTTTCCTCTTTTTCTTGCCTATGTAGTACTAATTGAGGCTAATCCTATTACCAGGATAACTGATTCTAGAGAAGTATTGTCAAGAAGGCATTTTACTACTATTTTCGCATGTTCCACTGTATCAAACATAGTAAAAATTGTAAGTTTTAAGTAAAAATAGTAAAAATAAGGGCAAAAAAATTACATTGTCTCGAGTCGATGCCAAAAAACGAACATGCAATTTTTGTGAATCTTACTGAACAGTTATATGGGCGTATTTAAAAGCTTAACGCAATTATTATACTAGTGAATATATTATATCTTCCTTTCACATACATGTACATGTTTCATATAGCAGTACTATACACAGAACTTTTGTTACTTACTTGTTGAACTGTTACATTTTTGTATTTCTTTTACGACAGTGTCTATTTCTTCTCGGGGGTCTGCAGGATGATCCTTGAGATAGGCATGCAACATTTCCATTCTGCAATGAGTTGCATCTCTTGGATTGTTCTTTTCTATTGTGTCCAAAACATGCTTGTCTAGTTTCAGCATTAGTCCTAGTTGTTTCCATTCTGCATTCAGTTTTTTCGTCTTGCGAAATAGCTCTAGCAACATACCATCTGCCATTTTGTTGGTCATTCACTACTAAATTCCTGAAACTGCTTTACTACAGCTACTGATACTGCTTTTATCCTTTAGCTGAACGGAAGTTCAGCACTTTGTCCTTCGTATTCACCATATATAGCCAATTTGCGGTAAACACTTTACTCTATCAGAGTACTTTATCAGATTCACACTTGGGTAAAGTGTGTATCATTGTGAGATCTACAGTATCTGCAGTAGTATTGTGATTTTAACTTTATGGGGGTTACCTTGTTGCCTTTTCTTCCTTTAAATTTTGTTTACTTAAATGTATTAGCCGTAGGTGTAGAATAACAATGTTAGAAAGCATTCAACTTAATGTTGTGTGTTTGCGAATGTGTTGCCCATAACAAAGTTTGGTTGCTAAATTTTGTAGACGCTCGCTTGAGGTGTTTGGACCAACTTACACTTTGGCAGCGTTCACACTTCTCCGATTCAAAAGTAACCAGGTATCAGGTATTCGTTTTCATCCAAGAATGTACAGTGTTCACACGTATCCGTGTACACCGAAACTACTACTACTAGAGCCTGGGTACGAGGCTACAGCCATGCATGCATGCCTCCCAAGCGCGCGAGCACACGACAATCACATGTGCAGCGTGCTAGTGGCTCTAAGTATTCGGATTCCCTGTTCACACGGCGCCTGATATCGTCTGATTTCAAGGTCTCCACTAAAGTCTCTGGATACAAACGTACCTGGATTCAGTATCCGTTTTCATTGGATACATGTGAACGAGAGGCCTAAACGGATAGAAATGTACCCGGGTTTCCGTGAATCCGGAGCCGTGTGAACGCCGCCTTTAGCAAACAAGTGCTTAAGGTAGTAGAGATCCCAAAGAAGTTCCCAGATTCGAGCGACAGTGTGTTTTCGAATGATGGCAGGGTGAAGTTGCGTGCAGATTTTGACACTACCATTTTTGTTGTCGACGTAAAAGTGAATTTAGCCGTAGTCTACTGGATTAAGTACGCCTCTAGCTAACCAATCAAATTGCAGAAATGATTATGGTCTGCATGATAGTTTTTGCTAACTTGATTTTTAGAAAACCTTTGGGTTCTTACCATGGAGAAGTGTAATGCAGCACAAAATGACCACATATGGTATAACCTCAATCACTACAGCCTATCTCACTATTCCCTTGTCTGAATCAGTTGTGAACGTGCTAGTTATGGCTATGAATCTCATTAGCATTCATATGAAAGTTGCCATTCTTGGTCACTTTTGTTTAACTGAACAAAAATTGGAGTTGTAATTATGAGCTGTTAGTGGCGGTTACCTTTTGTCTACACATTGTGAATATCATTATAGACTGCAGCAAGAGCGGGGCTCACAATGGCGGAGATCTAGTACAGAATTTTCTCATAACATTTTTGATGCTATGTAGAGAACTGTGTTTATTGACTAGTACGTACTTGTAGATAAACAACTTGTGGAGGGATTGACACCGCGTTTTTTGGAAATTAGAGTTTTTTTAATGATGCTTTATATGCGGGTCACTAATGCACTCTCTCCGTTTATCGACGATAACTCATGATGCCAGAAGGGTAGCAAAAAATGCTGTGTCAATCGCTCAAGGACATTGTTGACTTGAAATAAGACACTTTTCATAGACTAGCTAACACTACATGTCGTGTTTCCTTGTGAGAAAAATTCATACAGCGATTGCGGGTTGGGCATTCTTAGCCCTTCACAGATTTCGACGAGAGCCGTTGACTACAAGTATGCGAGGACGCACGTTATTATGCTTCACAGCGAGTTTGTACCGTTCAGTAGCCTCAGTTAGAAGTTACAATTTTGTCTCATTAATATTCACAGCGAACGGTAACAGCAACCTTAATCTTTATTTTCATACAATACATCGTACCTGATTTTTCTAAAATAATCTTAGTAGAGTAGGTAGCTCAAGCTTCCAAGATTTGTACAAGTATGAGCAAACAACACACTATCAATAATTCATCTGTGTCTGTTATGATTTTGGCTACCTCCTGGGTCCTTGTCAGTAAGTATCTGAGCAGACATCTCATAAGTCCACTGCTGTATCTGATAGTATTTGCATAATTTGACACTAATGTTTGCATAATTTGACAGTAATGTTTGCATAATTTGACAGAAATGTTAGCATAATTTGACAGTTTTCCTCTCTAATTTTTTAGTCTGGTCAGGAGCAACTGCAACAGGTTGCTATGGAGGCTCTGCTACCATTATCAGAATTGATTGATCTTAGCTACGTCGCTGCTGATAACTGTCGCTGTCTCGTCCTCCTCTACTCCCTCACCTCCTCCCTCACTCTACGATCAACAGCTTGTGACTGCCTCATCGAGCTACTGTCTAGAAAGGTGACTTCTCAAATGAAAATTTGATGCGTTTAAAATCTCTCATGTTTATTCATGAAACATGGCAGCATTCATCACTCACTCGTAATGTCGTGATGTACATAGTATGAAAGTTGCTAACTTGGTGGTACTGCTTTTAAGTTGCCCAAATCACCAAATGTGAGCGGATTTGAGAGAATGCGTCACTTCGCTCATGCAATTTTTGAACGTAGCTGCTACTCAGTCAAAATTACTGAAACTCACGGAAAATTTTTGTGTATGATATTTGATCATTCTGCTTGCTGTGTATCAAGTTTAGAGGCATGGTACTTGATTTGGCTGAATGGCAGCAAGTTGAAAATATGCGTTCGTTCGTTCGAAAACTGCAGGAGCAAAGTGACCCCTTTTCTCAAATCCGCTTGCAAATTTTGATCTCCAAAACTACACTAGAAATCATTTTGTCTATGTAGCGTAGTGTGACACACACATGTCTACATAGTAGTGTTGACTGCCTGGTTGTTGTAGGGTGACCTGAAGCAGACACGGGATCATCGGCTGCAGTTCCTGAAACTCTTCTCTTCGGAAGCCATCAGCATTATCCAGACAGCTGCTGTGTGAGTACACACATACAAATCATCTTTGTTTCAACCAATTTTTCGAACTGTATTTTCTATCATGCACTCTATTTGTAGAGGTGCTAGTCAATGTGAGGATGAGGAGTCTTATCAGTTTGTGAAGAAAGCTTGCAGAGTGTTGGTGCAACTAGGAGTAGCTCAACTTGCTCCATTATGGGTGAGTGTATTGGTTACGGTATGTTTTTATACTTGAGCACTAGCCGTGTCTTCTGCCCAATCGCTGGCTGTAACCGAGGGTTCACACGAGCCTTGAAAACCTTGAATTTACTTCTAAAAAAATTGTATGAACCATGGTAGTCTCAGTAAAAGTTTAGGTTGTACTAGACTCTCTCCACTTGGTTGACAGGGTAAATGGCTTCTTGCTCTGGGCTCCACTCTATATCCATCACGAATACCTGACACCACTGAGGAAGAAATAACCCGCTCATCGAATGAGAGAGCAGGAAGGGACTACTAGCGGACGTAGCAGTTCAGGTGGAACTGCCTTAGGAGTGCTTATTGCATTATTTGTATGACCTGCTTAGTGCACAGGTGTCCTGATTCTACCAGTGACTCTACACTCTTCTTAGTCCTAGCTCCCTTCTCTGGCTGGGGCAGCTTTGCTGTGTGTGATAGATGTGTTGTTCATTCTATAGGACATTGATCAGTTCAAGCCACCTGATAATCTCGTTGGCTATCTCACTGTAATGTTGGAGTTCACTAAGCACCCTAGTCAGGTACACATGACAGTCACATGACCCATGTGTGACAATGTATTTGTTTTAATTTAGGTTTATAAGGAGTTAACATTTTTGTTGAATAATAATGTTATTGTTGTGCTAGTTTTTCGATGACTTGCTTTTTGTGTTGCAGGTTCTTTGTCAGCATGCTCTGGATGTGTGGAGCAGCTTCACCGTCCATCCTCTCATCAGCTCTAACGGGGTGTTCCTCTCCTGTGTTCCTTCTCTGTTGACAGTGCTGAGACCAAAACAGCTCAAGGTAACCACCAGTGTAGCTTACTACAAGTTACAACTCACATGCTGCACCTAGTTCAAACTTTAAATCACTGTTCATTGTCCTCTTGTACCAACAAATTTACTGTGCTGCTTTTCATGAATTGATTTTTGTGATAACATTTCATCTGGTTCATGGTTTTGAAGTTTTTCGTCTTAGACAAAATTTGCCTTACCTTGCATGATGTATCAAAGTGGTTTTTATTGCTAAAGCCTAGTTCACAATGGGTCGCTGCTGCATTTACAGAGCCGTGTCATGCTGCAAAAAGTAGAACTCATTTCTATCCTCGCGTCGCATCACGCGGCAGTCAAAAACATGTGTTTCGCCGCGCTGCATATGTGTTGTGACGTATTGTGAACGATTTGCTGTGTCACAAGGGTTGCGTCGCTTAGCTTTGTGACTCATTGTGAAATACTAGGCTTTAGTACAAGTGCTACAAATTATTTCTTGCTTGTCTTTACCAGATTGGTGACCCAACCAGTGATGCTCACCAGTCATCATTCTACTCACGGATGGACTTTGATGGGCAACTAGAGCACGGAATATTCTTCTCAAGTCAGTCACAATAACAAGGACGGTATCATCATTGATCAACACAATGTCCTAGCATTGTTATAATATGCAGTGGATTTTTTGTTTAGCTAGATTTTCGTATAAAGGTATTTGTCGTGAAGGACAATAAAACGGAACCCACATGCACATGCATGAAGGATGTTAAATTTGCAGTTCACTGATTGGAGCTAAAGCCATGAAAATCCACAAACTCAGAGAAAATTATTTATTCACTCTGATCTGGAAAAAAGTTAACAGTAAAATTTTCTACTAAGCCCCAAATTTTGTTAGTTATAATGGTACTAAACCCTAAATTTTGTTTGTTAACGTTAAATTTTCTACTAAGCCTCAAATTTTGTTCGTTGATCTGAGCACCAGCGGCCGAGATGTGTTGCTGTCCTGTGCTGGCGCGTGGATCCTTGTACGCATGCGTGTCGTGGTTTTTGGGGCGGTGCAATCTCTTGCTCCGCCCCAGCGTCGCCTATTGGGTGTTAACTGCGTCTAACCTACGGCTAAACTCCATTTAACATCCTGCAGGCACCGTAACCACGACTCACCTTGTACTACTGCACTGATCCTCCTGTTCTGACCGCAGACCGCAATAGTCTGAGTGGGTTGGCGAAAGTGTAGGAGGGGTGGAGCCTCTGCCCGACACGCCCCAAGATGGGCGTGATCGGGGAGGGGCCTGGAGGTGGAGCCTCCATTTTCCCCAAGCCACCCCTCCATCCCCAAGCCAATGCACACACCTCCCTTACTTTGACCACATCATATCTTTTTATTTTATTATTATTATTTTTTTTACATATGCATACAGCTAATACCTCACGCGTCCCCTACTAGTCAGCTGCTAGAATCCTTGTGTAGCTTGCCAGTTCCGCCCTTGGGATCTTTACGTATCTCAAGTACGCCAAGCTCTCCCACCTCCCGAGGGTCTTGATCACTGCGTCCTCTACGCCCCTTGCTGCCGCCGTAGTGGCCGCCCCGATCCTGAAGCTGTGGCTGCAGTAGTCCTTTTGGCTAATGCCCGCTTCGCCCAGTCCCTTCCGAAGCGCATCAACGAATCTCCCTCTCGTGAGTGGGCGGCCGTCCTCGTACCGAAAAAGCGGACCTGGGCCCGCCCCTCTTCGCTGTAGGTAGCTCCACACGGCTGATACTGGGCAAAGGCACGAACCAGTGCGCCCCACGAACAAATCCACCCCCTTTCGGAATGGATCTGTCTTGGACTGCTTGATCGTTACTTTCAGTAGCGACGGTGACCGGCGGCAGTCTACGGCTATGTCCTTCACCGTTAGGTGGCAACTAGGGTCAAACGCGCTGACTGACGGTACCGTGAGCTCCCCTATTCTGAGGAAAGCACAGAAGCTGAGGCAGCACGCTGCCCACATCATGCTGGTGTCAAAATCTTTAGTCGCCCACACCCGGTTTAGCTGACGAAGGATGTCGGGCGTGATCGGCAGCCTGACTCTGCTGCTAGCTCCTTTTTCGGCTTCGGTTCGCTTTACCCCTTTTAGCACATACTCCAGTTTTGGAAACGGGGCGCTGAACGGGTCGGGCATGTTCTCTTCAATTTGCAAGTGCCGCACAGCTGACAGATACACTTTTATGGTACGAAATTTTAACCCTTGTACAGCTAAGTAAGATACAAACTGACATAGCACCGCCTCCTTCACAGGAATTGGCTCCGCCTCTGCCGCTTGACAGAAGTTAAGGTATCTGTTCTTTCCACTCCGATAGGTCCGCTGTGTGGAGACTGTCAGACCTTTTGCAAAATACCCACGAACAGCTGCCTCCAGGTGGGGGAGGTCCAGTCCGGTTGGTGATGAATCAGGAGCTGCTGGAGTTCGTCTGGAACTGGCGTTGGGCGATGCTTTTTTTGCGGCGGGCACCTGTTGAAGGAACCGGGGGATATTATCGCGGGATAGGGCATCCGCCGCTATGTTATGCTTTCCAGCTATGTGTGATGCTTTTAGTGAGAAACCGAAAGATGTCTGAAAGAAGAACAGGCACCGAGCAAGGTGCATGGCCAGCGGGTCCTTGCTCTTTCCTGAGTTTATGATACTCACCGCAGCCGAGTTGTCAGAGAACCACTGTATCTTCTTTCCCGCCCATGACCGACCCCAGAGTACACTTGCCATGACGATAGGAAGTAACTCCTTGACTGTTATATGCACTTGTGCCCACGACTCTGGCCAGGAGTACTGGAACCAGCGACCACTCCTGGTGAATGCGCCACAACCCCAGTTTCCTGATGCGTCCGACGTAACTATCCCTGTGCTCCCTGGCGCTTCTCCTTCTGCCAGCATTCCAATGCCGTTCCAGTCTGCGAGAAAGAGAGACCACCATTCCATGTCCGACCTGAATCCTGCGTTCAACCTAATGTGATGGTGCAAGCGCGTAACGACCTTCGACAGATCAATGATTCTTCTCACGAAACTCCTACCCGGCCTGACCACCTTACCAGCATGATGCAGGTGTCCCAGAAGCGACAGCAACTCTCTCTTTGTGCATGTTGTTCTCGACCTCCACTCCTCGATTGACCTTCTTAGCCTCAAAAGCTTCTCCTCTGGTAGGCGCAACTCCAACCTTTCTGTGTCCAGCAGTATTCCCAGGAAGGTCAGCTTTGTTGTAGGTCCCTCTAACTTCTTCTGGGATACTTTTACCCCCAGCTGGTCGCACACTTGTAGCGTCGTCTGCAGAGAGCTTGCGCAAACTCCTGAGTTTCTTGGACCACATATCAGGTAATCGTCTAGGTAGTGGATTACTGTAACCCCCTGCTCTCTGAGTATCCACTGCAGACAATCCGCCACTGTATTGAATATTTTTGGGGCTGACCTGAGGCCGAATGGAAGTGCTGTGTCTACTAGGAGTGAGCCCCGCCATGTCATTCCCAACAGAGGACGATCGTCTGGGTGGACTGGCACCATCCTGTAGGCACTTTCCAGGTCTACCTTCGCTAGCAGGGCCCCTCTTCCTGTCGCTAGGATCATTTTGGCTGCCCAGTCTACCGACGTATATGTGAGTGAGCACAATGATGGGTCGATTCCATCGTTCACACTGCTTCCCTCTGGGTGTGACAAGTCTAGTATCAGCCTCCATTTTTCCTTTTCATGTCCCTTCGGAATCACTCCAAAACGGTTGACTTGAACATTAGCCCTGCCGATACCGACTGGACTCACTATCCTCCCTTTTTCCTTTTCCTCTCTTAGGTACTCCTCCACTACCTGTGGGTTCTGTTTTGCCGACAACATGTTGCTCCGAGCGCTCTTGTGCTCACATTCTCTGTAGTTAAACCCAATCCTGAACCCCTCTGATAACCCTGTTAGCAGGTAGCGGGCACACTCCCTGTCAGGTAGAGCCCTCATGTACCACTCCCATGCCTTCACTGACAACGGTGAGACCACCCTCTTCAAGTCCTCTGGTAGTTCCACTCTCCCTTGTGGCACCCTTGCTGAGAATATCAGTAACTCCTCCATATATTCGTACTGACCTCCTCTGAATGGGTCCGGGAGCTTTACCTCTGCAGCAGATGAGAAGAACAGTCACCTCCCTCGTAGCTCCTATAGAGCTACACACAACTATCTTGCCTATATCTCTTTGTTTATTAATTTTTTATTATTATTACTATTTTTGTTGCTCACAACACACTGCACACAATACATAAATGTGTCATGACCTCCAACGCTGACTGTTAATCATACTGGCGATATATATAGAAGGATAAATACCACTTCCACGGCACACTGGGATAAATGATAACTTGTGCCATGATCCGGGTCGTGTGAAGACCAGTTGAATGCGCTATGTCCTTTGTTTACTTCCTCTGCTCCACCCCGTTCTGGCCACGCCCCTTTCCGCGTGCACAATCAATAGCCTTGTGATCCTCATTACAGCCTAGTGTCGAGCAGACGTGCCTAAACTTGCAGTACGGCTCGAACCTGCATCTCCCCGTATTCCACGAGTGGCATATCTTGTCCCCTCGTGCCCTACTGGATGGTCTGGAATCCGCCCTGGTGCTCGATCTCTCCGAGTAGGCGTACCCGGATCGTGGCTCCTGACCCAACTGCAAGGCACACTCCGAACTCGGATGGTCGGCCTCTTGGCAATGCCGGCAAACTCGCGGACCCTTCCCTGCTACTTGTTGTGCCAGGAAGGTGACCGCGTATAGAGAGCTGTTCAACTTCCCCCACTCCAGGTCTACTGCTGAGGCTGCTTGCTGGCGAAACATGCTGTCATAATCTCGCCATCCATTACCGCCACAGCGGCGCGCCTCTCTCATGATCAGAGCCATGTAAGCCCAAAGCTCGCGGGTCTTGTGAGGATGTTTCTCTCCGAACACAGTGGCGTAAGAACAAAAACATTGCGCCCATGATGTGACATCGGGCACCTCCCTCCTGCCTGCTCTCCCTCCGATCCAGGAGCATACGGCCGCTGCAATCCCACCCGCTCCTCCTTGTTCTACTCTCCTGCGACCCACCTCGATATTATCTTTTAGGAGTTCCGCCATGTCAACATACTCTCCTTTCTGGATTTTTGTTACTAGCTTTGCTGGCACCACTGGCAACCCCTCCCCTAACGTGAATGGGGCATGAGGTGCCGTCTTATGGCCAGGTACCACCAACCCGTCTGCCTTCTCTTTTCCTTTGCTTGGCTCCTCCTCCTTGTCCTTTCCGGTCTCTCCGCCGCTCTCCTCAATAAGCGGCACCTCCGCCAGAGCCGGGTCTAAGGTATCGTCGGGATCTTCCTCACCTGTGGGGGTACCCAATAGCTTGTGGAGTTGTAGCTCAAACTGTGTGTGTGTGTGTGTGTGTGTGTGTGTGCCACCAAGTTGCATTTTCCAGCAATCAATCGGGACCCCGTTCTACCCCACGTTCGTCCTGACCCCACGCAGGACCAAGCGTCTCGACCCCGTGCGAGAGAACTTTCTGTCCTGACCCCGTGCAGGAATCTCGACCCCATGCGAGACTATCAGGCCTGACCCCTTGCAGGACTCACTGTATCCCGCCCTGTGCGGGATTCCTGTCCTGACCCTCCGCTGGTGCTCGTCTTGTCCCAGCGGGGCAAACTTCCTCCCTCCTTGGCTGAGGCCCGCTTGCCTCCTCCGGTACCACCGTCCGGCTGGATTCCCTCTTTTACTTTTACTTTTTTTTTTTTTTTAACAAATGCCTGTTTTATGCGTGCACTAGTGTTGTTTCCAATGCTTACCCTCGCTAGGTTCTCTCATGACCAGCCTTAACTCGTCTCTCAGCGTTGGAAGAAGGCCTTTCATTGTCGACTCTACAAGCCCACGGATCTCGGCGGCTGTCATCGCTGGGTTGTCTCCGTCCTCGGCCATTCTTGTGAAGGTAGAGGGAACTGTCGAATACGTCGCTCTGAGCACCAGCGGCCGAGATGTGTTGCTGTCCTGTGCTGGCGCGTGGATCCTTGTACGCATGCGTGTCGTGGTTTTTGGGGCGGTGCAATCTCTTGCTCCGCCCCAGCGTCGCCTATTGGGTGTTAACTGCGTCTAACCTACGGCTAAACTCCATTAAACCCTAAATTTTGTTTGTTAACGTTAAATTTTCTACTAAGCCTCAAATTTTGTTCGTTGATGGTAAAATTTTTTACTAAGCCCCAAATTTGTTCTGCCTTCTAAATGAGCTAGTCTTTTACTGTACATTTGTTCATTCTCTCGCAGGATTCAAGGGGATCGTAAATCGGATACTGACAGCCACTATCAAACTGTGTCCAGCAGCTGGTAATCACGAGGCCTTCAACACAGCTCAGATACTAGTACAACCACACACAGGTTTGTACATATTATAACAGTGAGTATTAAACCTCTTCTACGCATAAATGTAAGTCAAGCAGCTCGCATCAGTGACTCGCTTGTCTTAGCGTAAAAAAGGTCACTGGTTCCACCGCTAGTTCATCCAAGAATTCCCTTGCATAGCATGATTTTGTCATTTTATATGTGTGACTTACTAGGCTTTGAGTCATTTGTGAGCGGATTTGAGAAAAGGGGATGTCACTTCGCTCCTGCAATTTTCGAACGCACGCATGTTGTCAACTTGCTACCATTCATCCACCATGGCTCTAAAAGTTTGATTGCCATTCATCCAAATTTAGTACCATGGCTCTAAAATTTTGATATACAGCAAGCAAGATGATCAAATATTATACACAAAAAATTTCATGAGTTTCAGTAATGTTTGACTGAGTAGCAGCCATTTGAAAACAGGCGTACGTTCAAAAATTGCAGGAATGAAGTGACGCCTTTTCTCAAATCCGCTCACATTAATTTTATACATGTTTGTGATTCTTTTATTTGGTCTGTGCTGCTGTCAGGAGCTGATTGTGCTAGTCTTCTACTGGAGTGGGATGGGTTTGTTAGCTACATTGAATGCTGGACTCAAGCACTGGGCAGTGATGTGACCCTCCCAATTGTGAAGGTGAGAGAGAGGGAGGGAGGAAGGAGAGGGTGTTTATGGAGGAGAAAGAAGCATGAAGAGAGGGGAAAGGAGCAATGAATAATCATTGTCTGATAGAGAAATAGATTGTGTGACTGAGTTCTTCACTGTAGGAAGCCACACCCACTGGAGTATCAGTAATCCAGCTGTTATTAGACCACACCCCTCAGGACCCATTGACAGCAGCTGCTCACCTGAGACCGCTCCATGGTGGGCTGGTCATGTTTGTGACATTACAAGACCAGCTGTTACAGAAATACCTTGAAAAGGTAACTGAACTTCAAACTGGGTGTACTGCATAGAAAATGCTATGCTATGCTGGTGCTTCACATTAACCTTGTGCTGAATTTCCATAATGTACAGGTACTCACATATGCAGTTTACACTGGTGGAGTGCCTAAAGACATGGTATGCATGACACACCCACTTTCTATACAACCATACTAATGTGGTTATCGCTTCTCTAGTTTAGTCTCACTCGTGATGAGCGTCAGGTGAGACTCACTGCTCTGTACTGTTTGAACAGCGTCATCAAGAACCATGCAGCTGCTGTCCTGGTGAGTCAAGAGCTAACCTCTGATAGCCCTAGCTGTAGAAACACAGTACAAAGTAACGTGAAGTTGCACATCAAAAAGTGATGTGACTAGTCACAGATCTTCGCTGTTTTAGCATTCAGCCATCTAGGATTGATCAGACGATTGTTCTGAGCATGAAAATACCTTTGACGAAGCTGGAAGACGTTTCTAAAGTGGTAAACTGAAATCGCCGCCCATGCAAATGGTAATTCATCTTTCTTCTTCTTTCAGTAAGCCTAGCGCTGTCCTGAGTTAACGAATCACTACCAAACCTGCACCATCGCACGTGTATATATCTGGAATTGTGCACTTCTTAGATAGGCATCAAACAAGTCTGATCATTAACTCCGCCCACATCAGTTTTGAATTATGAATTGAATTATTGTCGTGCCTGTGTTAATTTTGTATGCAGCTTATTACTATTCACAGAATAATTAGCTCCCTCCCTCTCTTCTTTCCTCCCTCCTTATCTCCTTTCCTCCTCTTCTTCCCTATCTTTCTCCCTCCTTTCTTCTCTCATTCCCTCCCTCCCGGCCTATCCTCTCTCCCTCCTTTCTGCCCTCCTTCCTTCTCTCTCTCTCTCTCCCTCCTTTCTTTCCTCCCTCCCTCTCACTCTCTCTAGCCAGCCAGTCGGCAGTTGTTCGATCACTACCAAGGCCTAGTGAGCAAGGATCAACTGTTATACAATGAAAAGGGATACTTTATTGAAGCATTTGTGCTTTTGAGGTGCTGTCCTCGTACCCAGACTGGGAAACTGGGTACAGGTGCCTGTCCCACTCATTTTCACACTATAATTTTTTATTATGCTTGCACATGCACGATTCATAAAATTGATTATTTAAACAGCGCATACTTTTTAAAAACAGTTGTTTAGCTTATTGGAGTACTGTACGGTGAACAATGTCGCTCTTGGTACAGCAGCATAATGGTTAAAATTACATGTAATTTGAATCTGCGCGCGGAAACACTCCGCGATGACGTCATTAAACATGTCTCGTGCTCTAACCTGTATATACGTTCTAGAGGCTTTCAACCAGGTAATGCAGTAGTAATGTCATCTTTTTTACTGGCGAGTATTTTATTGTCCAGCAATTTAGTACTGGCGGTTCGTCATGAAGTCGCTGACAGACTTGCTTACCACGAACGCGTACCCATTCCGAATCGCGAAGATTTGATGCTGTTAGGGAAAAGCAATCCATGCAAGGTTATCAGAAACTACTGCAAGTCTTACGGCGACGCTAGATGTACCGCACAGACGGCCTCTCTTGTGCTGGAAAAATTCGGCAGCAACGTTTTGCTTGACGAAAAATTCGATATTGACGAAACAATTTTCAATGATTGCGAGCAGATTCTCACCTGCGAAGATGTCAAAAACTCAGCTGCCCATTTTGTTGATGTCGTTCTACCAGTTCATTGGTGCATTAGACCTCAATCACCTGCAGTGGACAAAACTTTGTCGTTTCTCAGTCATGCTTCGCAGGATTTGGAAATGATGGCTACATTCAGAGAAAAGCACAACAGAGATTTGGTTTATCTCAGTGATGTTGAAAAGTTTGAGTTGTATCGAAGAGCGGTTTTATTTTTACCGAACAGTTCATGCATTGTGGACCATTTCGGACTTGCTCTGATGTACCTTGGTCGAGAGGATTTGGCAAGGAAAATATTTACACAGGCAGTTGAAAGGCGCTTGTGGGACCACGCATTGCATCGTCCTTTGTTTCAGAATGTGCCTGGATTGAAGACTTTTAGTAGAAATGAACTTAGTGTCATCAGTGTGCTTGAGAGCGGCTATCGTGAAATAAAGCAAGAATTTCTTCACAATTTTGTTGTCAACAGTCACTTGTTTGCCCTGGAAGAGCAAAATATTAAAGTATCTGTCGGAGGTGAATGGACAGAACTAAGACTGAAGTCTTCACAAGGTTTTCTAGAACAATCCAAGTACTTTCCGAACAGCATTAAACACATCAATGCTTGCAATGAGAATTTTTTGAACATTAAATTTTCGGCTATTCGGCCCGGTACCCACATTCGTCCTCATACTGGACCCAGTAATGCATTTCTAAGGTTACACCTAACACTGATTCACACTGGCGGGGCAAGAATGAGGGTTGGAACGAAATGGCATCATTTCGAAGAGGGCAAAGTTATCCTGTTTGATAGCAGTTGGGAACACGAAGTCCACCATGATGGGACTGATGCACGTGTTGTTCTCATTTTAGATATGTGGCATCCTGAAGTGCCAGTCTCTCAACGGATGTTATAAGCATCGATTCCACACCGTGTAGATAGCGTGATGTATAGACTTGCGTTAATCATAATTATGGTGATACTTATGATAACAAAATAATGTTGTTTTCATTGTTGTAAAATGTTCCTATAAATGCAATTCTTGAATCTACTAACATGATTCCTACATTATACTAACATAGATTATATCCTTAACTGTGTACACAGGAGCACATAATGGGAGTGAGAGCGGTAAATAGATCTATCCTTTTATCGCACTCACTCTCATTATGCACTTCTGCTGTGTACTACTATGTGCAGCCTTCAGCCTCGAAGCTCCACCTCTCCCAGCATATTTTATTTCCTCTCTCTGAAGTCTAGGCTAGCATGCCTTAGCATACCTAGCAGCGGTAGACAGCAGAAAAGTGATGATTCCTGAGTCAGACAGCAGGATTTCATACTGAGTTACACTCTCCTTCACTCACTTTGTGGGGTTGATATGCTCCTGATATCAGCTTTAACCAATCATTTGTGTGATGTGATTTTTAAACATGATGAAATTTCACTTGTTTTAGAGATAAACTTTTTTTGTCAACCTAGCTTAACTGCCTCATTTATTTGTCTGTTTTGATACACTCACAGTCACTTTGGTTCACAAGAGGAGCAAGTTGAGCTGTTGAAACAGCTGCTCAGTGAGGTAGTCACTCTTTGTGACAACTCCATGATAAGGTATGCTTAGATCTTCCATACAGTCGACATGTTACATCTTCCTCGAATCATATTTGATGTTTTAAAATGTGTACAATAGTTTCCACTGAGCTTGTGATAGTCATGTGACATTGTTTCAGTGCAGTCACATCGCTGGAACTTTTCGTGCCTTATCTCGGACTTCACATCGACCCAACTAATGCGGAGTACAGTCGATGCTCGCTGCACAGAGCCAGGCTATGTCACTGTGTCCATGTGACTATGGGTGTGCTACAAAAACTGACTAGAAGAGAGATGGTAAAAATGCACACACAACTCACACAAGTCTGTGTTAAAGCTATTTTTTATGTGTCTACATGTAGTATATTTGAGAAGTTAATGGTTCCTTTTTGCAAGATGTATAATGACTTACACCTAAACTAACTAGTAGGTAGTTACATAGAAACAAACTAGCACATCTCATTTAGCGCCAAAATGATGACTACCACTACTACAGACATGAAAATATTGAATACCTGGAGTTAGATCACAAATTCCATGGTACCACTTAACAGCGGTTTTCGAAGATCTTGCATAAACGAGGCAAAAGTGGAGGTATGACGTTGGCCAATCAAATTCACTTCTCATCACGTGTATAGCTTCGGCTAGTCACGTGTATCCAACTTGCGTGCGTTTGATTGGCCAACGTCATACTTTTGCTTTTGCCTCGTTTATGCTAGATTATTGAAAACCGCTGTAGTGACTTAGTGGATTTTTTAACTGTATAATTTTTTCACACTTGTCTTTGTTTTAATTTGGTGTTACACTGTACAAATTTTAACTCTTCTTTTATGAGCTGCTTGATGGTATGATGACTGTATAAATTTTTTGATTTTGTTGTTCCTTAGACTCAGTGTAAAGCTGTTCCTAATCCTCCACTGTCTACTACTAGTACTCCTCATCCCAGTTTTCAATGTGTGATCCCTTTGGTAGTACAACTAGTACTGCCATTAATAAAGTAAGCAACGAACTTATCTATCCAGATGACTCACTCACTCACTCACTCACTCATTCACTCACTCACTCACTCACTCACTCACTCACTCACTCACTCACTCACTCACTCACTCACTCACTCACTCACTTGCACACACTCGCATGCACACCCTCATTCACTCACTCACTCACTCACTCACTCACTCACTCACACACAAACACACTCACACACACACTCACTCGCTCACTCAATCTTACTCAACCATTCAAATATGTACATCATGGCACACTAACTCACTTGCCTACTCTTCTATCCAGAACACTCCATTTGTTATGGTCTAGTCATTCAGCTCCACTTCTCTCCGAGTTTTTTAAAGGCATCACTTCACTTCATGAGCTCGAGAAGAAAGCAATAGTAGGTTAGCATTTTAAAATGCTTACTCACATACAAATTTGGTTTGTTGATGTAGGCGTGTCTCATCACGCCCTAGGGGAGGAGCCTGGAGAACTGAACAAAGTACACCATCAGTTATTATCATGCTATGATTTCTGGTAAGTTAAAAAAAAAAAGTTGTAGTATGATATAAAATAACATTCGTTTTTTAGTGTAAACAAAAGAGAATTTTATACTAATTTTTCTATGTTCACTGTTTGTTGTTGTTGTTTACTAACTTGTATTTATTGTTTACTTGTTGTTGATACAGTGTCATGGCTGTTGGGTTTGCGTGGGTGGTGTATGGTCCTCAGTCCCTCGCAGAGTGTGGAGTGATCGATAGTATACTCCACAATGTGTTTGAGCATCTACTGGACTCCTTACCTCTCCGTATCAAACCTGTATTGCGCAATATGATTGTACCGATGGTGACTAGCTGTCCCTCCAATCACTGGGCCTCCTCTCTACTCCCAATACTCACCAGAATCTTCTACATTACATTTTCAGTGAGTGAGCGAAGGAGAATGAGAGAAGAGAGTGAAAGAGACAGAGTGAGGAGGAGAGAGCCTCATGCTCAAGATTTTCTGGCTTATGTGTGTGTGTCTGAAGCAGCTAAAGGCTTTTCAAATAGTGTTTATTTTGTCAAGAATCGCTATTTTTGCCTGTTCAGTATTTACAACAGAGCTGGGATGGTATTTTACAGCGACTTTCACGCTCAGAACAAGACAATGATGAGTAAGTGGAACTCTTAGTGGTGCCCATCTTGTTCTTATCAATCTTTCTATCTCTACATGGCAGTGAGCAACAAGCTTTATCTCAGGAAGTTTTAGAATACCAGTTCATTGGTGATCTCACAAAACAGTACTCTCACGTTCTAGGTCAGCACATATAACATTCATGACATTATAGCCTCTAGTACCCAGTCATTAGTAAGAGAGAATGCCTAATATCTAAATGCACAGAATTGCACATGAAAATGGGGCCATGACTGATGACTGGCATGAAAATTGTCATGAATTATGTTCGAAACGTGTTCCAGATTGACTGTCTTTGCTCCTGATGTTGACTCTTTATTACTATTGAAAATTGTAGCTAAGTGTCTCATCAAACAAATCTAGAAGTGATGAAGCTGTATTATTTGTGATCTTGGAATGTTAGAAATTATGTGTGCTTTTTATGCTGTGGTATGGGCTAGTTACAATGGTGATGCCATTCTGCAGATGTGGTTTGCTTTTTGAAAGCAGACTCAGATGTCATGGAGAATGATGCGATGGAGGATTTGTCTAAACCAGGAGCTGCTGGAGGAGGGAACAATGTGCTGTCTGGTCTTGCTCTGTGTCTGCTAGAAGATGGGGTCTGTTTGTGTGTGTGTGTGTGTGTGTGTGTGTGTGTGTGTGTGGTTGTGACTTATTTTTATTTGCTTGTTATCATACTGTGTAGTGTATTTTGCATGTGAGCTTTCTACAAATTTAATGTGTATAATTATGTTACGACCTGATTCACCCCCTGACACGTTTCAAAGCCGGCTGCCGGTTTCGAAACCAGTTAACCCAGTTTACAACCACATAACTCAGTTGGCCTGTTTTAAAACAGTTAACGTTACAATGCTTCAGGATGCCCACCTGCATGCTAGATTGACAGAACCTACGTAGCTATAATAGCAGAAGCGCCGTCACGGTTATAGCTCAGTGCAGCGCAGCAAGACTGAAAAGTGTCCGCGGCGGCGTTTTAGAGCATCATGTGTTACTAGTCATCGACTGGAGCGTCGTTGTAAAGCGGTTCAGCAACGCAGCGCAGCAAGAATGTTCTCTGCATGCTACAGTTGTTTTTAACAAAAATGCACCATTGGTGCGGGTTATGCCTCGGTGGATATTATTATTTGCAAGTTTCTTTAACAGAGCAATGCTATAACGTGACAGAGTCAGTAGGATTCATATTCAGCTGCCAACATTCAAATAGCACAAGCAGAAGCAATACAGCAATTTTACAATCAGAAGCCAAACAGTGCTAAGTAATATTAATTTACTGGGCGTGCCTACAATGGCAGTAGCCTGCCGGGTTCTGGTTACAAGTAGCTTCCTCGCGCAGTTTCTACGGACCTGCGCTGCCATCCTGTAGTATAAATCTAACTTACAAGCTACTAGGCAGTCTGCTGTGGGTAGTTTTGTTTTCAGAGAAGTACTGATCGTCAGCAAAAGCCATCTAGGTGAGCAAACCACTCCATAACTCTGAAACAAAGCTTTGCATCGAACTTTCGCAAGTTCAAAACCGAGATAATATCGAGTTCTACCTGCATTGCAAGTTTTAGAGCTTACCTTTCAGCGTGCGATGCAAAAAAAGTGTAACAGACAGACAGAATGAATGAACGACAGACAACGCGATTACAGTATGCCTCGTGGCTCCGCCCACCGAGTTATAATCAAACTGCACTAAAATCCATAGAAACACGTCACAGCTTCTTCTTCACACATCATAACAATCTGCACATGGAAGCAAATAACAATATGCAATGTATATGGACACTCTTGCCTCGCTATAGAGTACAGGTTACATTAGTAGTCTATGACACGTGCGCACTTAACTTGAGCGTTAAGCACGCATGTTAACTGGCTTTGAATCCGGCACACAGCTAACCCGCTTCGAAACCGGTCAACTGGTATTCGAAACGGGTCGAAGGCTGTGAATCAGGTCGTAACTATGCCAATCAGGTAACACGTCAGCTACTCCACTCATCTGTGTTCATGTCACTGACCTGGCAAGACAGCCTCTCTGTCAGAAGATGTGCTGCTATTGCAACCGCCATTATTGAAAAGGTTTGTTTAAACAGTAACTGCTAAGGTACGATTGCTTATGGCTCTTACAGACTGCATTTGATCAAGATTTGTTCAAGCAATTATTAGAGCAAGTTCTACTAGTAAGTACTAAGTAACATTTGGTGTGAGAGACACTGAGTTATCTGTGTGTTACTGGTCTCTAGTCACTTCAGATCCATGGAGCAGATGAGTCCATTAAACCACTCTTACTGGGACTAGCTCTACAGCTATATGAAGTGATGGTTAGTCAGACAATACCGATTTGTGATCGCATATTTGTAGCTTGTACGATATTGTGGCGACAGAAACTTAACCCCTAGTGGTAGTCTGTTTGGTCTTGTTTCTATGCAGCTGCCCAATTGTCCTCAAGTTGTATCACTCCTCGCTGATCTTCCTGGCTGCAATCAAAAGAGAGTACTGGTAAGTAATGGTCGTCTCAATAGCCTGCTCTTGAGTCTTGCTTTTGTCTTCTCTAGGCTTTCAACAATGGTGTTCTGTCCGGCAAAAACAAACCACACACTGTGAAACCAACCAAGCTAGCCAAGTGGAAGAGAGACGAGTTCAAGAAATTGCTGTCGGGAATCATTGGAGTAAGTATACTGTACACATGTTGTAGAAACACATTGTACACATGAGAATCATGCAGTTTGTCAGCTACATGTGTCTAGCACACCTACTCACTTACCATCTATTTTCTTTATCTTAGAAGCCGATTGGTCAGTTATATAGAAAGCCACCTCCTGTTCTCGACTTGCCTGATCTTGTTGTGAAGAAAGCTAGAAGAAAAACAGACAAATCAACCATAGACACACCTCTAAACCTCTCCTTACTCTTCTCTGATCAATCTTCATAGCACACAAGAGCAGCGTAGCTTATACAGCTGCTGTTATTCTAATAACAAAAACTACATAATTTATTTGCGCATTGAACTAACGATATTCATAGCATGTTTAGAAGCGTTGCTGGGACGGGGCTTGTAAAGTAACATGTCAACAAAGCTTCTTGATACCGGCCTTCTTGTCCGAGAGCTGAAAGATGTGGAATGGGACACACTCGGAACGTACCTGGGACTCAGCCAAGGCGAGATAAGAGATATCGAACACGATCACCAAAACACAGGGCGGAGGAGAATAGTCAGTGATGTTCGATAAGTGGTCGAGGCAAGAAGAGAATCCGTCCTGGGAGAAGATCATTGCTGCATTGGAGGACATGGGTGAAAATAACCTAGCGAGTAAGCTGAGAAAGAAGTACGTGCAGCAACAGCAAGGAGACGCAGAGAGTCGATTTGAGCAAACCTCCACTGTTGAAGACCAACATCCGTCATCAGAGAGTGTGGTGCTAAAAGTGGACAGGAAAGAACAGATCGCTAGAGAGCTGGAAAGATTAGAGAGAAAGTACCTCCGACTGGTAATAAATGCACAGAAGACAATGGAAGCTGCAAATCTATCAGTGATAGATCTGGAGAGTTTCTCAAAGTACTACTTGAATGATGAAGTGACGACAGTGAAAGAGCTGTTTCAAATCATAAAACCTTTCTGTTTCCTAGACTATTCTTTACTTGAAACAGCTATTGAAGTACTCATTGATCCAGCTCATAGAGTAGTTAGTGATCTCGGTGAATATGATGAGCAACTGACCAACTTCAAGAAATCCACGACCTTGAGCGATTTTATGGAAAGCATTGAAACAGCACAGAAATCGCTAACCACAGAAGAGGGAACTGGAGCAGCCTGCACAGTCACCATCCGACTTGTCGGTGGTTGGCTAGAAAAGACAATGGATGACTTGGACAAGCTACTGAAGGAGATATTTCGAGACAAGAGCTCGGTACTGGCTCACATCAGAATAATCAAAGGATCAATCATTGTGACATACCTCGCTCCACAATCAGAGACTGATTCACTCATCAAGCTTGCTAAAACAAAGCTCTCATTCATGCCCCATGTTGGTGTGTGTGGATTACACATTGGCCAGAGAACAATCATCAGTGAAGAAATAGACAATTTCTCATTTGAATCTTCTCTCATTACAGCAGTTGTGAATAATAATATCAATCTACTGACCTTCCTAATCAATATCAACACTAGTCCTGATGCTACTAATGATCGAGGAAAGACTGCTTTGATGTATGGTAGTTATTATGGTCGAGACAAAGCTGTTAGTATTCTTCTTCAAGCTAATGCCAATCCTAACCTTCAGTGTGATGATGGTACTACACCTCTTTTCATGGCAGCACAGGAAGGGCACTCTGACATTGTTAGTATTCTTCTTCAAGCTAATGCCAATCCTAACCTTCAGTGTGATGATGGTAGTACACCTCTTTTCATGGCAGCACAGAATGGGCACTCTGACATTGTTAGTATTCTTCTTCAAGCCAATGCCAATCCTAACCTTCAGCGTGACGATGGTACTACACCTCTTTTCATGGCAGCACAGAAAGGGCACTCTGACATTGTTAGTATTCTTCTTCAAGCAAATGCCAATCCTAACCTTCAGCGTGATGATGGTACTACACCTCTTTTCATGGCAGCACAGGAAAGGCACTCCGACATTGTTAGTATTCTTCTTCTAGCCAATGCCAATCCTAACCTTCAGAAAGTAAATGGTACTACACCTCTTTTCATGGCAGCACAGAAAGGGCACTCTGACATTGTTAGTATTCTTCTTCAAGCAGATGCCAATCCTAACCTTCAGCGTGATGATGGTACCACACCTCTTTTCATGGCAGCACAGGAAGGGCAATCTGACATTGTTAGTTTTCTTCTTCAAGCCAATGCCAATCTTAACCTTCAGAAAGTTAATGGTACTACACCTCTTATGATAGCATGCTACCAAATGCATCCTGAAATTGTTCAGCTACTATTGTCAAGCAAAGCTGATTCTAATCTACAACACTCTAATGGTTCAACTGCTCTTATGTTTGCTTGTCATGTTGGCTCCTTGGACTCTACTGAGTTGCTCTTGATGTCTGGTGCTGAACCAAGCATAGTGGGACCAGAAGGACTAACTGCTCTTGACATGGCAGCTTCTTCAGGTCATGATGACATTGTTGACTTGATTCAGGCAGTAAAACTCAGTCAGTCCTCAACCACCTCACCTGCTCTCACAACTACAGAGATTTCATCTAGCGTAGACAACAAGACTATGGCAATTCTTAACAAGGCTATGGAGGACATGCTTGTTACCAAAGCAGAGTCTTATATTTCCACCTATTACAAGAAATTCAAGGGAACTCTTCCATCAAAATATGATCAAGAAGATGTACAAACCATTATCTGATACAGAGACTTTTCTTCAGTATAATTATTCTCAATTTTATCATTTATCACACGCACACTGAAATAATTATTGTTTATGACGTTGTGTATAATCTGATATGTTTTGCTGCTTTCATCTGAATCTATAGACTAAATTTAAGGTGCTGACTGTTACACATGCACACTCTGGTAGCCTAGTGAGCTGACCACCCACTTATAACATGAGCAGACGGTATATAATGATTATGTGTACTTTAAATACTAGAGAGCATTATTTGTTTCACACGAATAGTGTACATAAGTTTTAATTAAAAGTGTATGGATGACGCTAGCAAGAAAGGTACAAGATGGGATAATGCTGCAAAAGGGAAATGTATCAAAGTGCCAGCTTGAAGCATGCATCAGCGGCTTGTACATAATGTGCACAGTATGCACCAAAGGCTTAGGCATCTTGCATGCAACCCTGTAGACCACAAAGGTGTTAGCTGTTAATAATGATAGCTAGACCTGTTGGACCTGTTAGTGTGTTACTCTTGTAGTGTTTGTAAAACATTGCAATACATGTCATTCAGTAATGTCACACACCTTCAAAAGAAATTTTCTCTGAAATATTTGTTTCATATCAGTGATGAAGTTTATTCACTAAAATGCCTTATTGACAGTTTCAAGGAGTCATGATAGATAGAATTATTATGCATTAATTTGGACTTAGATCCAGCATAGTTCCACTGTATATCTGTAGTCATGATCATCAATGGATGAGGTACACATTATCTGGACTACGTAACCGGGATAGGAAACGGGCTCACGTGGGTGCAAGCGTTTTCGTGTTTAGACCACGTGTTGTACGTGAATATTCAAATCTTAACTTCTTTGTCACCTATTGACCGTGTTCACTGTAGCGGTGCTAGCTTACACCTGTTGGCCTATAGTGCTGTTTGTGTTGCAGGTTCTCTGTCAGCATGCTCTGGATGTGTGGACCAGCTTCACTGTTCATCCTCTCATCAGGTGTTTCAGTGTTTCTCTCCTGTGTTCCTTCTCTGTTGACAGTGATGAGAACAAAACAGCTCAAGGTAACCACCAGTGTAGCTTACTACAAGTTACAACTTACTTACTACATCTAGTTCAAATTTGAAAATAACACGGTCAATTTTATTCAGCTTCAAATTCATGGACAAATTACTTCATGTACAGCTGATGTACAGTGCTGTTTTTACATGAATCAATTTGTGATAATTTGTACTTTTTTTCGTCTGAATTGTGCTTTGTCTTATAGACAAAAATTACCTTCCATTAGCACCCTTGCATGATGGCTATACATACAAGTGATAGAGAAAGTTCCTTGTACAGGGTTGGTGACCCAACCAGTGATGCTCACCAGTCATCATTCTACTCACGGATGGACTTTGATGGGCAACTAGAGCTCTTCTCAAGTCAGTCACAATAACAAGGACGGTATCATCATTGATCAACACAATGTCCTAGCATTGTCATGTTACTACATGTGTATATGCAGTGGATTTTATACCTCAGTAGGCGGCATACAGTAGTTCATTTGTTTAGGTAGATATGTGTCGTGAAGGACAATAATATAATGGAACACACATGCACATGAATGATGTTAAATGTTGCTTGAAGCTACATGTAAAGCCATGAAAATGCACAATCTCACAGTCTCACAGCTTGTTCATTCTCTCGCAGGGTTCAAGGGGATCGTGAATCGGATACTGACAGCTGTGTCCAGCGGCTGGTAATCACGAGGCACAGCTCAGCTACTAGCACAACCACACACAGGTACATTCTAATATAGTAACTAGCAACGGTATAATTATAGTATACTACATTGTCCGTAAAATTTTGTCTTAATCATTTGATATTATGTGTGTTATATGATTGGTGACTGATCTTGCCTTAGTGCAAAGGGCACGGTTTCGTACAAAATACAGCTCTATAATATGGCTTGGTTTCATGTATATGGAGTTATGTTTTGAGTAATATTTATGCATGTATACTTTTGATGATCTGTTTGTTACTGTCAGGAGCTGATTGTGCTAGTCTTCTACTGGAGTGGGATGGGTTTGTTAGCTACATTGAATGCTGGACTTACAGCGACTTTCACGCTCAGAACAAGACAATGATGAGTAAGTGGAACTCTTAGTGGTGCCCATCTTGTTCTTATCTATCTTTCTATCTCTACATGGCAGTGAGCAGCAAGCTTTATCTCAAGAGGTATTAGAATACCAATTCAATGGTGATCTCACAAAAGAGTACTCAGGTGCGCCTCTAGTACCCAGTCATTTGTAAAAGAGAATACTTATATCATGCTTGAAAATAGTCATGGATTGTGTTCGAACTTCGAAACATGTTCAGATTGACTGTTATTGCTCCTAATGTTGACATTATTATTGAAATTTGTAGCGTGCCTCCTCATTAAACAAAGCTAGAAGTGATGAAGCTGTATTATTTATGATATTGTTAGAATGTTAGAAATTCTGGGTGCTTCTTATGATGGGTATGCAATGGTGATGCCTTCTGGTGTGCTTTTTGAAAGTAGATTCAGATGTCATGGAGAATGATGCGATTAAGGATTTGTCTAAACCAGGAGCTGCTGGAGGAGGGAACAATGTGCTGTCTGGTCTTGCTCTGTGTCTGCTAGAAGATGGGGTCTGTTTCGTGTGTTTGTGTGTGTGTGTGTGTGCGTGCGTGCGTGCATGTGTGACATATTTTTATTTCCTTGTTATCATACTGTGTAGTGTATTTTGCATGTGAGCTTTCTACAAATTTAATGTGTACATACTATGCCAATCAGGTAACACGTCAGCTACTCCACTCATCTGTGTTCATGTCACTGACCTGGCGAGACAGCCTCTCTGTCAGAAGATGTGCTGCTATTGCAGCCACCTTTATTGAAAAGGTTCAGACGATAGCTTCTTAGGCATGAAACTTTATGCTTCTGGCTCATATAGACTGCATTTGATCAAGATCTATTTAAGCAACTACTGGAGCAAGTTCTACTGGTAAGTACATGTACTACTTTGGTGTGAGTTGTCTGTGTGTATTCTGCTGTGCATAGCTAGATCATAGTTTATTGCTGGTCTCTATAGTCACTTCAGATCCATGGAGCAGATGAGTCCATTAAACCATTGTTACTGGGACTAGCTCTACAGCTATATGAAGTGATGGTCAGTGTCTTAGTGAGACGATAATTTTGTGATCATTAATTTTTTAGCTGAAGGCGTACAATTTTTGTCCTCGACTGATATAAATTTAACCACTTATTTTTCTCTCTGTTTGTAGCTGCCTAATTATCCTCAAGTAGTCACACTCCTCGCTGATCTTCCTGGCTGCAATCAAAAAAGAGTACTGGTAAGTATTATCATAGTTCAATAAAAAGTCTTGCTTTTTCTTCTCTACTAGTCCTTTAACAATGGTGTTCTGTCCGGCAATAACAAACCACACACTGTGAAACCAACCAAGCTAGCCAAGTGGAGGAGAGACGAGTTCAAGAAATTGCTGTCAGGAATCATTGGAGTAAGTACACATGTTGTCTAGAGTACACATGCTTTATCTACTCACTGACCGTCTATTTTCTTTATCTTAGAAGCCGATTGGTCAGTTGTATAGAAAGCCACCTCCTGTTCTCGACTTGCCTGATCTTGTTGTGAAGAAAGCTAGAAGAAAACAGACAAATCAACCACAGACACACCTCTAAACCTCTCCTTACTCTTCTCTGATCAATCTTCATAGCACATAAGAGCATAATTATAATTGCTGTTTCTAATAACAAAAACTACATAATATTTATTAATGCATTAAATTAACGATTTCATAGCATGTTTAGAAGCAGGGCTCGTTGCATGCTGGGACGGTAACATGTCAACAAAACCTCTTGATACCGGCCTTCTTGTCCGAGAGCTGAAAGATGTGGAATGGGACACACTCGGAACGTACCTGGGACTCAGCCAAGTCGAGATAAGAGAGATCGAACGCGATCACCAAAACACAGGGCGGAGGAGAATAGTGATGTTCGATAAGTGGTCGAGGCAAGAAGAGAATCCGTCCTGGGAGAAGATCATTGCTGCATTAAAGGACATGGGTGAAAATAACCTGGCGAGTAAGCTGAGAGAGAAGTACCTGTACCAGCAGCAACACCAAGACGTTGAGAGTTCATCCAAGCGTACAGAAGAAGACTGTCACCAAACTGCGATGGTGATAAAGGTTGACAAGCATGACCAGGTCACTAGAGAGCTCGAAAGACTCGAGAAAAAGTATCTCAGACTAGTGATTGATACACAAAAGACAATGGAAGCTGCAAATCTATCAGTGATAGAGTTAGGGAATTTCTCACAGTTCTACTTGAACAATGAAGTGACGAGTGTTAAAGAGCTGTTTCAACTCATAAAACCGTTCTGTTTTCTGGACTATTCTTTACTGGAAACAGCTATTGAAGTACTCATTGATCCAGCTCATAGAATAGTTAGTGATCTCAGTGAATATGTTGAGCAACTGACCAAATTCAAGAAATCCACGACATTGAGAGATTTTATGCAGACCATCGAAACAGCACAGAAATCACTAACCACAAAAGAGGAAGCTGGTGCATGCACAGTAACTCTTTGCCTTGTTAGTAGCTGGCTAGCAAAGACAATGGATGACTTGGACAAGCTACTGAAGGAGATATTTCGAGACAAGAGCTCGGTACTGGCTCACATCAGAATAATCAAAGGATCAATCATTGTGACATACCTCGCTCCACAATCAGAGACTGATTCACTCATCAAGCATGCTGAAACAAAGCTCTCATTCATGCCCCAGGTTGGTGTGTGTGGACTACACATTGGACAGAGAACAATCGTCAGTGAACAAATAGACAATTTCTCACTTGAATCTTCTCTCATTAGAGCAGTTAAGGATGATAATATTAATCTACTGACCTTCCTAATCAACATCAACACTAGTCCTGATGCTGCAAATGATCGAGGATGGACTGCTTTGATGTATGGTAGTTATTATGGTCGAGACAAAGCTGTTAGTATTCTTCTTCAAGCTAATGCCAATCCTAACCTTCAGCGTAATGATGGTACTACACCTCTTTACATGGCAACACAGAATGGGCACTCTGACATTGTTAGTATTCTTCTTCAAGCCAATGCCAATCCTAACCTTCAGCACGAAGATGGTACCACACCTCTTTACATGGCAACACAGAATGGGCACTCTGACATGGTTAGTATTCTTCTTCAAGCCAATGCCAATCCTAACCTTCATAAAGTTAATGGTGCTACACCTCTTTTCATAGCAGCTCAGAATGGGCACTCTGACATTGTTAGTATTCTTCTTCAAGCCAATGCCAATCCTAACCTTCAGCACGATGATGGTACTACACCTCTTTACATGGCAACACAGAATGGGCACTCTGACATGGTTAGTATTCTTCTTCAAGCCAATGCCAATCCTAACCTTCATAAAGTTAATGGTGCTACATCTCTTTTCATAGCAGCTCAGAATGGGCACTCTGACATTGTTAGTATTCTTCTTCAAGCCAATGCCAATCCTAACCTTCATAAAGTTAATGGTGCTACACCTCTTTTCATAGCAGCTCAGAATGGGCACTCTGACATTGTTAGTATTCTTCTTCTTCAAGCCAATGCCAATCCTAACCTTCAGCGTGATGATGGTACTACACCTCTTTTCATGGCAGCACAGAAAGGCCACTCTGACATTGTTAGTATTCTTCTTCAAGCCAATGCCAATCCTAACCTTCAGCGTGATGATGGTGCTACACCTCTTTTCATGGCAGCACATAAAGGACACTCTGACATTGTTAGTATTCTTCTTCAAGCCAATGCCAATCCTAACCTTCAGCACGATGATGGTACTACACCTCTTTACATGGCAACACAGAATGGGCACTCTGACATGGTTAATATTCTTCTTCAAGCCAATGCCAATCCCAACCTTCAGTGTGATGATGGTACTACACCTCTTTACATGGCAGCACAGAATGGGCACTCTGACATTGTTAGTATTCTTCTTCAAGCCAATGCCAATCCCAACCTTCAGTGTGATGATGGTACTACACCTCTTTTCATGGCAGCACAGGAAGGGCACTCTGACATTGTTAGTATTCTTCTTCAAGCCAATGCCAATCCTAACCTTCAGCGTGATAATGGTGCTACACCTCTTATGATAGCATGCTACCAAATGCATCCTAAAATTGTTCAGCTACTATTGTCAAGCAAAGCTGATCCTAATCTACAACACTCTAATGGTTCAACTGCTCTTATGTTAGCTTGTCGTGCTGGATGCTTGGAATCTACTGAGCTGCTCTTGATGTCTGGTGCTGACCCCAGCATAGTGGGACCAGAAGGACTAACTGCTCTTGACATGGCAGCTTCTTCAGGTCATGATGACATTGTTGACTTGATTCAGGCAGTACAACTCAGTCAGTCCTCAACCATCTCACCTGCTCTCACAGCTACAGAGATTTCATCTAGTGTAGACAACAAGGCTATGGCAATTCTTAACAAGGCTATGGAGGACATGCTTGTTACCAAAGCAGAGTCTTATATTTCCACCTATTACAAGAAATTCAAGAGAACTCTTCCATCAAAATATGATCAAGAAGATGTACAAACCATTATCTGATGCATGCTCAGATATACCTTTTATTTCTGTATCCTTATACTGTATTAAAAATGCAGTTTTGATAATAATTTAAGAGTTTTGAATCTGGTTTTCTGATTGCTTTACACCGATTTGTTTCAGTGAATTAAGTTTATTCACTAAAATGCCTCAGAATTATTGACAGTTTCAAGGAGTTATGACAGATAGAATTATTATGCAGTATACTTAGATCTGTCGTATATCTGTTTTGTTCTGAGATGATTATGTTACAGCGGTTTTATTACTTCTTGCAAGGTAAAGCGTAATCCGTAGAGCGTGGAGCACTATTTTTTGTGAATAAAAAATCTAATAATACAGTATAAGTAACGAGTACAGATAATGTGATAATGATAATATTTATAATACGTTAAAATTCCATTAAGTCTTTGATCATGCTCCATTGCTGGTGAATAAAATTAATACCAGTGACTTGAGTGACTGCAACTGCAAGGTGACGCTTTACACTCAAATTTTCCTTACAAGATGAAATAGAACCTCTGTTCTGCAGATATCGATGGACCAGCTTACAGGGTGATCAGACTGAGCTACGTAGACACATAGTCATGATCATCAATGAGGTACACACAAGAAAAATTATCTAGATTACGTAACTGGATACGTAAACGTGCTCATGCATGCACGTGAACGCACGTTTTCGTGTACGTGTGTACAGTAAGGAAAATATGACGTTGAGCAAGTTGAGCTTACAGACCATGTACCACGTGTATGTTCAAATCTCGACTTCTTTGTCACCTGTTGACCGTGTTCTCTAGCGGTGCCAGCTTACACCTGTTGGTCTATAGTGCTGTTTGTGTTGCAGGTTCTCTGTCAGCATGCTCTGGATGTGTGGACCAGCTTCACTGTTCATCCTCTCGTCAGGTGTTTAGCATTCATGCTCTGGATCGATGCTAGCTAAAACAAAGAGAGAAGGAAGAGGGAGATGGAGAAAGGGAGGAGGGACCGATAGAAAGAGAACAAAAAGAGTAAGAGAGAGAGAGAAGTGTACTATGGAACTTGTATGGGTTTGAGTGGGACATGACTGAGTGAACTAGTTGTTCTTAATTCCACCTTAGGAAGCCACACCCACTGGACCTGTTGTCAGACCACACCCTCAGGACTCACTGACAGCAGCTGCTCACCTGAGAGTGCTTCATGGCGGGCTGGTCATGTTCGTGACACTACAAGACCAGCTGTTACAGAAATACCTTGAAAAGGTAGCTCTGAGTTTGAACCAGGCATACAGCATGGAAAATACTATTAAATTTATACTACAGAGACTCACAGAGCGCACACATTGCCTTGATGTTCAATAGTTTTGCTGTCTTGAGCATGGTTTTGCAGTTATGTATTCAACGATTTCAAATTTTTAACCTGGTGCTGAATTTCCATAATGTACAGGATGCAGTGTACACTGGTGGAGTGCCTAAAGACATGGTATGCATGACACACCCACTTTCTATACAACGATGCTAATGTGGTTATCATTTCTCTAGTTTAGTCTCACTCGTGATGAGCGTCAGGTGAGACTCACTGCTCTGTACTGTCTGGACAGCATCATCAAGAATCATGCAGCTGCTGTCCGGCTGGCCTGGTGAGTTATTCACACCTAGTTCAAGTACACTGATTTTATTAACTTAAAATTTAACTTAATAACTGACATAGATATTGATGAATGAATTTTCGCAAATTGTTTTGTTTGAGAAATCTAAATGTTTGTGAAAGAAACTAGCTCTATGATATTGCAATACATTTACATTGTAAAATTACCTGATTCACTCTCTCTTCCTCTCTTTAGCCAACCAGTCGGCAGTTGTTCGATCACTACCAAGGCCTATTGAGCAATGATCAACTATTATACAATGAAAAAGGCTACTTTATTGAAGCATTTGTGCTCTTGAGGTATTGTCCTCGTACCCAGACTTACATCTGAGTACAGGTTCCTGTCCCACTCAGTAACACACTACTTGCTTGCACACAGCACAAAAGAGCACACATGGTGATGCAGTTTTACTAATAACATTATATACTGCTATAGTTAGTTTGTCACTGCGGAGGTAGTATGTTAGCATTTGATGATGACCAACTTGTTCTTTACATAGTTACAGTTGTGTTTCTAAGTACATGACAGACTGACAGATGTACATGTAATGTCAGTAATTATTCCAGCACAAGTTTTAAAAAGTTGAAAATGCACGGTTGAAAAAATAATGTTAATGTTGTCAATTGTGAATTGACACACCACAAATCGAGAATGTTCATTTCTGAAAACTGTATTTGATGCTGTGCGTGTTTTATTGCCTATACTATGTTCATAGATATGTTTTGTTTACAGTCACTTTGGTTCACAAGAGGAGCAAGTTGAGCTGTTGAAACAGCTGCTCAGTGAGGTAGTCACTCTTTGTGACAACTCCATGATAAGGTATGCTTAGATCTTCACTACAGTCGACATGTTACATCTTCCTCGAATCACAGTTGATGTTTTAAAATTTGTACAATAGTTTCCACTGAGCATGTGATAGTCATGTGACATTGTTTTAGTGCAGTCACATCGCTGGAACTTTTCGTGCCTTATCTCGGACTTCACATCGACCCAACTAATGCGGAGTACAGTCGATGCTCGCTGCACAGAGCACGGCTATGTCACTGTGTCCATGTCACTATGGGAGTGCTGCAAAGAAGAGAAATGGTAAACACAACTCACACAAGTCTGTGTTAAAGCTCTGTCTATCTATAATTAATTTCGAGAAGTTAATGGTTCCTTTTTGCAAGATGTATAATAACCTACACTTAAACTATCTAGTAGGTAATTACATAAGAACAAGCTAGCACGTCATTTAGTGCCAAAATGATAACTACCACTATTACAGACGCAAAAACACTGAATACCTGGAGTTAGACCACAACTTCCATGGTACCACTTTAGCGGATTTTTTAATCAGAAAAATTTTTCACACTTGCATAAGTTGCCTTTGTTTAATTTGGTGTTACACAGTAAAAATTTTAAGTCTTCTTTTATGAGCTGTTTGATGGTATGATGACTGTATAAATTTTGATTTTGTTGTTCCTTAGACTCAGTGTAAAGCTGTTCCCAATCCTCCACTGTCTACTACTAGTACTCCTCATCCTAGTTTTCAATGTGTGATCCCTTTAGTAGTACAACTAGTACTGCCATTAATAAAGTAAGCAACGCACTTATCTATCCAGATCACTCATCACCCACTCACTCACTAACACATTCACTCACTCACTTATTCACTTGCACACACTCGCATGTTCACTCACTCACACACACACACACACACACGCACGCACACAAACACACACACACACAAACACACACACACACACACACACACACACACACACACACACACACACACACACACACACACACACACACACACACACACACACACACTCACTCACTTGCTCACTCAATCTTACTCAACCATTCACATCATTGCACACTAACTCACTTGCCTACTCTTCTATCCAGAACACTCCATTTGTTATGGTCTAGTCATTCAGCTCCACTTCTCTCCGAGTTTTTTAAAGGCATCACTTCGCTTCATGAGCTCGAGAAGAAAGCAATAGTAGGTTAGCATGTTAAAATGCTTGCTCACTCACCAATTTTGTTTGTTGATGTAGGCATGACTCACCACGCCCTAGGGGAGGAGCCTGGAGAACTGAACAAAGTACACCATCAGTTATTATCATGCTATGATTTCTGGTAAGTTTCAAAATTTTTAGCATATGTATAAGTTAAAAAGTTTTGTGTTCCAGTTACAATACTATTATGCTGTTGTTGTTTACAAACTTGTATTTGTTGTTTACTTGTTGTTGATACAGTGTTATGGCTGTTGGGTTTGCGTGGGTGGTGTATGGACCTCAGTCCCTCGCAGAGTGTGGAGCGATCGTCAGTATACTCCACAATGTGTTTGAGCATCTACTGGACTCCTTACCTCTCCGTATCAAACCTGTATTGCGCAATATGATTGTACCCATGGTGACTAGCTGTCCCTCCAATCACTGGGCCTCCTCTCTACTCCCAATACTCACCCGAATCTTCTACATTACATTTTCAGTGAGTGAGCGAAGGAGAATGAGAGAAAGAGAGTGAAAGAGACAGAGTGAGGAGGAGAAAGCCTCATGTTCAAGATTTTCTGGCTTATGTGTATGTGACAGAAGCAAGCTAAAGGCTTTTCAAATAGTGTTGATTTTGTCAAGAATCGCTATTTTTGCCTGTGCAGTATTTACAGCAGAGCTGGGATCGTATTTTACAGTGACTTTCACGCTCAGAACAAGACAATGATGAGTAAGTGGAACTCTTAGTGGTGCCCATCTTGTTCGCTCTCTTATCTCTCCCTGTATGGCAGCGAGCAACAAGCTTTATCCCAGGAAGTTTTAGAATACCAGTTTATTGGTGATCTCACAAAACAGTACTCTCATGTTCTAGGTCAGAACATATAACATTCATGACATTATAGCCTCTAGTACCCAGTCATTAGTAAGAGAGAATGCCTAATATCTAAATGCACGGAATTGCACATGAAAATGGGGCCATGGGCATAAAAACAGTCATGAATAATGTTCGACACGTGTTCCAGATTGACTGTCTTTGCTCCTGATGTTGACTCTTTATTACTATTGAAAATTGTAGCTAAGTGTCTCATCAAACAAATCTAGAAGTGATGAAGCTGTATTATTTGTGATCTTCTTGGAATGTTAGAAATTATGTGTGCTTTTTACGCTGTGGTATAGGCTAGTTACAATGCTGATGCCATTCTGCAGATGTGGTTTGCTTTTTGAAAGCAGACTCAGATGTCATGGAGAATGATGCGATGGAAGATTTGTCTAAACCAGGAGCTGCTGGAGGAGGGAACAATGTGCTGTCTGGTCTTGCTCTGTGTCTGCTAGAAGATGGGGTCTGTTTCATGTGTGTGTGTGTGGTGTGTGTGGTGTGTGTGGTGTGTGTGTGTGTGTGTGTGTGTGTGTGTGTGTGTGTGTGTGTGTGTGTGTGTGTGTGTGTGACTTATTTTTATTTCCTTGTTATCATACTGTGTAGTGTATTTTTGCATGTGAGCTTTCTACAAATTTAATGTGTACATACTATGCCAATCAGGTAACACGTCAGCTACTCCACTCATCTGTGTTCATGTCACTGACCTGGCGAGACAGCCTCTCTGTCAGAAGATGTGCTGCTATTGCAGCCGCCATTATTGAAAAGGTTTGTTTAAACAGTAACTGCTAAGGTATGATAGCTTATGGCTCTTACAGACTGCATTTGATCAAGATTTGTTCATGCAATTATTAGAACAAGTTCTACTAGTAAGTACTAAGTAACATTTGGTGTGAGAGACACTGAGTTATCTGTGTGTTACTGGTCTCTAGTCACTTCAGATCCATGGAGCAGATGAGTCCATTAAACCACTCTTACTGGGACTAGCTCTACAGCTATATGAAGTGATGGTTAGTCAGACAATACCGATTTGTGATCGCTTATTTGTAGCTTGTACGATATTGTGGCGACAGAAACTTAACTCCTAGTGGTAGTCTGTTTGGTCTTGTTTCTATGCGGCTGCCCAATTGTCCTCAAGTTGTATCACTCCTCGCTGATCTTCCTGGCTGCAATCAAAAGAGAGTACTGGTAAGTAATGGTCGTCTCAATAGCCTGCTCTTGAGTCTTGCTTTTGTCTTCTCTAGGCTTTCAACAATGGTGTTCTGTCCGGCAATAACAAACCACACACTGTGAAACCAACCAAGCTAGCCAAGTGGAGGAGAGACGAGTTCAAGAAATTGCTGTCAGGAATCATTGGAGTAAGTACACATGTTGTAGAAACACATTGTACACATGAGAATCATACAGTTTGTCAACTACATGTATCTAGCACACTACTCATTTACCCTCTCTTTTCTTTGTCTTAGAAGCCGATTGGTCAGTTGTATAGAAAGCCACCTCCTGTTCTCAACTTGCCTGATCTTGTTGTGAAGAAAGCTAGAAGAAAAACAGACAAATCAATCAAAGACACACCTCTAAACCTCTCCTTACTCTTCTCTGATCAATCTTCATAGCACACAAGAGCACATAGCTGCTGCTATTATAATAACAAAAGCTTCATGAATTATTTATTGTGTTTATGCAATAAACTAACGATATTCATAGTTTGCTTGATTTGAAGCAGGGCTAGTTGCTGGGCAGAAGCAGGGCGTGGCTCGTAAAGTAACATGTCAACAAAGCCTCTTGATACCGGCCTTCTTGTCCGAGAGCTGAAAGATGTGGAATGGGACACACTCGGAACGTACCTGGGACTCAGCCAAGGCGAGATAAGAGAGATCGAACATGATCACCAGAACACAGGGCGGAGGAGAATAGTGATGTTTGAAAAGTGGTCGAGCAAAGAAGAGAATCCATCCTGGGAGAAGATGATTGCTGCATTAAAGGACATGGATGAAAATAACCTGGCGAGTAAGCTGAGAGAGAAATACGTGCAGCAACAGCAACCACAAGACGTTGAGAGTCGAACTTACCAAATGACCACAAAAGAAGACCTACACCCGTCATCGGAGAGTGTAGTGCTAAAAGTGGACAGGCAAGAACGGGTCGCTAGAGAGCTGGAGAGATTAGAGAGAAACTATGTTCGATTGGTATCAAGTGCACAGGAGGCGATGGAAGCTGCAAATCTATCAATGATAAAACTGGAAAATTTCTCCGAGTACTTCTTAAACGATGAAGTGACAACAGTGAAAGAACTGTTTCAACTCATGAAACCGTTCTGTTTTCTGGACTATTCTTTACTTGAGACAGCTATTGAAGTACTCATTGATCCAGCTCATAGAGTAGTTAGTGATCTCAGTGAATATGTTGAACAACTGACCAACTTCAAGAAATCCACGACATTGAGAGATTTTATGGAAAGCATCGAAACAGCACAGAAATCACTAACCACAAAAGAGGAAGCTGGTGCATGCACAGTCACTATCCGTCTTGTCGGGAGATGGCTAGAAAAGACAATGGATGACTTGGACAAGCTACTGAAGGAGATATTTCAAGACAAGAGCTCGGTACTGGCTCACATCAGAATAATCAAAGGATCGATCATTGTGACATACCTCGCTCCACAATCAGAGACTGATTCACTCATCAAGTTTGCTGAAACAAAGCTCTTATTCATGCCCCAGGTTGGTGTGTGTGGACTACACATTGGACAGAGAACAATCATCAGTGAAGAAATAGACAATTTTTCATTTCAATCTTCTCTCATTACAGCAGTTGTGAATAATAGTATCAATCTACTGACCTTCCTAATCAATATCAACACTAATCCAGATGCTGCTAATGATCGAGGATGGACTGCTTTGCTGTATGGTAGTTATTATGGTCGAGACAAGGCTGTCAGCATTCTTCTTCAAGCTAATGCCAATCCTAACCTTCAGAAAGTAAATGGTTCTACACCTCTTTTCATGGCAGCACAGAAAGGGCACTCCGACATTGTTAGTATTCTTTTTCAAGCCAATGCCAATCCTAACCTTCAGTGTGATGATGGTACTACACCTCTTTTCATGGCAGCACAGGAAGGGCACTCTGACATTGTTAGTATTCTTCTTCAAGCCAATGCCAATCCTAACATTCAGCGTGATGATGGTACTACACCTCTTTTCATGGCAGCACAGAAAGGGCACTCTGACATTGTTAGTATTCTTCTTCAAGCCAATGCCAATCCTAACCTTCAGTTTGATGATGATACTACACCTCTTTTCATGGCAGCACAGAAAGGGCACTCTGACATTGTTAGTATTCTTCTTCAAGCTAATGCCAATCCTAACCTTCAGTGTGATGATGGTGCTACACCTATTTTCAAGGCAGCACAGAAAGGGCACTCTGACATTGTTAGTAGTCTTCTTCAAGCTAATGCCAATCCTAACCTTCAGTGTGATGATGGTGCTACATCTCTTTTCAAGGCAGCACAGAAAGGGCACTCTGACATTGTTAGTATTCTTCTTCAAGCCAATGCCAATCCTAACCTTCAGTTTGATGATGGTGCTACACCTGTTTTCATGGCAGCACAGGAAGGGCACTCTGACATTGTTAGTATTCTTCTTCAAGCCAATGCCAATCCTAACCTTCAGAAAGTTAATGGTACTACCCCTCTTATGATAGCATGCTACAAAATGCATCCTAAAATTGTTCGACTACTATTGTCAAGCAAAGCTGATCCTAATCTACAACACTCTAGTGGTTCAACTGCTCTTATGTTAGCTTGTCGTGCTGGATGCTTGGACTCTACTGAGCTGCTCTTGATGTCTGGTGCTGACCCCAGCATAGTGGGACCAGAAGGACTAACTGCTCTTGACATGGCAGCTTCTTCAGGTCATGATGACATTGTTGACTTGATTCAGGCAGTGCAACTCAGTCAGCCCTCAACCACCTCACCTGCTCTCACAGCTACAGAGATTTCATCTAGCGTAGACAACAAGACTATGGCAATTCTTAACAAGGCTATGGAGGACATGCTTGTTACCAAAGCAGAGTCTTATATTTCGACCTATTACAAGAAATTCAAGAGAACTCTTCCATCAAAATATGATCAAGAAGATGTACAAACCATTATCTGATGCATGCAGCTATACAGAGACTTATCTTCAGTATTCTCAATTCAATTTTATCACACATACTGAAATAATGAAAAATATTGTTTATTAGGGAGACACGGTAGTGTCTCCCTATGTAGGGTTGAACGAGAAAACAAGATGGCGGCTACATACAATGTATTAGCGTTCAAACGCTGATATTTCGCCTGGTCATGAATTGTATACGTCAAAAGACACTTAAATATGCTCTCTGGCGTTGCCCCATCCTACAGTAGCAAGGAGATTGCTCGAAGTTGTTACTAAAGTGACGAACCTGAAAACGGTGAAAATCGTGTTTCGTCATCTTCGTTTTCTTCTTTCTTTCTTTCTTTCTTTCTTTCTTCAGCGCGCCTAGCGCCTTTACGCGAGCAATGCCGAGACCAAAACACCCACGAACAGTCGTGAAATTCTCCTGGCAGGTGCCTTTTGAACTTAGTTTTTAGCGAAACGTCGATATAAATTCCGCGATTTCTCGATCGTGATCCATTGTCAGCTAAGTGTTAGACGCCATTGATGTTATTGCGCAATACGCACGTGACCAAGCAGTGGTTAGCGCACGTGACCAAGCACTAGCTTGAGTATCGCCGCGCGCCTTATGGATCACGGAGAACACATACATGTATTTGTCTGGAGTCTTCGAAGAACGGTAAGCTCGTATAGGATCACCATTCTGCGCTTGCCAGATAATTACAACCGCCGTACATGTCTACAAACAATTGTGGGCGGTGCTCGTATCCACTGCATGCATGTGTAGGCGAGCTGATATGTACTGCATAACAATTATTATTAGCTACAAGTTTAAAATTCTTAATAACAAAGAAAAGCCACCAACAACAGGAAAACTAAACCAATGGTGGAAACAATGACAGCTCAGTACGTGCATGATATTGAACTGCACTTCGCTGAAAAAGAAAAAAAGGACACAAACAAGAAAATTAAAAAGATTTCTATCGAAATCAAAAGGATGTAGGGTTGTGAAATCTACCACTGGTCCACAATGTAAACTAACAAGGAACAAGCATGGAATGGTAACACGATTGACTTGCTAACAGACCATAGATCCCTACATCAGTGGCTGTACATAAGATCAATATTTTGTCACAAGCTGAATGCACGTCAGGTGTCAGTCAACAAGCTAAGCTGAACTAGCTATAACCAACCACAGCAGCCACTGATGTAGGGATCTATGGTCTGTTAGCAAGTCAATCGTGTTACCATTCCATGCTTGTTCCTTGTTAGTTTACATTGTGGACCAGTGGTAGATTTCACAACCCTACATCCTTTTGATTTCGATAGAAATCTTTTTAATTTTCTGACATTGTGTACCAAATGTATAATTTTTGAAACTTATCTGATATGTTTTGCCGCTTTCATCTGAATCTATAGACTAAATTTAAGGTGCTGACTGTTACACATGCAAACTCTGCTAGCCTAGTGAGCTGACCACCCACTTATAACATGAGCAGACGGTAATGATAGTGTGTCAAGCTAGGGTCATGCATCACATAACTCATTAGAGAGACTATAATGCCTTATCACATACCATGTTGCTAACGTTATTTAAAGGGTCATCATGATCAGCTCACTAGAGTAGATGTGAATTTGTTAGAAGATGATCATGTTAAATCTTGTATATATGATTGGAAGCTCAATCATTCTATATCTCAGTCGAACTTCTTATTGTCACTTGCTTTATTCATTGAGTCACATGCAGATTTCTTGCTTGGAGTCCGGTATCAAGCATGGATGAGCTAACCATAACATTCTTTGTATTGAATATTATGCATCACAAATGGACTAGGCTGGTTGTGGTCATGATGATAGCTACCACAACAATGTAACTCAGTGAGTCATCTTTACATACTAGAGAGTATTATTTGTTTCACACGAATACTGTACATAAGTTTTAATAAAAAGTGTAGGGATGACGCTTGCAAGAAAGGTACAAGATGGGATAATGCTGCAAAAGACGTGAAATGTATCAAAGTGCCAGCTTGAAGTATGCATCAGCGGCTTGTACATTATAAACGTGCACAGTATGCAACAAAGGCAATACTCTTGCATGCAACCATGTAGACCACAAAGGTGTTAGCTAGCTAGACCATGTATGATTCAGTATAGATGACAAAACATCAAAATCCTTAGCTAATAGCTCATAATGGAAACTTTGGTTCTGGAATGACAATACATAAGTGTGCATGCATGCTTTCTTACGATGATAATAATTATAGCTAGACCTGTTAGTGTGTTACTCTTGTAGTGTTTGTAAAACATTGCAATATTATACACATGACATGTTATTCAGAATTGTCACACATCTTCAAAAGAAATTTTCTGTGAAACATTAATATCAGTGATGAAGTTTATTCACTAAAATGCCTAATAATTGACAGTTTCAAGGAGTCATGACAGATAGAATTATTATGCAGTGATTTGGACTTCGATCCACTGTATATCTGTTTGATATGAGATGTGCTGTGTTACAGCAGTTTTATTACTTCTTGCAAGGGTAAAACTTAGACCGTAAAGCGTGGAGAACTAATTTTTCTTGTGAATAAATAATCTAATAATACAGTACAATTTGCAAGTAACGAGTACAGATTATGTGATAAAGATTTGATCATGCTCCATTGTAAATACTTAAGACTGCAAGCCTGCAAGGTGACGCCATTACACTCATATCTTCCTTGCAAGAAGTAATAAATCTCTGTACTGCAGGTATGAGGTATCGTTGGACCAGCTTACAAAGTGATCAGATTGAGCTACGTAGACACATACTCATGATCATCAATGAGGTACATACAGATTATCTAGATTTCATAACTGGGATAGGAAACAGGCTCACGTGAGCTCATAGTAAGAATACGTTTTCGTGTACCACGTGTCGCACGTGAATGTTCAAATCTCGACTTCTATAGTGCTGTTTGTGTTGCGAGTTCTCTATCAGCATGCTCTGGATGTGTGGACCAGCATCACTGTTCATCCTCTCATCAGGTGTTTCTCTCCTGTGTTCCTTCTCTGTTGAACAAAACAGCTCAAGGTAACCACCAGTGTAGCTTACTACAAGTTACAACTTTACTTACTACATCTAGTTCAAATTACACAGTCACATTTATTTAGCTTCAAAACCATGGACAAATTACTTCAGTGCTGTTTTTACATGAATCAATATGTGATAATTTGTACTCTTTCCGTCTGAATTCTGCTTTGTCTTATAGACAAAAATTACCTTCCATTAGCACCCTTGCATGATGGCTATACATACAAGTGATACAGAATGTTCCTTGTACAGGGTTGGTGACCCAACCAGTGATGCTCACCAGTCATCATTCTACTCACGGATCGGATGGACTTTGATGGGCAACTAGAGCACGGAATATTCTTCTCAAGTCAGTCACAATAACAAGCCTAGGACGGTATCATCATTGATCAACACAAGCAATGTCCTAGCATTGTCATGTTACTACATGTGCATATGCAGTGGATTTTATACCTCAGTAGGCGGCATACAGTAGTTCATTTGTTTATAGGTAGATATGTGTCGTGAAGGACAATAATATAATGGAACACACATGCTCTCATGAATGATGTTAAATGTTGCTTGAAGCTACATGTAAAGCCATGAGAATCCACAGTCTCACAGAAATCACTCTTGTTCATTCTCTCGCAGGGTTCAAGGGAATCGTGAATCGGATACTGACAGCTGTGTCCAGCGGCTGGTAATCACGAGGCACAGCTCAGCTACTAGCACAACCATGCACACACAGGTACATTCTAATATAGTAACTAGCAACATGCAGTATAATTGTAGTATACTACGTTTTACGTAAGACTTTTCTCTAAATCATTTGATATTATGTATGTTGTATGACTGGTGAATGATCTTGCCTATAGTGCAAAGGGCACAGTTTCGTCCAAAATACAGCTCTAAAATATGGCTTGGTTTCATGTATATGGAACGAATTTTCGCAAATTCTTTTGTTTGAGAAATATAAATGTTTGTGAAAGAAACTAGCTCTATGATATTGTAATACATTTACATTGTAAAATCACCTCTCTTTCTTCCTCTCTCTCTCTCTCTCTTTAGCCAGCCAGTCGGCAGTTGTTCAATCGCTACCAAGTGCTCTTGAGGTAATGTCCTTGTACCCAGACTTACATGTGTAGGTTATATCCCGCGTTAGCGGGATATACGACCCGTTATATCCCGCGGGAAAGGGCGCGCTCAAGTAAAGTCGAGGAAGCGCCGAGGGCGAAGCCCGAAGCGTTTCCGAGACTTCACGAGAGCGCTAGCCCTTTCCCGAGGGATATAACGGGTCGTACGTCCCGCCAACATGTGATATAACTTACTTGTACAATGCAAAAGACTGTTCTGATCTTGGGCACGTGACGCGGAGGGAAATATGACCCGTTATTATGGCAAGCCAAACCAGACAAAATTGGCAAACAAAAAACCAATGGCAAAATTTAAAAATAACAATGGCAAAATTAAAAAACCAATGGCAAAATTTATAAAACCAATGGCAAAATTAAAAAAACCAATGGCAAAATTAAAAAAACCAATGGCAAAATTAAAAAAACCAATGGCAAAATTAAAAAAACCAATGGCAAAATTAAAAAAAAACCAATGGCAAAATAAAAAAAATCAATGGTAAAATAAAAAAAACTAATGGCAAAATAAAAAAAACCAATGGCAAAATAAAAAAAAAACCAATGGCAAAATTTAAAAAAATCAATGGCAAAATAAAAAAAAACAATGGCAAAATTAATAAAAACCAATGGCAAAATTAATAAAAAACCAATGGCAAAATTAAAAACAACAATGGCAAAATTAAAAAACAAAATTAATGGCAAACTTAAAATGATATAATGACTTGTCATCCCGATGCAGTCTCAGGCCGGTGCACTCTCAGGCCAGTGCCACGCCCATCAGACTCTCAGGCCAGTGCTACGCCTACCTAACTTCCTGTCGGACACATGACCAGCGCATGGTTCAAGCAGCCTTCTAGTGATCAGCTATAGGCCGGGCTCAAGTGTACGCCAGCTTGCTCAACCTATGTCTCTTGACTGCAGTGTCTGTTTGCACACTGAATGACGACTACTAGGCCGGCACTGTACTCCTCCACAGGCTAGCAGCCATACAGTCTCTACTGATCGAGTTGCAAAGCCAGCTAGACCTGTCATCTCTTGATGCACTCTCCATATCTCTCTATCAGACCTGTCATCTCTTGATGCACTCTCCATATCTCTCTATGAGACCTGTTATCTCTTGATGCACTCTCAGGTTAGTCAATTCTCTATCAGACCTATCCACTCTTGATGCACTCTCAGGCCAGTGCTACGCCCACCAAACTTCCTGGCGAACACATGACCAGCGCACGGTTCAAGTCGCCTTCTCGTGATCGACACCGCTAGCAGCTCATTGCTCCATATAGATCTGGAATGGCATAAGACGATGGATCTAATACTGTGCATGCAGGCTCTGTTGTTAATGTGATATATCTACACCATGAAGTATAGGCCGGTAAATGACAGTAATATCTGTTGATCTAGATCAATTGTGTTCTAGCTTTCCACATGATACATTCTATATCTCTCTTTATATAGAAATACAGCATCTATGTCGTTCTTGACATATATGCTGTTAGTACCACACCCACCAAAATGTCCCTATATGGTACCCATCAGTTGTTGTATTTTGCAGTCTGCATCATACAGCCATTTTTAACAGTAAGAGACAGCTATAATTATAGCTACACATGTATTACTTTTGTTCTTCCATTGCAGTCAATCAGGAAATAGTTACTTCCCACCACCATTATCTATGCCGGCACTATGAACTGATTAACATCTATAGTATTCATAGTCATGTACGTATGCAGTGCTTATTGTTCATTTTCACATTAGAATTGCATTATAGCATCATAAATAAAAGTGTAAAAATGATCGTTATACATGTTGTAGTGGAATTTAATTATGGTATGTGCTAGCCAACAGCTGATTGATTCACCGTACGCGTCTTGTCAAGCAACTAGTAGATTTGGTGCCAGACTAGCTGCAGTGTTAATGCTGATGAATGACTGGAGTTCCAGCTTGCCCATGATGTTTTAGGTAAAACCTCTTATTAACCAAATGTATTACAGACTGTCATGCACCGAAGACAGGCAACGAAACTGCCACTCATTAATCCACAAAATTAATAGCAGACCATTATTATTTGAAAATTTCATACTTAACACCATACACTCAATAAAATGTGATTGATATTTGCAAGAAGGAAGTGGATGTGTTATACTGACAGTGTGAGAAATTCAGATATGACAGGTATACTACATGTTCGGCATGCAGGCATATAAATAAGGAATCATATGTGTCCTGAGACTAGCCTGCATGAGAGTGCATCAAGAGATGACAGGTCTGATAGAGAATTGACTAGCCTGAGAGTGCATCAAGAGATGACAGGCCTAGCTGGCTTTGCAACTCGATCAGTAGAGACTGTGTGGCAGCTAGCCTGTGCCGTGGAGGAGTACAGTGCCAGCCTAGTAGTCGTCATTCAGTGTGCATACAGACACTGCAGTCAAGAGAAATAGGTTGAGCAAGCTGGTATGCACTTGAGCCCGGCCTATAGATAGCTGATCACGAGAAGGCTGCTTGAACCATGCACTGGTCAATGTGTTCGACAGGAAGTTAGGTAGGCGTAGCCGAGCGTAGCACTGGCCTGAGAGTACGAGTGCATCTGATGGGCGTGGCACTGGCCTGAGAGTGCACCGGCCTGAGACTGCATCGGGATGACAAGTCCTTATCGTTTAAGTTTGCCATTTGTTTTTTTAATTTTGCCATTGGTTATTTTTTAATTTTGCAATTGGTTTTTTTTATTTTGCCATTGGTTTTTTTAATTTTGCCATTGGTTTTTTTAATTTTGCCATTGGTTTTTTTTTATTTTGCCATTGGTTTTTTTTAATTTTGCCATTGGTTTCTTGTTTTATTTTGCCATTGGTTTTTTAAATTTTGCCATTGGTTTTTTTTATTTTGCCATTGGTTTTTTTTTAATTTTGCCATTGTTTTTTTTTTTAATTTTGCCATTGGTTTTTTTTTATTTTGCCATTGGTTTTTTTAAATTTTGCCATTGGTTTTTTTTTAATTTTGCCATTGGTTTTTAAATTTTGCCATTGGTTTTTGTTTGCCAATTTTGTCTGGTTTGGCTTGCCATACGTTATATCCCTCAAATAGCGCAATCTGATTGGTGAGAATAGTCTTAGTATGGTATAACACTCATTGTAGCTCAGGAAGCTCTAAGATCAAAGGCACCGCTAGTGGAATATATCCCATACCACTGCGGATTTCAGGGCAATACTTATACCCCTCAGGAAGTAGAACTACTTCCTGGGGATATATATATCGCCCACGAAGTCTCGCTCACTTCCTGGGGAATATATATATCCTCCAGGAAGTCAGCTGACTTCAAAAAGTTACCTCCCACTCGCGTTACCCCTCCGTACGAAGGAGGAGAGGCTGGCTTCACAGAGAGTGAAGCCGAAGTTGCCTTTGAAGAGATTGCGGCGATTTTATAGCACTAAAGTTTCATGACACTTGTGGGACTCAAATAGTGCGAAAAAATGGCGTCTTGAACTTGTGGACAACAAAAATAAATCACTCGCGTACTCGACAAAGTTGGCTTATTCAGGTTAGTAAACGAACGAAAGTGTGCAGAAAGCCAGTCTTGCTGTTGGATCTTAGAGCTTCCTGAGCTACAAAATGGTTAACCCATGGGTTCCTCGGCAGTATGGAATAAGAATCCCACTATGCACCGCGAAGCCGGGGGGCGTGTCCCGTTTTCACGCCATCAAAGTTTAACATACAACTAAACCCTAAACCCTAAAAACCTTCTCCTAACTGCGCAAAGTCGGGAGGGTCGTCCTAACCCGGGCCTTCGGCCCTTGGTAAGCCTAAGGATCGTCGGGAGGGTCGTCCTAACCCGGGCCTTCGGCCCTTGGTAAACCTAAGGATCGTCGGGAGGGTCGTCCTAAACCGGGCCTTCGGCCCTTAGTAAGCCTAAGGATCGTCGGGAGAGTCGTCCTAAACAGGCCTCACTAAGGATACAGCTAAAACTTAAGTTTTATTGAAAGAAAAAAAAAACATGCATCCAGCGGGAATCGAACCCTAACCGATTGCATCACAAGCCATCATTCTAAACCACTGAGCCACCGAAACCAACTGACCGGTTAGTGCTACAAACAAGCCTTTATAGTGATTCTATACGCGCGTGTACACGTAGAGTTAAATATTATTGACACGCCCCCGGGCTTCGCGGTGCATAGTGGGATTCATGGAGAATATACCCTCGGCGGTTAATTATACCGCCCTCGGGCGGTATAATTAACCAGCCTCGGGTATATCCCATACCGCCTCTGAACCCATGGGTTAACCTATACGTAACACACTACTTGCTTGCACACAGCACTAAAGACCACACATGGTGTTGCAGTTTTACCAGGAGTCCATAATCAACCGCGCCTACTAAGAGTAGGAGTGTGAATCGCCCACGCTTTGATTGGATTTTCTGCCAGCGAACTGTCGCTAGCGGATATACTATTTTTAGCGCAGTTAGACCGCACCTCCTTGAACATGGGCAACCTGAGAGCAACTGTATGTACTCGTGAAAGCATCTGATAGCCTATCCAGCCACATCGTGGCGTCGCTAGATCACCTGTACGTTCGTGGTTCGGCTATCTGATTGTTTCGAAGCTGTTTATCGCTCGATCATACAACTGGAACCTTGGAGCTACTGTGTTGACTTGTCAGCATAGCTGTTCCGCTTCAGTTATGTGTTGTATCGCTGCCACTAACCGTAACAACTACTGTTACAACTCAGGTAAGGAATGGAACTCTGAGAAACAGCTGACCAGTGATATGACACGAAGCTTTGATCGAACGGAAGACAGCCACGCTCACGAGGATTGGCGAAGGCAACGACGGCCTTGTAAATCGAGCTAGAAATAGAGACCAGGATGCTTCCTCAGCGCTTAGATCATAGACAACTCTCTGTCTTCAGTATTGAGCTGCCATCTTCAAGCGCTAAAAATAGTATATCCGCTAGCGACAGTTCGCTGGCAGAAAATCCAATTAAAGCGTGGGCGATTCACACTCCTACTCTTAGTAGGCGCGGTTGATTATGGACTCCTGGTTTTACTAATAACATTATATACTGCTATAGTTAGTTTGTCACTGCTGAGGTAGTCTGTTTGCATTTGATGATGATCAACTTGTTCTTTACATAGTTGCAGTTGTGTTTCTCAATACATGATAGACTGACAGATGTACATGTAATGACAGTAATTTTTCAAGCACAAGTTTAAAAAAGTTGGAAATGCACAGTTGAAAAATGTTATTGTTGTCAGTTGTGAGTTGGTGCACCACAAATTGTGCATGTTCATTTCTGAAAACTGTATTTTGATGCTGTGTGTGTTTCATTGCCTATACTATGTTCATAGATATGTTTTGTTTACAGTCACTTTGGTTCACAAGAGGAGCAAGTTGAGCTGTTGAAACAGCTGCTCAGTGAGGTAGTCACTCTTTGTGACAACTCCATGATAAGGTATGCTTAGTTCTTTCAAAAATTTTGACATCTTCCTTGAATCATATTTTATGTTTAAAAATTTGTACAATGGTTGTGTAGTCATGTGACATTGTTTCAGTGCAGTCACATCGCTGGAACTTTTCGTGCCTTATCTCGGACTTCACATCGACCCAACTAATGCGGAGTACAGTCGATGCTCACTGCACAGAGCACGGCTATGTCACTGTGTCCATGTCACTATGGGTGTGCTACAAAAACTGACTAGAAGAGAAATGGTAAAAATGCACACACAACTCACACAAGTCTGTGTTAAAGCTCTTTTTTATGTATCTATCTATAACATTGTATATTTGAGAAGTTAAAGCTTCCTTTTTTGCAAAATGTATATAACCTACACCTAAACTAACTAGCAGGTAGTTACATGGGACAAACTAGCACATGTCATTCAGCGCCAAAATGATGACTACCACTACTACAGACGCAAAAACACTGAATACCTGGAGTTAGACCACAACTTCCATGGTACCACTTTAGTGGATTTTTAAATGTAAAATTTTTTCACACTTGCCTTTGTTTTAATTTGGTGTTACACTGTAAAAATTTTAACTCTCCTTTTTGATGGTATGATGACTGTATAAATATTTTGATTTTGTTGTTCCTTAGACTCAGTGTAAAGCTGTTCCTAATCCTCCACTGTCTACTACTAGTACTCCTCATCCTAGTTTTCAATGTGTGATCCCTTTAGTAGTACAACTAGTACTGCCATTAATAAAGTAAGCAACGAACTTATCTATCCAGATCACTAAATAGCTCATTCACTCACTCACTCACTCACTCACTCACTCACTCACTCACTCACTCACTCACTCACTCACTCATTCACTCTCTCACTCTCACTCACTCACTCACTCACTCACTCACTCACTCACTCACTCACTCACTCACTCACTCACTCACTCACTCACTCACTCACTCACTCACTCACACACAAACACACTCACACACACACTCACTCGCTCACTCAATCTTACTCAACCATTCAAACGTGTACATCATTGCACACTAACTCACTTGCTTACTCTTCTATCCAGAACACTCCATTTGTTATGGTCTAGTCATTCTGCTCCACTTCTCTCCGAGTTTTTTAAAGGCATCACTTCACTTCATGAGCTCGAGAAGAAAGCAATAGTAGGTTAGCATTTAAAATGCTCGCTCATTTGCCAAATTGTTTGCTAATGTAGGCGTGTCTCACCACGCCCTAGGGGAGGAGCCTGGTGAACTGAATAAAGTACACCATCAGTTATTATCATGCTATGATTTCTGGTAAGTTTCAAAAAACAAAAGTTGTAGTATGATATTTTGTGCTTTTTAATGTACGAATTTTATATAACTTTTTCTATGTTTACTGTATGTTGTTGTTGTTCTTTACAAACTTTTATTTGTTGTTTACTTGTTGTTGATACAGTGTCATGGCTGTTGGGTTTTCGTGGGTGGTGTATGGTCCTCAGTCCCTCGCAGAGTGTGGAGTGATCGACAGTATACTCCACAATGTGTTTGAGCATCTACTGGACTCCTTACCTCTCCGTATCAAACCTGTATTGCGCAATATGATTGTACCGATGGTGTCTAGCTGTCCCTCCAATCACTGGGCCTCCTCTCTACTCCCAATACTCACCCGAATCTTCTACATTACATTTTCAGTGAGTGAGTGAAGGAGAAAGAGGGAAAGAGAGTGAAAGGCAGAGAGAGTGGGACAGAGAGGGAAGAGGGAGGAGAGAGTTTCATGCTCAAAATTTTCTGGCTTATGTGTATGTGACAGAAGCACGCTAAAGGCTTTTCAAATAGTGTTGATTTTGTCAAGAATTGGTTTTTTTACCTGTGCAGTATTTGCAGCAGAGCTGGGATGGTATTTTACAGCGACTTTCACGCTCAGAACAAGACAATGATGAGTAAGTGGAACTCTTAGTGGTGCCCATCTTGTTCTTATCTATCTTTCTATCTCTACATGGCAGTGAGCAACAAGCTTTATCTCAAGAGGTATTAGAATACCAATTCATTGGTGATCTCACAAAACAGTACTCTCATGTTCTAGGTCAGCACATATAATATCATGACATTATAGCCTCTAGTACCCATTCATTAGTAAGCTAATATCAAAATGATGAATGAAATTGCACATAAAAATGGGGCCATGACTGATGACTGGCATTATGTTCAAAACGTGTTCCAGAATGAAATTTGTAGCTAAGTGTCTCATCAAACAAAGCTAGAATTGTATTGTTTCTGATCTTTTAGAAATTATGTGTGCTTTTTACGCTGGGGTATAGGCTAGTTACAATGGTGATACCATTCTGCAGATGTGGTTTGCTTTTTGAAAGCAGACTCAGATGTCATGGAGAAAGATGCGATGGAGGATTTGTCTAAACCAGGAGCCTGGAGGAGCACATTGTTCCCTGGAGGAGGGAACAATGTGCTGTCTGGTCTTGCTCTGTGTCTGCTAGAAGATGAGGTCTGTTTCATGTGTGTGTGTGTGTGTGCGTGCGTGCGTGTGTGTGTGTGTGTGCGTGGGTGCCCTGGTGGTTCAACTGGTAGAGTCCTGGGTTTATGACCCAGAGGACACTGGAGGACACTGGTTCGAATCCCAGGGCAGGAGGAAAAAAGAACAACAAAAACATCACAAGTACTCCAGCCCACCAGCCCACCCATCTGTAAAACGGGTACCTGGTCTTGTACTGGGGGAGCAAAGCACACCAACTGTGTCTCATTGTACCACTAATGGTAGTGGTGGGACTACAGGGTGCCCACACCGGCAGTGGGAGGCATGGTTGGTACCTCCTGCGAGTTCCTTGCCCGGACTCCAGGAGTGCTCATAGCACCGGCACATCGTACCTGCTTAGTGCACAGGTGCCCTGGCTTGTCCAGGAACGCGTGACCTGTAATAGGCAGCGAGAGGCTTTGCTTTTGCGTGTGTGTGTGTGTGTGTGTGTGTGCCCTGGTGGTTCAACTGATAGAGTCTTGGGTTTGAAGTCCAGAGGACATTGGTTCGAATCCCAGAGCAGGAGAGAAAAAAATCACATGTACTCCAGCCCACCCATCTGTAAAACGGGTACCTGCTGACAGTGGGAGGTAGAGTTGGTACCTCCTGCGAGCTCCTTGCCCGGGCTCTGGCAGTGCTCATAGCACCGGCACATCGTACCTGCTTAGTGCGCAGGTGCCCTGGCTTGTCCAGGAACGCGTGACCTGTAATAGGCAGTGGGAGGCTTTTTGTGGTTGTGACTTATTTTTATTTCCTTGTTATCATACTGTGTAGTGCATTTTGCATGTGAGCTTTCTACAAATTTAACGTGTACATACTACGCCAATCAGGTAACACGTCAGCTACTCCACTCATCTGTGTTCATGTCACTGACCTGGCGAGACAGCCTCTCTGTCAGAAGATGTGCTGCTATTGCAACCGCGATTATTGAAAAGGTTTGTTTAAACAGTAACTGCTAAGGTACGATTGCTTATGGCTCTTACAGACTGCATTTGATCAAGATTTGTTCAAGCAATTATTAGAGCAAGTTCTACTAGTAAGTACTAAGTAACATTTGGTGTGAGAGACACTGAGTTATCTGTGTGTTACTGGTCTCTAGTCACTTCAGATCCATGGAGCTGATGAGTCCATCAAACCACTCTTACTGGGACTAGCTCTACAGCTATATGAAGTGATGGTTAGTCAGACAATACCGATTTGTGATCGCATATTTGTAGCTTGTACGATATTGTGGCGACAGAAACTTAACCCCTAGTGGTAGTCTGTTTGGTCTTGTTTCTATGCAGCTGCCCAATTGTCCTCAAGTTGTATCACTCCTCGCTGATCTTCCAGGCTGCAATCAAAAGAGAGTACTGGTAAGTAATGGTCGTCTCAATAGCCTGCTCTTGAGTCTTGCTTTGTCTTCTCTACTAGTCCTTTAACAATGGTGTTCTGTCCGGCAATAACAAACCACACACTGTGAAACCAACCAAGCTAGCCAAGTGGAAGAGAGACGAGTTCAAGAAATTGCTGTCAGGAATCATTGGAGTAAGTATACTGTACACATGTTGTAGAAACACACTGTACACATGAGAATCATGCAGTTTGTCAGCTACATGTATCTAGTACACCTACTCATTTACCCTCTCTTTTCTTTGTCTTAGAAGCCGATTGGTCAGTTGTATAGAAAGCCACCTCCTGTTCTCGACTTGCCTGATCTTGTTGTGAAGAAAGCTAGAAGAAAAACAGACAAATCAATCACAGATACACCTCTAAACCTCTCCTTACTCTTCTCTGATCAATCTTCATAGCACACAAGAGCAGCATAGCTTATACAGCTATACTAATAAAAAATACATAATTATCAGATAATTATTATTGTGTTTATGCATTAAACTAACGATATTCATAGCTTTATTAGAAGTGCTAGCTGCTCAGAATCAGGGCGGGGCTCGTAAAGTAACATGTCAACAAAGCTTCTTGATACCGGCCTTCTTGTCCGAGAGCTGAAAGATGTGGAATGGGACACACTCGGAACGTACCTGGGACTCAGCCAAGGCGAGATAAGAGAGATCGAACAAGATCACCAGAACACAGGGCGAAGGAGAATAGTGATGTTCGATAAGTGGTCGAGGCAAGAAGAGAATCCGTCCTGGGAGAAGATGATCGCTGCATTGAAGGACATGGGTGAAAATAACCTGGCAAGTAAGCTGAGAAAGAAGTACCTGTACCAACAGCAACCACAAGACGTTGAGAGTCGAACTGACCAAACGCCCCGCACTATTGGTGGTTACTAAAACCCGGGACGGGACGGGACTCAGGCGGGATGTCCCGTCCCGTCCCGCATACTAAAATGCGGGACGAAAATAAAATCATTCATTATTACTGTATAGTCTAGCCTAGTACCTAGTCGCTGTCGTGAAAGGCCTCTATGTTGCAGGCATTTATCTACAGGTGCTGTCCGTGCAGTAATGTCTGCATACTGAAATTAATGTTGCATTGCTGCATGTTATTTCCGGGTAATAATTATTATTATTGTGAGTTATTTCCCCAATAGCATATTATTGGAAAAGGTACATGCACTGAAATAAAACCGAAATTGTACATGTTGTACAATTGTGTGATGACAAAAATAAAACTGAGCCATGACAGTGCACTAAGGGAACTAAGGGAGTGAGAAGAAAGTGTAGAAGAACAATTAAGAGTGTTTGAGCTTGTGACTTGAGGAGGAACGAGTGTTGATGAACAGAAACTAACATAGTCAAGGATATCAAAAGCAGAAGTTGGAGATCGAAGAGATTTAAAAAAGAACATAACGTCATTTAGCTCCAGCAGTGCACTAAGGGAATCTCAGGAAGCTCAGAGTTCACAGCATAAACTATTGCCTGCTCTCTGTCTGTGACAAGTGGACATCTGGTCTTCTTAAGGCTCGGAATGTGTTTGGCGCACTCTCTGAACATATCCTGATGTGTTTCCTTGAACTTTCTCTCATGCAGAACTTCAAGGAACATTACTGGGATGCAAGGCTTCTCCTGAAAGACAGTGTGTCGGAAGACAAGTGGTGATACATAAAAATCACCTAAGAGAAACGTTGTATCGTAAGATAGTAACTGCGGAGTGTCATCTAGCTTAAGCACACGATCAGCTTCATCTAGCAATCCTATTAACGGAAAAGAAATGATGATAGAATGCAATAGAAATGTTAGATGAATCTTACGGCTGCATGCTCACACAAAGTCTCACATCAATTTGTACTAGCTAAACACATAGTTTGCAAATGCATGCATTCACTTACTTGGAGACCGCATACGCAGATGAGATCCGGAAAAGTTGTTATCCTTCTTGTAAAACCGCTGATATCATAGGCAATTTCGTGGTTGTTGTATAGGTCATCACGTGAGAGTCTAAACTGCTGCAATTGTTTGTACCGCATATTTCTCAGCTGCTTCATGTCTCGAGGAATAGTCACGGGTATACTCTCAGGAGGGCAGTCTAGTGATCCCACCTCTTTCTTGTACACGATGTTGGCATGATCAATAGCACTTGCTTTTTCGAACTCCTTCACCTTGTATGGGAGAGTGTGAACAAAATTATGGTTGGATGATTTGGTAGAATTTCGGTGGCAGAAGTCAACAGCTGCACTTTGATCACCTTAATCGTGAACCAGAGTGAAGGTAGTTTCTCCTATGAGTTGATACCCATGTCGTTGAAATTCTTTGGATGGCCCATTTGGAGTGTCTAAATCAAAATAGAACTTTTTTACCAATGGTTCTTTTCTCGGAAGCTTGGTCACACCCTGATTTATCCAGCGATACTGATCACATCTCCAGTCATCTAATCAAACATAACATGATAGTAAATATCATAGATAAATTTCAAATTGTTTTAGGTTTATACCTTGCTTGGCATCATCAGTCGCCAGGAACAAGTACACTGTCACCAGCCTTTGGCTTCTTTGGAGGACTAGTAATGATCATATCACCATCTTGCTCCAGTCCCTGTTCCTTTGCCCTTGTTAGAATTGCAACAACTTCTGTAACAGAAACAGATTTCTGGAGATCGAAGACTCTGTTCGAATAGCAAGCACGTGAGCGAAGGTACGAGTCACGCCCTCCCCACCCTTATGAGTCCCGCATTTTAGTATGCGGGACGGGACGGGACATCCCGCCTGAGTCCCGTCCCGTCCCGGGTTTTAGTAACCACCGCACTATTGATCGATCAGACCCGTCAACGGAGAGTGTAGTGCTAAAAGTCGACAGGACACAACGGGTCGCTAGAGAGCTAGAGAGATTGGAGAGAATGTATGTTCGATTGGTAACAAGTGCACAGGAGACGATGGAAGCTGCAAATCTATCAGTGATAAAACTGGAAAATTTCTCCACGTACTACTTTAACAATGAAGTGACAACAGTGAAAGAACTGTTTCAACTCATAAAACCGTTCTGTTTTCTAGACTATTCTTTACTCGAAACAGCTATTGAAGTACTCATTGATCCAGCTCATAGAGTAGTTAGTGATCTCAGTGAATATATTGAGCAACTGACCAACTTCAAGAAATCCACGACATTGAGAGATTTTATGGAAAGCATCGAAACAGCACAGAAATCATTAACCACGAAAGAGGAAGCTGGTGCATGCACTGTAAATCTTCGTCTCGTTGGTGGTTGGATACCAAAGACAATGGATGACTTGGACAAGCTACTGAAGGAGATATTTCAAGACAAGAGCTCGGTACTGGCTCACATCAGAATAATCAAAGGATCGATCATTGTGACATACCTCGCTCCACAATCAGAGACTGATTCACTCATCAAGCTAGCTGAAACAAAGCTTTCCTTCATGCCCCAGGTTGGTGTGTGTGGACTACACATTGGACAGAGAACAATCATCAGTGAAGAAATAGACAATTTCTCATTTGAATCTTCTCTCATTACAGCAGTTGAGGATAATAATATCAATCTACTGACCTTTCTAATCAAAGTCAATACTAGTCCAGATGCTACTAATGATCGAGGAGTGACTGCTTTGATGTACGGTAGTTATTATGGTCGAGACAAAGCTGTTAGTATTCTTCTTCAAGCCAATGCCAATCCCAACCCTCAGCATGATGATGGTACTACACCTCTTTACATAGCAGCACAGATTGGGCACTCTGACATTGTTAGTATTCTTCTTCAAGCCAATGCCAATCCTAACCTTCAGTATGATGATGGTACTACACCTCTTTTCATGGCAGCACAGGAAGGGCACTCCGACATTGTTAGTATTCTTCTTCAAGCCAATGCCAATCCTAACCTTCAGCATGATGATGGTACTACACCTCTTGACATGGCAGCACAGGAAGGGCACTCTGACATTGTTAGTATTCTTCTTCAAGCCAATGCCAATCCTAACCTTCAGCGTGATGATGGTACTACACCTCTTTACATGGCAGCACAGGAAGGGCACTCTGACATTGTTAGTATTCTTCTTCAAGCCAATGCCAATCCTAACCTTCAGAGTGATGATGGTACTACACCTCTTTTCATGGCAGCACAGAATGGGCACTCTGACATTGTTAGTATTCTTCTTCAATCCAATGCCAATCCTAACCTTCAGCGTGATGATGGTACTACACTTCTTTACATGGCAGCACAGAATGGGCACTCTGACATTGTTAGTATTCTTCTTCAAGCCAATGCCAATCCTAACCTTCAGCGTGATGATGGTGCTACACCTCTTTACTTTGTAACACACAAAGGGCACTCTCACATTGTTAATATTCTTCTTCAAGCCAATGCCAATCCTAACCTTCAGAGTGATAGTGGTGCTACACCTCTCTTCGTGGCAGCACAGAATGGACACTCTGACATTGTTAGTATTCTTCTTCAAGCCAATGCCAATCCTAACCTTAAGAGAGATAGTGGTGCTACACCTCTCTTTGTGGCAGCACAGAATGGACACTCTGACATTGTTAGTATTCTTCTTCAAGCCGATGCCAATCCTAACCTTCAGTGTGATGATGGTACTACACCTCTTTACATGGCAGCACAGGAAGGGCACTCTGACATTGTTAATATTCTTCTTCAAGCCAATGCCAATCCTAACCTTCAGAGTGATAGTGGTGCTACACCTCTCTTCGTGGCAGCACAGGAAGGGCACTCTGACATTGTTAGTATTCTTCTTCAAGCCAATGCCAATCCTAACCTTCAGAGAGATAATGGTACTACACCTCTTTACATGGCAGCACAGGAAGGGCACTCTGACATTGTTAATATTCTTCTTCAAGCCAATGCCAATCCTAACCTTCAGAGTGATAGTGGTGCTACACCTCTCTTCGTGGCAGCACAGGAAGGGCACTCTGACATTGTTAGTATTCTTCTTCAAGCCAATGCCAATCCTAACCTTCAGCATGATGATGGTACTACACCTCTTTACATGGCAGCACAGGAAGGGCACTCTGACATTGTTAGTATTCTTCTTCAAGCCAATGCCAATCCTAACCTTCAGAGAGATAGTGGTGCTACACCTCTTTACATTGCAGCACAGGATGGGCACTCTGACATTGCTAATATTCTTGTTCAAGCCAATGCCAATCCTAACCTTCAGAGTGATGGTGGTGCTACACCTCTTTTCGTGGCTGCACAGAATGGACACTCTGACATTGTTAGCATTCTTTTTCAAGCCGATGCCAATGCTAACCTTCAGAGAAATGGTGGTGCTACACCTCTTTACATGGCAGCACAGAATGGACACTCTGACATTGTTAGTATTCTTCTTCAAGCCAATGCCAATCCTAACCTTCAGTGTGATGATGGTTCTACACCTCTTATGGCAGCATGCTACCAAATGCAACCTAAAATTGTTCAGCTACTATTGTCAACCAAAGCTGATCCTAATCTACAACACTCTAATGGTTCAACTGCTCTTATGTCAGCTTGTCGTGTTGGATGCTTGGACTCTACTGAGCTGCTCTTGATGTCTGGTGCAAGCATAGTGGAATCAGAAGGACTAACTGCTCTTGACATGGCAGCTTCTTCAGGTCATGATGACATTGTTGACTTGATTCAGGCAGTACAACTCAGTCAGTCCTCAACCACCTCACCTGCTCTCACAGCTACAGAGATTTCATCTAGCGTAGACAACAAGACTATGGCAATTCTTAACAAGGCTATGGAGGACATGCTTGTTACCAAAGCAGAGTCTTATATTTCCACTTATTACAAGAAATTCAAGAGAACTCTTCCATCAAAATATGATCAAGAAGATGTACAAACCATTATCTGATGCATGCAGCTACAGAGACTTTTATTTCTGTATCCTTATACTTATTATGTATTAAAAATACAGTTTTGATAATAATTTAAGAGTTTTGAATCTAGTTTGCTAATTGCTTTACACATATAATTATTTGTTTCATTGATTAAGTTTATTCACTAAAATGCCTAATTATTGACAGTTTCAAGGAGTTATGACAGATAGAATTATTGTGCAGTACTTAGATCCACTGTACCCATCTGTTTTGTTATGAGATGATTATGTTACAGTGGTTTTATTACTTCTTGCAAGGTAAAGCGTAAACCGTAGAGTACTAATTTTTTGTGAATAAAATTAATACCAGTGACTTGAGTGACTGCAAGGTGACGTTTTACACTCAAATTGTCCTTGCAAGATGTAATAAAAACTCTGTTCTGTAGGTATCGATGGACCAGCTTACAGGTGACGATCAGACTGAGCTACGTAGACACATGCTCATGATCATCATGTACACACAAGATTATCTAGACTAGTACTACGTAACCGGGATAGTAAACGGGCTCACGTGAGCGCATAGTAACAATACGTTTTCGTGTAAACTTACGTGTACAGACCACGTGTTGTGCGCGAGGGTTGTGCGTGACTTCTTTGTCACCGTGTTCACTGTAGCGGTGCTAGCTTACACCTATTGGCCTATAGTCTAGTGCTGTTTGTGTTGCAGGTTCTCTGTCAGCATGCTCTGGATGTGTGGACCAGCTTCACTGTTCATCCTCTCATCAGGTGTTTAGCATTCATGCATGCTCTGGATGCTATATAGCTAGGACAGGAAGAGGGAGATGGAGAAAGGGAGGAGGGACCGATAGAAAGAGAACAAAACCAAGTAAGGGAGAGAGAAGTGTACTATGGAACTTGTATGGGTTTGAGTGGGACATGACTGTGTATGAAGCCACACCCACTGGAGTATCAGTAATCCAGCTGTTATTAGACCACACCCCTCAGGACTCACTAGATATTGATGAACGAATTCTCACAAATTTTTTTTGAGAAATCTATAAACGTTCGTGAAAGAAACTAGCTCTAGCTATGATATTGCAATACCTTTACATTGTAAAATTACCTGATTCTCTCTCTCTCTAGCCAGCAGTCGGCAGTTTTTTCGATCACTACCAAGGCCTAGTGAGCAAGGATCAACTATTATACAATGAAAAAGGCTACTTTATTGAAGCATTTGTGCTCTTGAGGTATTGTCTTCGTACCCAGACTTACATCAGGGTACAGCTAGGTTCCTGTCCCACTCAGTAACACACTACTTGCTTGCACACAGCACTAAAGAGCACACACACACATGGTGATGCAGTTTTACTAATAACATTATATACTGCTATGTTTGTCACTGTGGAGGGACAGTGTTCCACACCACCCCATGTACAGGATTGGAAACAGCTCACGTGAGCAAATGCCCTAATACATTTTCACGCGGGCCGTCCGCGTTCGGGTTATCAGCGCCTATGTTGGTCTTGACCTCCAGCTAGATCGCCGCCAAAGAGGAAAAATATGGCTATTTCAGGCACCCAGGAACACTTTCGCTGGAGAGAAGCTCAGAGAACGTTGATAGATATGCCAGCGATCGTTTGGCAGTGCGTTAAATTGTGCTGGAGGCTTCATCGCAGCAGAATTGTCCTAGTCGCCGACGATCGCCGTTTCCACAGCTTAGTGTGGGACTAGAAGTCTCTTAGGAAAACAGCTACCCAAGTAAAAACACTGCTAGGATAAGCATGTGGCATCGGTGCGATAGGAAAACAGCCACATTAGCCGTTTGAACGTAGTTTGAGGAGCGTTTTGCTTGGTTTTACGCCTTGGCCGAGGTCGTAGGTGTGCTGTTTCTGTGGGACTGTAACTGTTCGAGTATACTTCTGTGCTCGATTCTACTTATACAGTTGGAAAGCCTGGTTCTTTGCGCGTTTAGTAAGAGTACTATGATGAGTATTGCTGATCTTAGTCTTGGAGTTCTGCAAGCACAAACATGGCCAAGTACGCGGGTTTTGTACAATTTTGACAAAAACTAACGACGTAGACAAGGAACATTGAGTTCAGAGTAATTTAGCCCGAACACGGAGTGCCCGCGCTAATGTGCAAATATTTCTCTGTTTCCAATCCTGTACATGGGGTATTTATCTATGTCCACACGAAGACGCTTGAAAACACTTTTTTGAACACTTGGCTCATTTTCTCCAAACTCAGTGGCCCCATGCACATATGCATATACCATCATGATGTTCTATCCTTTGTGAGTCTATTGCACCATATGGCTTCTCGTCACATGCTGCACAATGGCGGTATAGTCAACCATATAGAATACAACGTTAGTCACAAGATCTCTGTAATGGCTAGTAGTTAAGAGCTGCAATGGAGCACTAACCTTGGATGCAAACATACGAGTGGCATGAGAAGTCGCCATCTGCTATACTTTGGTAATAGGAAGCGAAAAATAGCGTTTATGACATGCCCCGACGTGAGGCACAAGATCAGTGCACAGGTGTCCTGACTCTACCAGTGACTCTACACTCTTCTTAGTCCTAGCTCCCTTCTCTGGCTAGGGCAGCTTTGCTGTGTGTGATAGATGTGTTGTTCATTCTATAGGACACTGATCAGTTCAAGCCGCCTGATAATCTCGTTGGCTACCTCACTGTAATGTTGGAGTTCACCAAGCACCCTAGTCAGGTACACATGACCCATGTGTGACAATGTATTTGTTTTAATTTAGGTTTATAAGGAGTTAACATTATTTTTTGTTGAATAATAATGTTATTGTTGTGCTATTTTTTCGATGATTTGCTTTTTGTGTTGCAGGTTCTTTGTCAGCATGCTCTGGATGTGTGGAGCAGCTTCACTGTCCATCCTCTCATCAGCTCTAACGGGGTGTTCCTCTCCTGTGTTCCTTCTCTGTTGACAGTGCTGAGACCAAAACAGCTCAAGGTAACCACCAGTGTAGCTTACTACAAGTTACAACTTTACTTACTGCATCTAGTTCAAACTTTAAATCGCTGTCTATTGTTCTCTTGTACCAACAAATTTACTGTGCTGCTTGTCATGAATCGATTTTGTGATAATATTTCATCTGGTTCATGGTTTTGAAGTTTTTTGTCTTAGAAAAATTTACCTTACCTTGCATGATGTATCAAAGTGGTTTTTATTGCTAAAGCCTAGTTCACAATATGTTGCTGCAGCATTTACAGTGCCGCGTCGCGCTGCAAGTAATAGAACTCGTTTCTATCCTCGCGTCGCATCACACGGCAGTCAAAAACATGTGTTTCACCGCGCTGCATACGTGTTGTGACGTATTGTGAATGATTTTGCCGCATCGCGAGGGTTGGCAACTCATTGTGACTAGGCTTAAGTACCTGTGCTACAAATTATTTCTTGCTTGTCTTTACCAGGTTGGTGACCCAACCAGTGATGGTCACCAGTCATCATTCTACTCACGGATGGACTTTGATGGACAACTAGAGCACGGAATATTCTTCTCAAGTAAGCTCAGTTTTGGTTGCAATACCAAGGACGGTGTCGTCACTCGTCACTGATCAACACAATGTCATAGCATTGTTATATGTAGTAAATTTTTTTGTTTAGCTAGATTTGTCGTGAAAGAAATATAATGAAACCCACTTGCGCATGAATGATGTTAAATTTGCAGTTCACTGATTGTAGCTAAAGCCATGAAAATACTCAGAGAAAATATTTTTTCGCATCTGATCACCAGAACCAGATGATTCAATAATCTTGAAAATAATAAGTTAACGGTAAAATGTCCTACTAAGCCCCAAATTTGTTCTGCCTTCTAAATGAGCTAGTCTTTTACTGTGCGTTTGTTCATTCTCTCGCAGGGTTGAAGGGGATCGTAAATCGGATACTAACAGCCACTATCAAACTGTGTCCAGCGGCTGGTAATCACGAGGCACAGCTCAGCTACTAGCACAACCACACACAGGTACATTCTAATATAGTAACTAGCAACAGTATAATTATAGTATACTACATGTGTACAGTGAGTATTAAAACCTCTTCTACGCATACATGTAATAATTCAAGCGGCTTGCATCAGCGACTCGCTTGTCTTAGCGCAAAAAGGTCACTGGTTCCACCGCTAGTTCATCCAAGAATTCCTCCCTTGCATAGCATGATTTTGTCATTTTATATGTGTGACTTACTAGGCTTTGAGTCATTTGTGAGCGGATTTGAGAAAAGGGGACGTCAGTTTGCTCCTGCAATTTTTGAACGCACGCATGTTGTCAACTTGCTACCATTCATCCAAATTTAGTACCATGGCTCTAAAATTTTGATACACATCAAGCAGAATGATCAAATATTATACACATTGAGTTTTAGTAAAGTTTGAACGAGTAGCAGCCATTTGAAAACAGGTGTGCGTTCAACAATTGCAGAAGCGAAGTGACTCCTTTTCTCAAATCCGCTCACATTTTATACATATAATTTTGTGATTCTTTTATTTTGTCTGTGCTGCTGTCAGGAGCTGACTGTGCTAGTCTTCTACTGGAGTGGGATGGGTTTGTTAGCTACATTGAATGCTGGACTCAAGCACTGGGCAGTGATGTGACCCTCCCAATTGTGAAGGTGAGAGAAAGGGAGGGAGGAAAGAGAGGGAGTCTGTGGAGGAGAAAGAAGCACGAAGGAGAGGACGAGGGAGAGAGGGGAGAAGGAGCAATGAATAAGCGTTGTCTGATAGAGGAAAAGATTGTGTGACTGAGTTCTTCACTGTAGGAAGCCACACCTACTGGAGTATCAGTAATCCAGCTGTTATTAGACCACACCCCTCAGGACCCATTGACAGCAGCTGCTCACCTGAGAGTGCTTCATGGCGGGCTGGTCATGTTCGTGACACTACAAGACCAGCTGTTACAGAAATACCTTGAAAAGGTAACTATTATTGAACTTCAAACTGGGTTTACTGCATAGAAAATGCTATGCTCTGCACTGTTGGTGCTTCATATTGTAACATTACCTAGTGCGGCTGCCAAATTTCCATAATATACAGGTACTCACATATGCAGTGTACACTGGTGGAGTGCCTAAAGACATGGTATGCATGACACACCCACTTTCTATACAACGGTGCTAATGTGGTTATTGTTTCTCTAGTTTAGTCTCACTCGTGATGAGCGTCAGGTGAGACTCACAGCTCTGTACTGTCTCAACAGCGTCATCAAGAACCATGCAGCTGCTGTCCTGGTGAGTCAAGAGCTAACCTCTGATAGCCCTAGCTGTAGAAACACAGTACAAAGTAACGTGCATGAAGTTGCACACCAATTGAATTATTGTCATGCCTGTGTTATTACTCTTCACAAAATAATTAGCTCCCTACTTCTCTTCATTCCTCCCTCCTTATCTTATTTCCTCCTCTTTTTCCTCTATTTTTCCCTCTTTTCTTCTCTCATTCCCTCTCTCCTTCCTTTCCTCGCTTCCTCCTTTCTTCTCTCCTTCCTTCTTTCCTTCCTTCCTTCCTTCCTTCCTTCCTTCCTTCCTTCCTTCCTTCCTTCCTTCCTTCCTTCCTTCCTTCCTTCCTTCCTTCCTTCCTTCCTTCCTTCCTTCCTTCCTTCCTTCCTTCCTTCCTTCCTTCCTTCCTTCCTTCCTTCCTTCCTTCCTTCCTTCCTTCCTTCCTTCCTTCCTTCCTTCCTTCCTTCCTTCCTTCCTTCCTTCCTTCCTTCCTTCCTTCCTTCCTTCCTTCCTTCCTTCCTTCCTTCCTTCCTTCCTTCCTTCCTTCCTTCCTTCCTTCCTTCCTTCCTTCTCTCCTTCCTTCTCTCCTTCCTTCCTTCTCTCCTTCCTCCTTTCTTTTTTCCCTCCCTCCCTCTCTTTCTCCCTCCCTTCTTCTCTCCCTCCCTTCTTCCCTCCCTCCCTCCTTTTTCTCTCCTTCCTTCTCTCCCTCTCCCTCCCTCCTTCTTTCCTCCCTCCCTCTCACTCTCTCTCTCTAGCCAGCCAGTCGACAGTTGTTCGATCACTACCAAGGCCTAGTGAGCAAGGATCAACTGTTATACAATGAAAAGGGATACTTTATTGAAGCATTTGTGCTTTTGAGGTGCTGTCCTCGTACCCAGACTGGGCAACTGGGTACAGGTGCCTGTCCCACTCATTTTCACACTACATGCACGATTCATATGGGTAATGCAGTAGTAATGTCATCCAATGTCATCTGTCGCAATAAATGATGACTAAAGGATCGTTATTTATGAGAGAAAAAGCGTTAACCGCACTCATCGTTCGTCTCAACTCATGCATAGTCGCCTTTCAGATCGCAGCACATGTGCAGGATAGTTTTCGATGTAGATTAGCATACCCTAGCAACGGTAGACAGCAGGACGGTGATGATTCCTGTTTCAGACGGCTGTCATGTTCGGATTTCACCATTGTATTGTGAGAATATCGGTCATTCACTGACTTTGTGAGCTCGATGTGGTCCTGATATAACCAATCATTTGTGTGGTGTGATTCAGTTCTAAACATGGTGGAATTTCACTTGTTTTAGAGCTGAACTTTTTTGGTCGACCTAGTTTATTTATGTGTATGTTTTGATACACTCACAGTCACTTTGGTTCACAAGAGGAGCAAGTTGAGCTGTTGAAACAGCTGCTCAGTGAGGTAGTCACTCTTTGTGACAGCTCCATGATAAGGTATGCTTAGATCTTTCAAAAATTTCAACGTCTTCTTTAAATCACATTTTATGTTTTAAAATTTGTACAATGGTTGTGATAGTCATGTGACATTGTTTCAGTGCAGTCACATCGCTGGAACTTTTCGTGCCTTATCTCGGACTTCACATCGACCCAACTAATGCGGAGTACAGTCGATGCTCGCTGCACAGAGCACGGCTATGTCACTGTGTCCATGTCACTATGGGAGTGCTGCAAAAACTGACAAGAAGAGAGATGGTAAACACAACTCTCACAAGTCTGTGTTAAAGCTCTGTATTTATTTGAGAAGTTAATGGTTCCTTTTTTGCACATGTCTATAACCTACTCCTAAACTACATGTAACTATACCACAACTTCTATGGTGCCACTTTACAGCTGTTTTCGGAGATCTTGCAAAAGCAGAGGTATGACGTTGGCCAATCAATTCACTTCTGTTCACGTGTATAGCTTCGGCTAGTTATGTGTATCCAACTTACGTGCGTTTGATTGGCCAACGTCATACTTCCGCTTTTGTCTCGTTTATGCAAAACCATCGAAAACCGCTGTAGTGACTAGTGGATTTTTTAACTGTATAATTTTCACACTTGCAATTTAGTGTTACACTGTACAAATTGTATGATGACTGTATAAATTTGATTTTAGATTCAGTGTAAAGCTGTTCCCAATCCTCCACTGTCTAATACTACTACTCCTCATCCCAGTTTTCAATGTGTGATCCCTTTAGTAGTACAACTAGTACTGCCATTAATAAAGTAAGCAACGAACTTATCTATCCAGATGACTCATCACCCACTCACTCACTCACTCACTCACTCACTCACTCACTCACTCACTCACTCACTCACTCACTCACTCACTCACTCACTCACTCACTTACTCAATCTTACTCAACCACTCATATGTGTACATCATTGCACACTAACTCACTTGCCTAGCAATGCCTACTCTTCTATCCAGAACACTCCATTTGTTATGGTCTAGTCATTCTGCTCCACTTCTCTCCGAGTTTTTTAAAGGCATTACTTCACTTCATGAGCTTGAGAAGAAAGCAATAGTAGGTTAGCATTTTAAAATGCTTGCTCACATACAAAGTTTGTTTGCTGATGTAGGCGTGTCTCACCACGCCCTAGGAGAGGAGCCTGGAGAACTGAACAAAGTACACCATCAGTTATTATCATGCTATGATTTCTGGCAAGTTTCAAAGTTTTCAGCATGTTTAAGTTAATAATTTTTGTGTTCCAGTAATACTATTATAGCCTTGATCCCAGTAGCTTATGGTAGCAGCACAGCCTGGTCATGTGTGCTTGATCCCAGTAGCTTATGGTAGCAGCACAGCCTGGTCGTGTGTGCTTGATCCCAGTAGCTCATGATAGCAGCACAGCCTGGTCTTGTGTGCTTGATCCCAGTAGCTTATGGTAGCAGCACAGCCTGGTCGTGTGTGCTTGATCCCAGTAGCTTATGGTAGCAGCACAGCCTGGTCATGTGTGCTTGATCCCAGTAGCTTATGGTAGCACAGCCTGGTCGTGTGTGCTTGATCCCAGTAGCTCATGATAGCAGCACAGCCTGGTCGTGTGTGCTTGATCCCAGTAGCTCATGATAGCAGCACAGCCTGGTCTTGTGTGCTTGATCCCAGTAGCTTATGGTAGCAGCACAGCCTGGTCGTGTGTGCTTGATCCCAGTAGCTTATGGTAGCAGCACAGCCTGGTCGTGTGTGCTTGATCCCAGTAGCTTATGGTAGCAGCACAGCCTGGTCGTGTGTGCTTGATCCCAGTAGCTCATGAAAGCACCACAGCCTGGTCGTGTGTGCTTGATCCCAGCAGCTTATGATAGCAGCACAGCCTGGTCGTGTGCTTGAATTTATACTTTTGTTGTTTACAAACTTGTATTTATTGTTTACTTGTTGTTGATACAGTGTCATGGCTGTTGGGTTTGCGTGGGTGGTGTATGGTCCTCAATCTCTTGCAGAGTGTGGAGTGATCGACAGTATACTCCACAATGTGTTTGAGCATCTACTGGACTCCTTACCTCTCCGTATCAAACCTGTATTGCGCAATATGATTGTGCCCATGGTGACTAGCTGTCCCTCCAATCACTGGGCCTCCTCTCTACTCCCAATACTCACCAGAATTTTCTACATTACATTTTCAGTGAGTGAGCGAAGGAGAAAGAGGGAAAGAGAGTGAAAGGCAGAGAGAGTGGGACAGAGAGGGGAGAGGGAGGAGAGAGCCTCATGCTCAAGATTTTCTAGCTTATGTGTATGTGACAGAAGCACGCTAAATGCTTTTCAAATAGTGTTGATTTTGTCAAGAATTGGTTTTTTTGCCTGTGCAGTATTTACAGCAGAGCTGGGATGGTATTTTACAGCGACTTTCACGCTCAGAACAAGACAATGATGAGTAAGTGGAACTCTTAGTGGTGCCCATCTTGTTCTTATCTATCTTTCAATCTCTATACATGGCAGTGAGCAACAAGCTTTATCTCAAGAGGTATTAGAATACCAGTTCATTGGTGATCTCACAAAACAGTACTCTCATGTTCTAGGTCAGCACATATATGACATTATAGTCTCTACCGTATAGCGGGTAATTTTGGCGGGAGGAAACTTTGGCGAATTTGGCGAATCGTCATGCATTCGGCAAGATAAAATTCGCAAAAATCTGCTTTTCCTATTGCGGTAATACATGAGCCAGGCTCTTGACATCAAAATTAAATTCGCCAAAACGCAAAATCTGGGTCATTCGCCAAAATTTTGACCCTCCAAAATTACCCGCTATACGGTAGTACCCAGTCATTTTGTAAAAGACAATGCCTAATATCAAAATGAATGGAATTGCACATGAAAATGGGGCCATGACTGATGATTGGCATGAAAATAGTCAGTGTCTTTTTAGTTATAGTTATAATTTGTTAACAAGAAAATTGAGCACATTTAGTTTTAGTTATTGTGAATTGTTAATAGCGTGTTATTAGTATTAGTGAGCCGTGTTGCTTTTTAATAGAAATAACAGAATTACCTTCCTAGCTGTGATAAGGTCTTGAAACATGTTGTATTACAGCAATCACATAAAAAAGATGCTATCAATCATGTCTCACAAGATTGGTTTTTGCCTCTTGAAACAGCTTTACAATAACTATTTGTTGGTCTAATTAAGTTAGTTATTAATAGGCCATTCCCTTTAAGAGCCTGAAGAATTTAATTAGCGATATTGGCTAGCGTAATTGGCTTCCAGGCTAGTTGGGGTGTGAGATGATTACGTAAGCGCTAAGATTAATACACAAATTTATATGGGGCTTATGGGAGAGATCGCGATACTTTCGACATCATTGTAGTGCTCTCCGTAAACTTGACAACCGCGTGGTCTTGCTGCTTGGGTTCCTCTACCTTCGCTCTGTCGAACGCAAAAGACTACGCGTGCACTGGCAGCAACGTTTTGGAGAAACAGGCGCGCAAAGAAGGCCTACTCGCACTATAAATCAAGCTAACAAAGGACTCAGTCTTCACAGTTCCAGTAACCACTGGCAGCAGTACAGTATACTCTTACAGTATCCAGCTTTACAAAATTGTTTCTCTCCAGAAAAATGCCCAACAAGCTTGCCATAGATAGCGTAACTTGGGCTTGTTTGCGCGCCCGTTTCTCCAAAACGATGTTGCCAATGCACGCGTAGTCTTTTGCGTTCGACAGAGCGAAGGTAGAGGAACCCAAGCAGCAAGACCACGCGGTTGCCAAGTTTACGGAGAGCACTACAAAGATGTCGAAAGTATCGCGATCTCTCCCATAAGCCCCATATAAATTCGTGTATTAATGTTAGCGCTTACGTAATCATCTCACACCCCAGTGCTGTGGCCAGCAGAGCGGTGTGCCCACGCATACATTCCACGCATACTTTGCTCTTACTGGGAATGGCCTATTGTAAAAGTAATCAGTCTGGTAATATTATCATTGCTGATCGGCAATGATATGTAGGGATCACCTCGAATTATTAGTTATAGTTTGTTATTGTTAACAATAATGATTTGACCAAAAATAGGTTTAGTTATTGTTAACAATTACAACACTACATGACTGGCATGAAAATAGTCATGAATTATGTTCGAAACGTGTTCTAGATTAACTGTCTTTGCTCCTGATATTGACTCTTCATTATAATTGAAATTTGTAGCTAAGTGTCTCATCAAACAAAGCTAGAAGTGATGAGACTGTATTATTTCTGATCTTAGAATGTTGGAAATTCCGGGTGCTTTTTATGCTGGGGTATAGGCTAATTACAATGGTGATACCATTCTGCAGATGTGGTGTGCTTTTTGAAAGCAGACTCAGATGTCATGGAGAATGATGCGATGGAGGATTTGTCTAAACCAGGAGCTGCTGGAGGAGGGAACAATGTGCTGTCTGGTCTTGCTCTGTGTCTGCTAGAAGATGGGGTCTGTTTCATGTGTGTGTTTGTGCGTGCGTGCGTGTGCGTGTGTGTGTGTGTGTGTGTGTGTGTGGTTGTGACTTATTTTATTTCCTTGTTATCATACTGTGTAGTGTATTTTGCATGTGAGCTTTCTACAAATTTAATGTGTACATACTATGCCAATCAGGTAACACGTCAGCTACTCCACTCATCTGTGTTCATGTCACTGACCTGGCGAGACAGCCTCTCTGTCAGAAGATGTGCTGCTATTGCAACCGCCATTATTGAAAAGGTTTAGGTTTAGACGATAACTTCTTAGACATGAAACTTTATGCTTCTGGCTCATATAGACTGCATTTGATCAAGATCTATTTAAGCAACTATTGGAGCAAGTTCTACTAGTAAGTACTAAGTAACATTTGGTGTGAGAGACACTGAGTTATCTGTGCATGTGTTACTGGTCTCTAGTCACTTCAGATCCATGGAGCTGATGAGTCCATTAAACCACTCTTACTGGGACTAGCTCTACAGCTATATGAAGTGATGGTTAGTCAGTCAAAAACCAATTTGTGATCGCATACTTGTAGCTTGTACAATATTGTGGCGAAAGAAACTTAACCCCTAGTGGTAGTCTGTTTGGTCTTGTTTCTATGCAGCTGCCCAATTGTCCTCAAGTTGTATCACTCCTCGCTGATCTTCCTGGCTGCAATCAAAAGAGAGTACTGGTAAGTAATGGTCGTCTCAATAGCCTGCTCTTGAGTCTTGCTTTTGTCTTCTCTAGGGTTTCAACAATGGTGTTCTGTCCGGCAATAACAAACCACACACTGTGAAACCAACCAAGCTAGCCAAGTGGAGGAGAGACGAGTTCAAGAAATTGCTGTCAGGAATTATTGGAGTAAGTATACTGTACACATGTTGTAGAAACACACTGTACACATGAGAATCATGCAGTTTGTCAGCTACATGTATCTAGCACACCTACTCATTTACCCTCTCTTTTCTTTGTCTTAGAAGCCGATTGGTCAGTTGTATAGAAAGCCACCTCCTGTTCTCGACTTGCCTGATCTTGTTGTGAAGAAAGCTAGAAGAAAAACAGACAAATCAATCACAGACACACCTCTAAACCTCTCCTTACTCTTCTCTGATCAATCTTCATAGCACATAAGAGGCAGCATAGCTTATACCACAGCTGCTGTTATTCTAAAATAACATTAAAATTATTCATTAAACTAACGATATTCATAGCTTTCTTGATTAGAAGCATTTGTGCTTTGCTGGGCAGAAGCAGGGCGTGGCTGGTAAAGTAACATGTCAACAAAACCTCTTGATACCGGCCTTCTTGTCCGAGAGCTGAAGGATGTGGAATGGGACACACTCGGAACGTACCTGGGACTCAGCCAAGGCGAGATAAGAGAGATCGAACACGATCACCAGAACACAGGGCGGAGGAGAATAGTGATGTTCGATAAGTGGTCGAGGCAAGAAGAGAATCCGTCCTGGGAGAAGATCACTGCTGCCTTGAAGGACATGGGTGAAAATAACCTGGCGAGTAAGCTGAGAGAGAAGTACGTGCAGCAACAGCAACTACAAGACGTAGAGAGTAGAACTTACCAAACGACCTCAATAGAAGACCTACATGTACACCCGTCATCGGAGAGTGTAGTGCTAAAAGTCGACAGACAAGAACTGGTCGCTAGAGAGCTGGAGAGATTAGAGAGAAAGTATATTCGATTGGTAACAAGTGCACAGGAGACGATGGAAGCTGCAGATCTATCAGTGATAAAACTGGAAAATTTCTCCAAGTACTACTTGAACGACAAAGTGACAACAGTGAAAGAGCTGTTTGAACTCATAGAACCGTTCTGTTTTCTGGACTATTCTTTACTGGAAACAGCTATTGAAGTACTCATTGATCCAGCTCATAGAGTAGTTAGCGATCTCAGTGAATATATTGAACAACTGACCAACTTCAAGAAATCCACGACATTGAGAGATTTTATGCAGACCATTGAAACAGCACAGAAATCTTTAACCACAAAAGAGGAAGCTGGTGCATGCACAGTCACTATCCGACTCGTCGGGAGATGGTTAGCAAAGACAATGGATGACTTGGACAAGCTACTGAAGGAGATATTTCAAGACAAGAGCTCGGTACTGGCTCACATCAGAATAATCAAAGGATCAATCATTGTGACATACCTCGCTCCACAATCAGAGACTGATTCACTCATCAGGCTAGCTGAAACAAAGCTCTCATTCATGCCCCAGGTTGGTGTGTGTGGACTACACATTGGACAGAGAACAATCACCAGTGAAGAAATAGACAATTTCTCATTTGAATCTTCTCTCATTACAGCAGTTGAGGATGATAATATCAATCTACTGACCTTCCTAATCAATATCAGCACTAGTCCTGATGCTACTAATGATCGAGGAGAGACTGCTTTGATGTATGGTAGTTATTATGGTCGAGACAAAGCTGTTAGTATTCTTCTTCAAACCAATGCCAATCCTAACCTTCAGCGTGATGTTGGTACTACACCTCTTTACATAGCAGCACAGAATGGGCACTCTGACATTGTTAGTATTCTTCTTCAAGCCAATGCCAATGCTAATCTTCAGAGAGATAGTGGAGATACACCTCTTTTCATGGCAGCACAGAAAGGGCACTCCGACATTGTTAGTATTCTTCTTCAAGCCAATGCCAATCCTAACCTTCAACGTGATGATCGTACTACACCTCTTTTCGTTGCAGCACAGAATGGGCACTCTGACATTGTTAGTATTCTTCTTCAAGCCAATGCCATTCCTAACCTTCAGCATGATAATGGTACTACACCTCTTTTCATGGCAGCACAGAATGGGCACTCTGACATTGTTAGTATTCTTCTTCAAGCCAATGCCAATCCTAATCTTCAGAGAGATAGTGGAGATACACCTCTTTTCATGGCAGCACAGAAAGGGCACTCCGACATTGTTAGTATTCTTCTTCAAGCCAATGCCAATCCTAACCTTCAACGTGATGATCGTACTACACCTCTTTTCGTTGCAGCACAGAATGGGCACTCTGACATTGTTAGTATTCTTCTTCAAGCCAATGCCAATCCAAACCTTCAGTGTGATGATGGTAGTACACCTCTTTTCATGGCAGCACAGGAAGGGAACTCTGACATTGTTAGTATTCTTCTTCAAGCCAATGCCAATCCTAACCTTAAGAATGATGATGGTACTACACCTCTTTTCATGGCAGCACAGAAAGGGCACTCTGACATTGTTAGTATTCTTCTTCAAGCCAATGCCAATCCTAACCTTAAGAATGATGATGGTACTACACCTCTTTTGATGGCAGCACAGAAAGGGCACTCTGACATTGTTAGTATTCTTCTTCAAGCAGATGCCAATCCTAACCTTCAGCGTGATGTTGGTACTACACCTCTTTACATAGCAGCACAGAATGGGCACTCTGACATTGTTAGTATTCTTCTTCAAGCCAATGCCAATCCTAATCTTCAGAGAGATAGTGGAGATACACCTCTTTTCATGGCAGCACAGACAGGGCACTCCGACATTGTTAGTATTCTTCTTCAAGCCAATGCCAATCCTAACCTTCAACGTGATGATCGTACTACACCTCTTTTCGTTGCAGTACAGAATGGGCACTCTGACATTGTTAGTATTCTTCTTCAAGCCAATGCCATTCCTAACCTTCAGCATGATAATGGTACTACACCTCTTTTCATGGCAGCACAGAATGGGCACTCTGACATTGTTAGTATTCTTCTTCAAGCCAATGCCAATCCTAATCTTCAGAGAGATAGTGGAGATACACCTCTTTTCATGGCAGCACAGAAAGGGCACTCCGACATTGTTAGTATTCTTCTTCAAGCCAATGCCAATCCTAACCTTCAACGTGATGATCGTACTACACCTCTTTTCTTTGCAGCACAGAATGGGCACTCTGACATTGTTAGTATTCTTCTTCAAGCCAATGCCAATCCAAACCTTCAGTGTGATGATGGTATTACACCTCTTTTCATGGCAGCACAGGAAGGGAACTCTGACATTGTTAGTATTCTTCTTCAAGCCAATGCCAATCCTAACCTTAAGAATGATGATGGTACTACACCTCTTTTCATGGCAGCACAGAAAGGGCACTCTGACATTGTTAGTATTCTTCTTCAAGCCAATGCCAATCCTAACCTTAAGAATGATGATGGTACTACACCTCTTTTGATGGCAGCACAGAAAGGGCACTCTGACATTGTTAGTATTCTTCTTCAAGCAGATGCCAATCCTAACATTCAGTGTGAAGATGGTACTACACCTCTTATGATAGCATGCTACCAAATGCATCCTGAAATTGTTCAACTACTATTGTCAAGCAAAGCTGATTCTAATTTACAACACTCTAATGGTTCAACTGCTCTTATGTTTGCTTGTCATGTTGGCTCCTTGGACTCTACTGAGCTGCTCTTGATGTCTGGTGCTGACGCCAGCATAGTGGGACCAGAAGGACTAACTGCTCTTGACATGGCAGCTTCTTCAGGTCATGATGACATTGTTGACTTGATTCAGGCAGTACAACTCAGTCAGTCCTCAACCACCTCACCTGCTCTCACAACTACAGAGATTTCATCTAGTGTAGACAACAAGACTATGGCAATTCTTAACAAGGCTATGGAGGACATGCTTGTTACCAAAGCAGAGTCTTATATTTCCACCTATTACAAGAAATTCAAGGGAACTCTTCCATCAAAATATGATCAAGAAGATGTACAAACCATTATCTGATGCATGCAGCTACAGAGACTTTTCTTCAGTATTCTCACACACATGCTGAAGTAATATTCCTGCAGAATATTATAGTTAATGACATTGTGTATCTTATCTGATATGTTTTGTCACTCTCATCTGAATCTATAGACTAAATTTAAAGTGTTGACTGTTACACATGCGAACTCTGCTAGTCTAGTGAGCTGATCACCCACTTATTACATGAGCAGATGGTAATGATGGTGTGTCAAACTAGGGTCATGCATCACATAACTCATTCGAGGGACTATAATACCTTATCACATACCATGTTGCTAACGTTATTTAAAGGGTCATCTTGATCAGCTCACTAGAGTAGATGTGAATTTGTTAGAAGATAATTATGTTAAATCTTGTATGATTGGAATTAAGCTCAATCATTCTATATCTCAGTCGAACGTCTTATATATAGTCACTTGTATTCATTGAGTCACAAGCAGATTTCTTGCTTGAGTCCAGCATCAAACGTGGATGAGCTAACCATAAAATAGCATGCATTGAAACTGTATACGTCACAAATGGATTATTGTGGTCATGATGACAGTTACCACAACACTCAGTCAGTCATCTACTAGAGCACTTTTTGTTTCACACGATAGTGTTCATAAGTTTTAATAAAAGGTGTATAGGATGACGCTTGCAGGAAAAAGGAAAGGTACAAGATGGGATAATGCTGCAAAAGTGAAATGTATCAAAGTGCCTGCTTGAAGTATGCATCAGCAGCTTGTACATTAACGTTTTGAACTCGAACTGCGTCGAAAATGTGCACCGTATGCACCACAGGCTTAGGCATCGCTCATGCTACCATGTAGACCACAAAGGTGTTAGCTGTTAATAATGATAGCTAGACCTGTTGGACCTGTTAGTGTGTTACTCTAGCTTGTAGTGTTTGGCAATAATTATATGTCATTCAGTAAACTAATGTCACACACCTTCAAAAGAAATTTCCGTGAAACATTTGTTTCATATCAGTGATGAAGTTTATTCACTAAAATGCCTTATTGACAGTTTCAAGGAGTCATGATAGATAGAATTATTATGCAGTAATTTGGACTTAGATCCAGCATAGATCCACTGTATATGTCATGATCATCAATGTATGAGGTACACATTATTTAGACTACGTAACCGGGATAGGAAACGGGCTCACGTGGGCGCAAGCGTTTTCGTGTTCAGACCACGTGTTGTACGTGATCTCGACTTCTTTGTCACCTGTTGTTGACCGTGTTCTCTGTAGCGGTGCTAGCTTACACCTGTTGGCCTATATTGCTGTTTGTGTTGCAGGTTCTCTGTCAGCATGCTCTGGATGTGTGGACCAGCTTCACTGTTCATCCTCTCATCAGGTGTTTCTCTCCTGTGTTCCTTCTCTGTTGACAGTGCTGAGAACAAAACAGCTCAAGGTAACCACCAGTGAAGCTTACTACAAGTTACAACTTTACTTACTACATCTAGTTCAAATAATTTGTACTTTTATCGTATGAATTGTGCTTTGTCTTATAGACAAAAATTACTTTCCATTAGCACCCTTGCATGATGGCTATACATACAAGTGATACAGAATGTTCCTTGTACAGGGTTGGTGACCCAACCAGTGATGCTCACCAGTCATCATTCTACTCACGGATGGACTTTGATGGGCAACTAGAGCACGGAATATTCTTCTCAAGTCAGTCACAATAACAAGGACGGTATCATCATTGATCAACACAATGTCCTAGCATTGTCATGTTACTACATGTGTATATGCAGTGGATTTTATACCTCAGTAGGCGGCATACAGTAGTTCATTTGTTTAGGTAGATATGTGTCGTGAAGGACAATAATATAATGGAACACACATGCACATGAATGATGTTAAATGTTGCTTGAAGCTACATGTAAAGCCCTGAGAATCCACAGTCTCACAGAAATCACTTTTGTTCATTCTCTCGCAGGGTTCAAGGGATCGTGAATCGGATACTGACAGCTGTGTCCAGCGGCTGGTAATCACGAGGCACAGCTCAGCTACTAGCACAACCACACACAGGTACATTCTAATAATTATAGTAACTAGCAACAGTATAATTATAGTATACTACATGTACGTTGTACATAAAACTTTTTCTAAATCATTTGATATTATGTCTTGCCTTAGTGCAAAGGGCACGGTTTCGTCCAAAATACAGCTCTAAAATATGGCTTGGTTTCATGTATATGGAGTTATGTTTTGAGTAATTTTTATGCATGTATACTTTTGATGATCTGTTTGTTACTGACAGGAGCTGATTGTGCTAGTCTTCTACTGGAGTGGGATGGGTTTGTTAGCTACATTGAATGCTGGACTTACAGCAACTTTCATGCTCAGAACAAGACAATGATGAGTAAGTGGAACTCTTAGTGGTGCCCATCTTGTTCTTATCTATCTTTCTATCTCTACATGGCAGTGAGCAACAAGCTTTATTTTCAAGAGGTACTAGAATACCAGTTCATTGGTGATCTCACAAAACAGTATTCTCATGTTCTAGGTCGGTACACATTCAAGATAGTGATGCATGTATTGTATACTGCATGTAGTACTCAGTTGTTTGTAAAGAGAAACGTCTAATATCAAAATGCATGGAATTGTGCACGAAAATGAGGCAGGACAGGTTTGAAAATGAAACGAATCTGTCATGAAACGTGTGCCAGATTGACTGTCTTGATTTGTTCCTCCTTACAGCTAATATCGACTCTTCATTATTACTTGAAATCTGTAGCTACACTGCAAAAAATATATTATTGCTGCTTTAACGGGTCATTTGTTAGTAGAGATTTGATTGTAGTGAGTAATATAAATCAGCCATGTAGCATTAATTTTATTATTGTGCTTTTACAGGAGTACATGAGTGTGTTATGGCTACTGTGCAATCATGTGGAAGCAAAAATAACTGAGCTGAGCTAGTGTCCTCCAAATAGTGATAAAAAATATTCCATGCAACAAAATAGTGACTTATTAAAACACCGTTTGTTTGGAAATTCCTGTCTTTGAAACTAGCTTTTTACGCTGGGGTATAGGCTATTTACAGGATGATACCTTCTGCAGATGTGGTGTACTTTTTGAAAGCAGACTCAGATGTCATGGAGAATGATGCGATGGAGGATTTGTGGAGCTGCTGGAGGAGGGAAAAATGAGCTGCTGGAGCAATGAGCTGCTAGAGGAGGGGACCAGGAGCTGCTGGAGGAGGGAACAATGTGCTGTCTGGTCTTGCTCTGTGTCTGCTAGAAGATGGGGTCTGTTTCATGTGTGAGTGTGTGTGTGTGTGCGTGTGTGTGTGTGTGTGTGTGTGTGTGGGTGGGTGTGTGTGTGTGTGGGTGGGTGTGTGTGCGTGTGTGGTTGTGACGTATTTTTATTTCCTTGTTATCATACTGTGTAGTGTATTTTGCATGTGAGCTTTCTACAAATTTAATGTGTACATACTATGCCAATCAGGTAACACGTCAGCTACTCCACTCATCTGTGTTCATGTCACTGACCTGGTGAGACAGCCTCTCTGTCAGAAGATGTGCTGCTATTGCAACCGCCATTATTGAAAAGGTTTAGACAATAACTTCTTAGACATGAAACTTTATGCTTCTGGCTCATATAGACTGCATTTGATCAAGATCTATTTAAGCAACTATTGGAGCAAGTTCTACTGGTAAGTACATGTACTACTTTGGTGTGAGTTGTCTGTGTGTATTCTGCTGTGCATAGCTAGATCATAGTTTATTGCTGGTCTCTAGTCACTTCAGATCCATGGAGCAGATGAGTCCATTAAACCATTGTTACTGGGACTAGCTCTACAGCTATATGAAGTGATGGTCAGTGTCTTAGTGAGACGATAATTTTGTGATCGTCAATTTTTTAGCTGAAGGCGTACAATTTTGTCCTCGACTGATATAAATTTAACCTCTTCTTTTTCTCTCTGTTTGTAGCTGCCTAATTATCCTCAAGTAGTCTCACTCCTCGCTGATCTTCCTGGCTGCAATCAAAAAAGAGTACTGGTAAGTAATTAAACTATGTCATAGTTCAATGAAAAGTCTTGCTTTGTCTTCTCTACTAGTCCTTTAACAATGGTGTTCTGTCCGGCAATAACAAACCACACACTGTGAAACCAACCAAGCTAGCCAAGTGGAGGAGAGACGAGTTCAAGAAATTGCTGTCAGGAATCATTGGAGTAAGTACACATGTTGTCTAGAGTACACATGCTTTATCTACTCACTTACCGTCTATTTTCTTTATCTTAGAAGCCGATTGGTCAGTTGTATAGAAAGCCACCTCCTGTTCTCGACTTGCCTGCATCTTGTTGTGAAGAAAGCTAGAAGAAAAACAGACAAATCAACCACAGACACACCTCTAAACCTCTTCTTACTCTTCTCTGATCACTCTTCATAGCACACAAGGGTAACATAGATTCTAATAACAAAAACCACAAATTTGTGCATTAAACTAACGATATTCATAGCATGATTAGAATCAGTGCTAGTTGCGCTAGCTGGGCAGAAGCAGGGCGGGGCTAGTAAAGTAACATGTCAACAAAGCCTCTTGATACCGGCCTTCTTGTCCGAGAGCTGAAAGATGTGGAATGGGACACACTCGGAACGTACCTGGGACTCAGCCAAGGCGAGATAAGAGAGATTGAACGCGATCACCAAAACACACAGTCGAATCGCAACCGTACGGGAAATACATTATTGCGTTGAGGATTTATTTGCAACGGGTACGCCCACCCCAAATGTCGTTTTTGCGTTCAACGTGAGTCGTTATCTTTTTACCTGCCACGAGCGCATGGTTTGCACTACGGTTCCAAAATCACACCTCTTATTAGTTCAATCATACAGCTATAAAACAGTGAAGAAGTCGTGTTCATATAGCAGCTGTTAGTGAAGAATCACCAGAGTTAGTAAAGAAGGTAGGTTTTCAATCACCTCTACTTAGCTTAGGTACACTTTTGGTTTAAAGCAGCTACAGTCTTGAAATTAGCTTTATTCTCCAGAGTATTATCATTGCCGATAGGCAATGATATGTAGGGATGACCTTGAATTAAGATGGCGGCTACTCATGTGTGAAAATGAGTTTTCGCACATATCTCTACTATTATACATCTATACTGCATTTTAACTATCTCTGAGTGACTCTGAAGTGTAAGCGCTTGTAGGACGTCTATGAAAGTCGCCGGGACTGCTTGTTTGACGACGAAAATCAAGACAGAGAGCATTTGCAGATCTTCGCTGTTATAGCGTTTCTCGAGATTCTAGACATCTAGGATTGATCAGGCGATTATTCTGAGCAAGAAAATACCTTTGGCGAAGCTGGCAGACGTTTCTAAAGTGGTAAACTGAAATCGCCGCCCACGCGAATTGTTCATCTTCTTTCTTCTTCTTCTTCTTCTTCTTCTTCTTCTTCTTCTTCTTCTTCTTCTTCTTGACAAGCATAGCGCTGTCATGAGTGAACGAATCACTACCAAACCTGCACCATCGCATGTGTATATATCAGGGTTAGTGCACTTACTTCTTAGATAGGCATCAAACACTACCAGAAGCGAGTAATCCTTGAAAAACATGATTTTTGGACCGTTTTGGACTAGCGACTTCATTAATTAACCCTCTTGTCGCTTCTTATCATTAACTCCGCCCACATCGGTTTTGCAGCTATCTCGCTACTGCGTTTTGTCTCTGCTCTGGACGCTTCAGCGCGCAAGCCAGAGGTATGAAAATGTGTCTAAACCAGTACTATACCCTAAATAACACTGATTTGTTCGTTAAAGCTTCAGATGGCGGGTTAAAGTTGACTTACACAGACGTGAACAACTTGAGTGTCTAGCCTGCTTACCGGCAGCAAGATTCTACGCACAGTAAGGTTCCTACACCACGCAGCGTAAGTTGCAAAGGACTAGAAGCCTCTGGGAGTGTGATATTGACTTCAACAAGATTCTACTAGGCGTGCTCCTACTATTTAGGCTCGCAGCATCATGAATTGTCAGTACTAGTGCTAGTCTCTTCTTCATCCATTGCAATACTAACAAGTATCATGTTGTCAAATCATACCTGGACTTGACATTATGCTGTCTGCGTCCTCAACCTCTTTAACTATTTTAAACCTTTCAATGAATGATTATTCTTGTGATTGGTAATATTAAACATTTAAACCACACTCCTTACTCTCAAGAGGCTGTGCACATTCACATCTCTGCTAGACTAGTATCTATATACTCCTCACAGATTTGTAAAAATGAAACAACATCTAACATAGAATACTATTAATAAGTTCAAACTGATAGTGATCAAAAAAGTAACAGGAACAAGTAAAGTAAAAAATTTTTAATAAAAAACTGAAAAGTGTAGGGATGACTCTTAAAAAAGGAAAGGAACAAGATGGGATGATGCTTGCAAAAGTAAAGGAACAAGATGGAATAATGCTTGCAAATGTAAAAGTCCCAAGTATCCCTACATCAGCAGCTTGAAGGAGGACGCAGTCCGATGGAGTAATTGACGGTTGTGAATAACTAGAGGTATCTGTCTTTGGAGGACGCAGTCCGATGAAGTAATTGACGGTTGTATATAACTAGAGGCATCTGTGTTTAGGAGGACGCAGTCCGATGAAGTAGTTGACAGTTTTAAATAAGCTGCAGGTAGCTGTGTTTGGAGGACGCAGTCCGATGAAGTATTTGACGGTTATAAAAGGTATAGGAAGAGGATTCCGCATTTGTCAGTAGTACGTCGTCGCAGCAAGCCGCTGATGTAGGGATACTTGGGACTTTTACATTTGCAAGCATTATTCCATCTTGTTCCTTTACTTTTGCAAGCATCATCCCATCTTGTTCCTTTCCTTTTTTAAGAGTCATCCCTACACTTTTCAGTTTTTTATTAAAAATTTTTTACATTACTTTAGATATAGCTACAATCTGATGTAAAAAAATCTACTGTCCTCAATTCATAACAATTCTAAATTTAATTCACAAAATGAACAATAATTGATGTATTGTTGTCATAGTAATCTAAGGCAAATCAGCAGAATACGTCAGGAAAATGTGTGCTGTCTTTGTAGAAGATCCGGAGGATACATGGTACGCTTTGAACACTGGAGTGAAGAAGAGAAACAGTATGTGTTAGTACACATGAGCACAATACCTCCCGCCAATAGCGTAACATGCAAAAAGATAAATAGAGGCTAAAAGATGCTACCAAAAAGGAGAAATACCAAAAAGACACACAAACACAATCATAAGAGAGGTGCAAGCAAAAACATTTACATATGAGACATGCAAGCATTAAACATAAACACACGATAGACGCAAGAACCAAACATGGATATATGAGAGACCCAAGAACCATAGGAGAGACGCAAGAAGTGCAAGCATGCACAAAACACAAGTCAATAAACAGCACAGAATTCAAAATCATGCTTATACCAACTTTGTAATTCCAGAGGTAAAGAGTAAAATATAAGGAACAAGCACTTTTAGGAGCCATTTACATTGGAATGAAGAAGGCTATGAAAAAATCACAACAAATACATACTGAAGTACTAGAAGAACTAATTTCATATATATTAGGTATTGTTTGATCAACTAGTCTACCTGTACTTCTTTGTGTAACACTTAAACACAACAGTTGGGGCCAACTAAGTCATTGTATTACTACACAGTGCCCTTTGACTTAGGTACACTTTTGGTTTAACAGTCCAATTTCAATAAAACTTTCACACAAGATGCACGAAACATAGAAGAACGTGCAAAATGCATAAAAACAACTGTCCCGCTTACCAGAACAAAGTGTCCGTCCTTCTTGTCAAACTAGCATGATGGCGCCAAAGTTCTTCCTCGACTTCAAAGTCGTACGTCTCAGCAGTTAGCCACAAACACAGGCCGAAAACTAACCAGAAAGATTCTTACATCCATATCCAAACGTTTTAGATAGTTTTATCGATCTAACTGAGACTTATAGAGCAGAAAAAATACATACTGTACGCCAACTGCATGCCAGTAAAAAGCGCCAAAATAGTAAGGACACGCCTCTTCCGCTTGCAAATTATGCCACGCGGTAGCAGTGGCATATTTAGGGTTGGGCGGAAAACAAGATGGCGGCTACACTTAGGCTAAACGCAATAATTCACGTATATCTTGGCTGTTGACGACATCAGGGGTATTTTAACTACCTAGGGGCTATCCTAAGAGGTAAGCGCTTACAATGAGTCTAATAATTGTAACGCGTGACAAAATGTACTGTTCAGGGCTGCACAGCAGCAAAGACTGATTCTTAGCAAAAGTACAGATTCAGATATACAGGTTTACTCATGACGTACAAAACAATACAATTCATGTTCAGGGTTAAAACATACAGTCAACAACATGAGACCGTAGTACTAGTCTTGCTGGCGCTACACCACTCCCTCCGGTAAATTGAAGGTCACTTTTCTTTTTCTCTTGGGTGGTGTCGAGGGCATAAACCAGTCTGGAGGTTTTCTCTTTCGGGGAGGATTCCGTCGAATATGTGATTCAGTAGATATCGTAGCAGGTGGAGACTGAGTAATCGCTGGCTGGGCAAACGTAGTAGAGGGTGGAGGTTGAGTACTGTGAATAGTCTTAGCTGGAAGTCGAATTAACGTAGTAGAGGGTTGAGCTGTAGGTGGTTCCTCTTCTGAATCTTCAACAAGCTCCAAATTCTGTCCAAACAGCTGTTGTGAAACAGGAGGTGATGTCTGGACGGGAGAAGGTACTTGACAAGCTTTAAGTCGGTTGAAATGTACCACTTTCTTTTTCCTATTTCGGAGATGTTGAATACAATAAGTAACTTCAGAAATTCGTTCGATGACTTTATATGGACCTGACCAGGGATGATTAAGTTTTCGTGAACACCCCGGCTTAATTGCCGGGTTGTGAAGCCACACCATATCACCCTTGCCATAAGGATCACCAAAAATCTTGGCATCATACAGATCTTTCTGTCTGGCCTGTTGACTCTGTGCGGTCTGACGAACAATATCATAGGCATCAACTAAAGTTGATCGTAAGTCTCTAACAAACTCACTAGGACTTGAGAATGCCGTAGACTGGGAGTCTCCAAACATGACATCAACAGGCAGCCGAGCTTCACGTCCATAGACAAGAAAAAATGGAGAATAACCAGTGGTTTCGTGAATACTGCTGTTGTATGCTAGACACACCTTACACAAGCTCTCTTCCCACTTGTGCGGATGATTCTTGGCTACCGTAGCTAACATGTTGAGAAGAGTACGGTTGAACCGTTCAACTTGACCATCTGACTGTGGGTGATAAGCAGTAGTTCGAGTTTTTTTTATATTCAACAGCTTACACACCTCAGCAATGAGCTCCGATTCGAATTGTCTCCCTTGGTCCGAGTGGAGTTGTTCTGGAACAGAGAAACGGCAAATCCACTGGTCTACTAGTTTAAGAGCTACTGTAGACGCCTCTTGGTTAGGTAGTGGGTATGCCTCTGTCCATTTAGAAAAATAATCTGATATCACCAGGATGTATTTGTTACCTGCTCTGCTCTTTGGGAGTGGACCCACTATGTCCATCGCAACCTTGTGCATAGGGTATCCTGATGGAACAGACTGCAAGGGTGCTCGTCTTCTTGGTACTGGCATCTTCCGTGTAGCACACTCCTGGCACGCTTGACAAAATATATGAACATCCTTCCAGTGACCAGGCCAATAGTAACGTTGCTTTAACCGAGCCAGCGTCTTCTTTTCCCCAAGATGGCAACCTGAAACTCCACTGTGGAGCTCACTCAAAATCGAGTCACGGACCGATTTGGGAACAATAATTTGCTTCCTGATCAAAGAGCTAGTGGGATTTCTAAATTCTCTCAGCAATACTCTGTCTTCAACTCTCAACTGTTCCCACATCTCTAGCAGCTGTCTTGACTCTCGACTCAGCCGTTGAACTGCATCCCCCACCGGTTTCTTTCCTGCAAGTTTGGCACGGAGAATTGGTGCTATTGAAGGATATGATGCCTGAGCTTTCTGCCAATCATGTGAAGGAATAAACTGAGCAGAACTGGCGACTAAATGTTCCCTTGAATCACCAGCGATAGGAGCAGGGCCCTCGTTATGATTCGATCTACCGCATTGTACACAAGGGTGTCTCGAAAGGGCATCTGCATTGTCATGCAATGTTCCGCGGCGATGGACAACTTCAAATGTGTATTCCTGGAGGACCTCCAACCAACGAGCAAGCTGCCCTTCTGGCTCCTTGAACCTCTGCAACCAAATGAGGCAGTTATGGTCAGTACGCAATAAAAATTCACGCCCTAGCAAATACGGCCTAAAATGCTTGATCATTGACACCATAGCTAACAACTCTTTACGCGTGGTGCAATAGTTACGCTCTGGCTTTGAAAGGGCTCTACTAGCATAAGCAATAGGCCTCTCTTCTCCATTAATGCTCTGAGACAACACTCCACCCAATCCAAAATCACTAGCAAAATCACTAGCAAAATCCAAAATCACTAGCAAAATCACTCGTGGACAAAGGAATGTCAGGAGTCATTTGAGAAGCTTCGTTGCTTGTTGACCACCTCACCTACATTAGCTTTTCCTGACTTTTCTCATCCTTTTGTCCACGAAAATTTGTGATTCTTTTCTGTGAGACGATGAAGAGGCCTAGCAATAGCAGCAAAATGTTTAATAAATCTCCTGTAATAACCAGCCAGACCAAGAAATTGTTGTACCTCCTGAGCCGACTTGGGAATAGGCCACGAAGCCACCTTTTCTGTTTTCGAAGGATCAGGACTCACTCCTCGTTCAGACACGACATGGCCAAGATAACTGACTTCCTTTTGCAGCAAAAAACACTTCTGAGACTGTAACTTGAGTCCTGCTTGCCGCAAACGAGCAAAGACGGCGGCCAAGTTGTGTAAATGCGCACTAAATGTGTTGCCATAGACGATAATATCGTCCATGTAAACCAAACAGGCCGACCATTGAAGGCCGGAAAGCACAAGATCCATTAACCGCTGGAAAGTTGCTGGCGCATTGCTCAGACCGAAAGGGAGGACCTTGAACTCAAATAAACCTTCAGGCGTACTGAAAGCTGTCTTCTCTTGTGCCTCCTTGCTCAACTCTACTTGCCAATATCCTGAGATCAAATCAAGGGTACTAAACCATTTGGCATTGCCCAGAGTATCAAGAGTGTCATCAATTCGTGGGAGCGGATAAGCATCCTTCCTGGTCACAGCATTTAGTTTACGGTAGTCTACACAATACCGCAAACTGCCATTCTTTTTCCGTATCAAGACTACAGGAGAAGCCCAGGGACTGTTCGATTTCTTAATAACGTCACTATCCAGCATCTTTTTCAGCATCTCCTGGGCCTCTTGTCTGAAATGAGGAGGTGTTCTACGTGGAGGTTGGCGAATGGGACGGGCACCCCCAGTATCAATCTCGTGTCGTGCAATGTCCGTACGACCAAAATCTGCCGCATTCACAGCAAAGACATCTGCAAACTCCAAGAGAAGATGGTATAACTGTGTCCGTTGATCATCCGTGACCTCATTGCCACACTTTTGCACTAGTCCCCAAAGCAGATTCTGCTTCTCAATAGAGGGTTCCTGAGGGGAAGAAAGAGACACCTGATTGATTGGAACACTGTCCAATATTTCTACGCCTGATATTGGTTGCAATTGAGCCACTTTGTAGCCAGACGTCAACATAATTTCCTCTGATCTAGGGTTTAACAACCGAACAGGGCAGCATCCAGAAACCGGAGACACAATCGCTCTAGCAGCAATGACCGCCCCTCTGGTGCTCAACGACTCCACCAGCCACTGGTCATCGGACAGGTCCGATTCTGACACAGTTGCCATGACTTCAAGCTCACTAAGAGGAGGAATCACAACAGTATGCTGCAAAGCAACAGTTATCCTAGCATCTGTGGGCTGCAATGGCGATTCACGTGAGGTACGTTTAAGTGGAATTTCCACCCGGAGGTTAGGAAGACGCAGTACTCGGTTACCAGTATCAACACTACCATGATTGTAGTCTAAAAAGTCAAGCCCGAGTATACCCATTGCGGATAAATTTTCTACAACAATTACCTCCTGCTGAACCTTGACCTCTTGAATAGCAATACTCAGCTTTGCTACTCCCAGAAATTGAACTGGAGATCCGTCCACGCTGATCAACTTGCTTCCGTTCCAAGGTTGAAGAGGACAATTTTTTGTGTTTGCGCTATCCCAGACATCTTTTCTCAGCAGACAAACTGCAGCTCCAGTGTCCAAGACAAAATCGACTGAGATTCCATTGACAACACCCGAAATATAGTACGCTGCTACAGGATTAATAGGGAACACAGTAATAGCATCAGAATTAGTACACTTTATGTGGGTCTCAGTTTTAACATCACCCTCACGCGCTTGACCCGTGACTCGGAGGGTATCTAGTTTCCCTGTTGCTGCTGTTGCTGTCTTCGAGATGCGCATCCACGTGCATAATGCCCCTCACGGCCACAGCGATGACAGATAACGGGTGATCTGGGTTCCTGATTAGTCCCTTGAACTCGGCGTGCTGGGCGTCCTGAATTACCACGCTCCCTGTCAAGTCGGGTCTCCAGCTTATCCATCCGGTTGACAATGCTCTCCATAAGCGAGACTAGACGGGTACCATCTTGTCCTACAGAAGCCATGGAAATTTGCTCTGTGGGGCCTCCCTCAACAGCCGGTGGTGTGGTCTCGTCCGCAGAGGATAGTTGATTCACCGGGGCTGTTCCAACATTCTGTCGCACCTTCGACATACTTGGGGTAGCATACGATTCCATTTCGAGAGTAGCAGTAACAGCCTCATCCAAGTTCTTAGGACGACTCTGCTTCACGCTGAAAGCGATGTGAGGATTAGTAATTTGCCCCAGGAAATGAGTTAGAGAAATTTGCTCCCTTGCATCGTCCGGAAGATTGGGATACGCACTATCAGCTAGTAGACGAATATCCTCGGCAAATTCAGGCCAACCCTCATTGCGTTGCTTACAGCGAGCTTGCAATTCAGCCAAATAGAGTTCTTTCTTCGAATCCGGCTCGAATCTTTTCTTGAGCCCCTTCATAGAACGTTCGTAGCTCGTCTTCGTTTCTTCCGAGAACCGTTGATAAGCTGTACGCGCTCTTCCAGTCAGTCGCACTCTCAACCACAACAACTTAGCTGCTTCTTCCCAACTGTTGACCGCTGCCACGTCCTCGAAGTGTGACTCCCATTGAGACCAACTGCCATCTCCAGAGAACGGCTCGGGTAGTACGAGAGGGCGAACAGCCATCATGCGGCAATGTAGCACTGAGCAGGCTAAGGAATAGGACAAAAAAAAAAAGGAAAAACAAAACTATAATGAAGACCGAACACTCGCCTTTGTGAGCCCTTAACAAGGGCACTTTCAACTCCAGTACTAAAGGTGCTCCCACCAATCCAGCTGCTGGACTCTGTCCCCACGGCCAACCTAGGGCGTCGGGGCTCCTGGACAGCCGGACGGAGAGGAACACCAGATGACGGTCGGTACCAAGGAGGCGGAAGCTCAGTTCGCTCGGCAAAGTAGCAGCCCTAGCTGTCACGAAGTTCAGCAATCCTGCCGACTACGCCAATGTAACGCGTGACAAAATGTACTGTTCAGGGCTGCACAGCAGCAAAGACTGATTCTTAGCAAAAGTACAGATTCAGATATACAGGTTTACTCATGACGTACAAAACAATACAATTCATGTTCAGGGTTAAAACATACAGTCAACAACATGAGACCGTAGTACTAGTCTTGCTGGCGCTACATAATGAAGACTATAAGAGCAGTTGCTTTGGGCATGAAAAGATGGCGTCTCGCCTGGAGGCACTAAGTACGGCACTGCCATATCTTCGCCGTACGGGCGTTTCAAGCTAATCGAACGTTCTGAAGCTCTTTGCACGATTTGTGCGATTATAAAGAGACCTTCAGAAGCAAAAGAAACCAGGTCTAAGGTGGTAAACCAGAGTTCACGTGGTCACCCGTTTGTTCATCTTCTTTCTTCTTCTTCTTCTTCTTCTTCTTCTTCTTCTTCTTCTTCTTCTTCTTCTCCTTCTCCTCCTCCTCCTCCTCCTCCTCCTCCTCCTCCTCCTCCTCCTCCTCCTCCTCCTCCTCCTCCTCCTCCTCCTCCTCCTCCTCCTCCTCCTCCTCCTCCTCCTCCTCCTCCTCCTCCTCCTTCTTCTTCTTCTTCTTCTTCTTCTTCTTCTTCTTCTCCAGCCAGCCTAGGGCCGTGGCGAGTGAGCTATTCAAGACAAAACCTACACAGAAACTACACTAGTCGTTGTGAGCAGTGCACCTGATATCTATTTAAGTCTAAAACACTAGCAGAAGCGAGTATTTCCAAGAAAACAGCGATTTTTGGTCATAACAGACTCCATTCCATCATTCTGTTTGAACTCCGTTACTAGGTTACGCCTACTTGCGCACGGCCGTGTATGTAAATATTCTAATACAAGCGCACCTTAGTACAAATTGCTTGTAACCGAGTGCCGTGCTGCCACTAGCAGTGTTCACAGCAGACAACGAGCAAATCTTCACTGTTACACTGGATTTGTCTGTTCAGGCTTGTAAGAATGCTAGCTTAAGCTTAGCTAATGTTGCATGGTACGTGTTGAATGCATGCAGTGCAGAGTCGATCGCCATGAGCGGCATGCAGCCAGCTGAAATAGTTCAAGAGGCTCTTTACACTGTATTAGCATAAGTGCCAACTAAGTCATTAATAAAAAAAGAAAAGAAACAAATAATAAAAAAAAAAAATAAAAATAAAAATAAAAAAAAAAAAAAAAAAAGTAATAAAAACATTTTAACCAAAATGCAAGAGATTTAGGGTTGGTACATTTATCGAAAAAGTATGGAAACAAGATTTTGAAATGAAAAGGATTGTAACAATAGCAGTGTAATGCTACCTCCCTAAATTAACTGCTTTCGATAGTTGTTGTTAATTTAATAGGGAGGTAGCATTACACTGCTATTGTTACAATCCTTTTCATTTCAAAATCTTGTTTCCATACTTTTTCGATAAATGTACCAACCCTAAATCTCTTGCATTTTGGTTAAAATGTTTTTATTACTTGTAGAAAGTACGGTTGCGATTCGACTGCACAGGGCGGAGGAGAATAGTGATGTTCGATAAGTGGTCGAGGCAAGAAGAGAATCCGTCCTGGGAGAAAATGATTGCTGCCTTGAAGGACATGGGTGAAAATAACCTGGCATGTAAGCTGAGAGAGAAGTACCTGTACCAGCAGCAACCCCAAGACGCCGAGAGTCAGACCCCGGCTGACCAAACCGACTCGACGCCCACTATTGAAGACCTAGAAGCGTCACTGTCACATTCCTAACTTGATTAGGAGGCGGTGCTTGTAAAGTGACATGTCGACCTCGATGTCGACCGAGCTTCTTGATACAGGCCTTCTTGTCCGAGAGCTGAAAGATGTGGAATGGGACACACTCGGAACGTACCTGGGACTCAGCCAAGGCGAGATAAGAGAGATCGAACACGATCACCAAAACACAGCGCGGAGGAGAATAGTGATGTTCGATAAGTGGTCGAGGCAAGAAGAGGAACCGTCCTGGGAGAAGATGATTTCTGCATTGAAGGACATGGGTGAAAATAACCTGGCGAGTAAGCTGAGAGAGAAGTACCTGTACCAGCAGGAACCCCAAGACGTTGAGAGTTCAACTGCTAAGCGTACAGAAGAAGACTGTCCTCAAACTGCGATGGTGATAAAGGTTGACAAGCATGATCAGGTCACTAGAGAGCTCGAAAGACTCGAGAAAAAGTATCTCAGACTAGTGATTGATACACGAAAGACAATGGAAGCTGCAAATCTATCAGTGATAGAACTGGAGAGTTTCTCACAGTTCTATACTTGAATGAGGAAGTAACAACAGTGAAAGAGCTGTTTCAACTTATAAAACCGTTCTGTTTTCTGGACTATTCTTTACTTGAAACAGCTATTGAAGTTCTCATTGATCCAGCTCATAGAGTAGTTAGTGATCTCAGTGAATATATTGAACAACTGACAAACTTCAAGAAATCCACCACCTTGAGAGATTTTATGGAAAGCATCGAAACAGCACAGAAATCGCTAACCACAGAAGAGGGAACTGGAGCAGCATGCACAGTCACTATCCGTCTTGTCGGTGGTTGGCTAGAAAAGACAATGGATGACTTGGACAAGCTACTGAAGGAGATATTTCAAGACAAGAGCTCGGTATACTGGCTCACATCAGAATAGTCAAAGGATCAATCATTGTGACATACCTCGCTCCACAATCAGAGACTGATTCACTCATCAAGCTTGCTAAAACAAAGCTCTCATTCGTGCCCCAGGTTGGTGTGTGTGGACTACACATTGGACAGAGAACAATCATCAGTGAAGAAATAGACAATTTCTCATTTGAATCTTCTCTCATTAGAGCAGTTTATGATGATAATATCAATCTACTGACCTTCCTAATCAATATCAACACTAGTCCAGATGCCCAGGCTGCTAATGATCACAGTAGAGAGACTGCTTTGATGTATGGTAGTTATTATGGTCGAGACAAAGCTGTTAGTATTCTTCTACAAGCCAATGCCAATCCTAACCTTCAGACTGATGATGGTGTTACACCTCTTTTCAGGGCAGTACAGAAAGGGCACTCTGACATTGTTAGTATTCTTCTTCAAGCCAATGCCAATCCTAACCTTCAGTGTGATAATGGTACTACACCTCTTTTCGTTGCAGCACAGAATGGGCACTCTGACATTGTTAGTATTCTTCCTCAAGCCAATGCCAATCCTAACGTTCAGCGTGGTACTACACCTCTTTTCGTTGCAGCACAGAATGGGCACTCTGACATTGTTAGTATTCTTCTTCAAGCCAATGCCAATCCTAACCTTCAGTGTGTTTATGGTGCTACACCTCTTTTCATTGCAGCACAGGAAGGGCACTCTGGCATTGTTAGTATTCTTCTTCAAGCCAATGCCAATCCTAACCTTCAGTGTGATAATGGTACTACACCTCTTTTCATGGCAGCACAGGAGGGGCACTCTGACATTGTTAGTATTCTTCTTCAAGCCAATGCCAATCCTAACCTTCAGTGTGATAATGTTAGTACACCTCTTTTCATGGCAGCACAGGAGGGGCACTCTGACATTGTTAGTATTCTTCTTCAAGCCAATGCCAATCCTAACCTTCAGCATGATGATGGTACTACACCTCTTTTCGTTGCAGCACAGGATGGGCACTCTGACATTGTTAGTATTCTTCTTCAAGCCAATGCCAATCTTAACCTTCAGTGTGTTTATGGTGCTACACCTCTTTTCGTAGCAGCACAGGAAGGGCACTCTGGCATTGTTAGTATTCTTCTCCAAGCCAATGCCAGTCCTAACCTTCAGAAAGTTAATGGTTCTACACCTCTTTTCATTGCAGCACAGGAAGGGCACTCAGACATAGTTAGTATTCTTCTTCAAGCCAATACTAATCCTAATCTTCAGCGTGATGATGGTACTACACCTCTTTTCATAGCAGCACAGAATGGGTACTCCGACATTGTTAGTATTCTTCTTCAAGCCAATGCCAAACCTAACCTTCAGCTTGATGATGGTACTACACCTCTTTTCATAGCAGCACAGAATGGGTACTCCGACATTGTTAGTATTTTTCTTCAAGCCAATGCCAATCCTAATCTTCAGTGCGATGATTGTGCTACTCCTCTTCTCATAGCAGCACTGAAAGGGCACACAGGCATTGTTAGTATTCTTCTTCAAGCCAATGCCAATCCTAACCTTCAGCGTGATGATGGTACTACACCTCTTATGATGGCATGCTACGAAATGCATCCTAAAATTGTTCAGCTACTATTGTCAAGCAAAGTTGATCCTAATCTAAAAAACTCTAATGGTTCAACTGCTCTTATGTTTGCTTGTTATGTTGGATGCTTGGACTCTACTGAGCTGCTCTTGATGTCTGGTGCTGACCCCAGCATAGTGGTACCAGAAGGACTAACTGCTCTTGACGTGGCAGCTTCTTTAGGTCATGATGACATTGTTGACTTGATTCAGGCAGTAAAACTTAGTCAGTCCTCAACCACCTCACCTGCTCTCACAGCTACAGAGATTTCATCTAGTGTAGACAACAAGACTATGGCAATTCTTAACAAGGCTATGGAGGACATGCTTGTTACCAAAGCAGAGTCTTATATTTCTACCTATTACAAGAAATTCAAGAGAACTCTTCCATCAAAATATGGTCAAGAATGTGTACAAACCATTATCTGATTCATGCACATAATTATTATACTTTACTTCTGTATCTTTACATATTACGTTTTAAAAATTAATGCAGTTTTGAATTAAGCTGGTTTGCTGATTGCTTTATACCGATTTGTTTCATTAATGAAGTTTATTCACTAAAATGCCTAATTATTGACAGTTTCAAGGAGTCGTGACAGATAGAATTATTATTGCAGAAGTTTGGACTGTATATCTGTTTGTTATGAGATGTGTTGTGTTACTGCAGTTTTATTACTTGTTGCTTATCTTGACAAAACAGCTCAAGGTAACCACCAGTGTAGCTTACTACAAGGTACAACTTTACTTACATCTAGTTCAAATTGGAAAATAACACGTCAAATTTCTTCAGCTTCAAAACCATGGACAAATTAAAATTACTTCATATACAGTGCTGTTTTACATGTACATGAATCAATTTGTGATAATTTGTACTTTTTTCGTCAGAATTGTGCTTTGTCTTATAAACAAAACTTACCTTCCATTAGCACCCTTGCATGATGGCTATACATACAAGTGATACAGAATGTTCCTTGTACAGGGTTGGTGACCCAACCAGTGATGCTCACCAGTCATCATTCTACTCACGGATGGACTTTGATGGGCAACTAGAGCACGGAATATTCTTCTCAAGTCAGTCACAATAACAAGGACGGTATCATCGTTGATCAACACAATGTCCTAGCATTGTCCTGTTACTACATGTGTATATGCAGTGGATTTTATACCTCAGTAGGCGGCATACAGTAGTTCATTTGTTTAGGTAGATATGTGTCGTGAAGGACAATAATATAATGGAACACACATGCACATGAATGATGTTAAATGTTGCTTGAAGCTACATGTAGAGCCATGAAAATCCACAGTTTCACAGAAATCACTCTTGTTCATTCTCTCGCAGGGTTCAAGGGATCGTGAATCGGATACTGACAGCTGTGTCCAGCAGCTGATAATCACGAGGCACAGCTCAGCTACTAGCACAACCACACACAGGTACATTCTAATATAGTAACTAGCAACAGTATAATTATAGTATACTACATTGTATGTAAATCATTTTCTAAATCATTTGATATTATGTGTGTTGTATGATTGGTGACTGATCTTGCCTTAGTCCAAAGGGCACGGTTTCGTCCAAAACACAGCTCTAAAATATGGCTTGGTTTCATGTATATGGAGTTATGTTTTGAGTAATATTTATGCATGTATACTTTTGATGATCTGTTTGTTACTGTCAGGAGCTGATTGTGCTAGTCTTCTACTGGAGTGGGATGGGTTTGTTAGCTACATTGAATGCTGGACTTACAGCGACTTTCATGTTCAGAACAAGACAATGATGAGTAAGTGGAACTCTTAGTGGTTCCCATCTTGTTCTTATCTATCTTTCTATCTCTACATGGCAGTGAGCAACAAGCTTTATCTCAAGAGGTATTAGAATACCAGTTCATTGGTGATCTCACAAAACAGTACTCTCATGTTCTAGGTCAGCACACATTCAAGATAGTGATGCATGTATTGTATACTACATGTAGTACTCAGTTGTTTATAAAGAGAAACGTCTAATATCAAAATGCATGGAATTGCGCACAAAAATGGGGCAGGACAGGTATGATAATGAAACGAATCTGTCATAAAACGTGTGCCAGATTGACTGTCTTGATTTGTTCCTCTTTACAGCTAATATCGACTCTTCATTATTACTTGAAATTTGTAGCTAAGTGCCTCATCAAACAAAATATAGAATTGTTGTAACTGTACATGTATTATCTCTGGAATGTTTAGCTTTGGAATTAGCTTTTTACGCTTTGGTATAGGCTATTTACAGGATGATGCCTTCTGCAGATGTGGTGTACTGTCATAGAGAATGATGCGATGGAGGACTTGTCTAAACCAGGAGCTGCTGTAAACTAGAAGATGGGGTCTGTTTCATGTGTGTGTGCGCGCGTGTGCGTGTTTGTGTGTGTGCGTGTGTGTGTGTGTGTGTGTGTGTGTGTGTGTCACTGTGTGACTTGTTTTTATTTCCTTGTTATCATACTTTGTAGTGTATTTTGCATGTGAGCTGTCTACAAATTTAATGTGTATAATTATGTTACGACCTGATTCACAACCTGACCCGTTTCGAAGCCGGCTGCCGGTTTTGAAACCAGTTAACCCAGTTTACAACCACATAACTCAGTTGGCCTGTTTTAAAACCGTTAACGCTTCAATGTTTCAGGGTGCCCACCTGCATGCTAGATCGACAGAACCTACATAGCTATAATAGCAGGAGAGCCGTCACGGTTATAGCTCAGTGCAGCACTGCAAGACTGAAAAGTGTCAGCGGCGACGTTTTAGAGCATCATGTGCTACTATTCATCGACTGGAGCGTCGTTGTAGAGCGGTCGTTCAGCAACGCAGCGCAGCAAGAATGTTCTGTGCATGCTACAGTTGTTTTTAACAAAAATGCACCATTGGTGCGGATTATACCTCGGTGGATATTATTATTTAATTTTGCAAGTTTCTATAACAGAGCAATGCTATAACATGACCGAGTCAGTAGGATTCATATTCAGCTGCCAACATTCAAATAGCACAAGCAGAAGCAATACAGCTATTTTAGTTATGCAATCAGAAGCCAAACAGTGCTAAGTAATATTAATTTAAATTTAACTGGGTGTGCCTACAATGGCAGTAGCCTGCCGGGTTCTGGTTATAAGTAGCTTCCTCGCGCAGTTTCTACGGACCTGCGCTGCCATCCTGTAGTATAAATCGAACTTACAAGCTACTAGGCAGTCTGCTGTGGGTAGTTTGTTTCCAGAGAAGTCCTGATCGTCAGCAAAAGCCATCTAGGTGAGCAAAACCACTCCATAACTCTGAAACAAAGCTTTGCATCGAACTTTCGCAAGTTCAAAACCGAGATACTATCAAGTTCTACCTGCATTGCAAGTTTCAGAGCTTACCTTTCAGCGTGCGCTGCAAAAATAGTGTAACAGACAGACAGACAACGCGATTATAGTATGTCTCGTGGCTCCGCCCACCGAGTCATAATCAAACTGCACTAAAATCCATAGAAACACGTCACAGCTTCTTCTTCACACAGAACAATCTGCACATGGAAGCAAATTACAATATGCAATGTATATGGACACTCTTGCCTCGCTATAGAGTACAGGTTACATTAGTAGTCTATGACACGCGCACACTTAACTTGAGCGTTAAGCACGCACGTTAATCCGGCTTTGAATCCGCGCACAGCTAACCCGCTTCGAAACCGGTCAACTGGTATTCGAAACGGGTCGAAGGCTGTGAATCAGGTCGTAACATATATACTATGCCAATCAGGTAACACGTCAGCTACTCCACTCATCTGTGTTCATGTCACTGACCTGGCGAGACAGCCTCTCTGTCAGAAGATGTGCTGCTATTGCAGCCGCCATTATTGAAAAGGTTTATTTAAACGGTGACTGCTAAGGTACGATTGCTTATGGCTCTTACAGACTGCATTTGATCAAGATTTGTTCAAGCAATTATTAGAGCAAGTTCTGCTAGTAAGTACTAAGTAACATTTCGTGTGAAAGACACTGAGTTATCTGTGTGTTACTGGTCTCTAGTCACTTCAGATCCATGGAGCTGATGAGTCCATTAAACCACTCTTACTGGGACTAGCTCTACAGCTATATGAAGTGATGGTTAGTCAGACAATACCGATTTGTGATCGCATACTTGTAGCTTGTACGATATTGTGGCGACAGAAACTTAACCCCTATAGTGGTAGTCTGTTAGGTCTTGTTTCTATGCAGCTTCCCAATTGTCCTCAAGTAGTCTCACTCCTCGCTGATCTTCCTGGCTGCAATCAAAAGAGAGTACTGGTAAGTAATGGTCGTCTCAATAGCCTGCTCTTGAGTCTTGCTCTAGGGTTTCAACAATGGTGTTCTGTCCGGCAATAACAAACCACACACTGTGAAACCCACCAAGCTAGCCAAGTGGAGGAGAGACGAGTTCAAGAAATTGCTGTCAGGAATTATTGGAGTAAGTATACTGTACACATGTTGTAGAAACACATTGTACACATGAGAATCATGCAGTTTGTCAACTACATGTATCTAGCACACCTACTCATTTACCCTTTCTTTTCTTTATCTTAGAAGCCGATTGGTCAGTTGCATAGAAAGCCACCTCCTGTTCTCGACTTGCCTGATCTTGTTGTGAAGAAAGCTATAAGAAAAACAGACAAATCAACCACAGACACACCTCTAAACCTCTCCTTACTCTTCTCTGATTAATCTTCATAGTACATAGGTTATACAGCTAATAACCAAACCAAATTATTATTTATTGTGTTTATGCATTAAAGTAATGATATTCATAGTTTTATTTGAAGTAGGATTAGCAGGGTGGAACTCGTAAAGTACGGTACTCTGATCAATCTTCATAGCACACTAGAGTACTTTATAACTGCTGCTTTTCTAATAACCCACACCACATAATTTACAAGTAATAAAAACATTTTAACCAAAATGCAAGAGATTTAGGGTTGGTACATTTATCGAAAAAGTATGGAAACAAGATTTTGAAATGAATAGGATTGTAACAATAGCAGTGTAATGATACCTCCCTATTAAATTAACCACACTATCAAAAGCAGTTAATTTAGGGAGGTATCATTACACTGCTATTGTTACAATCCTTTTCATTTCAAAATCTTGTTTCCATACTTTTTCGATAAATGTACCAACCCTAAATCTCTTGCATTTTGGTTAAAATGTTTTTTATTACTTGTTTCTTTTCTTTTTTATTAATGACTTAGTTGGCACTTATGCTAATACAGTGTAAAAGAGAACTAGCTGTCACTGAGCTGACTGAATTCCGGCGATCAGGCGACTCCGCACTGAATATGCAACATGTATCATGCAACATTAGCTAAGCTTAGGCTAGCATTCTTACAAGCCTGAACAGACTAATCCAGTGTAACAGTGAAGATTTGCTCGTACAGACTGCTGTGAACACTGCAGCTAGTGGCAGCAGCACTCGCGTTCCAAGCAATTTGTACTAAGGTGCGCTTGTATTAGAATAATTGCATACACGGGCGCGCGTGCGCGAGTAGGCGTAACCTAGTAACGGAGTTCAAACAGAATGAATGAATGGAGTCTGTCTGTTATGGACCAAAAATCGCTGTTTTCCTGAAAATACACGCTTCTGCTAGTGTTTTAGGCTTAAATAGATATCAGGTGCACTGCTCCCAACGACTAGTGTAGTTTCTGTGTAGGTTTTGTCTCGAATAGCTCACTAGCCACGGCGCTAGGCTCTCTGAAGAAGAATAAGAAGAAGAAAGAAGATGAACAAACGGGTGACCACGTGAACTCTGGTTTACCACCTTAGACCTGGTTTCTTGTGCTTCTGAAGGTCTCATTGTAATTGCACAAATCGTGTAAGGAGCTTCAGAACGTTAGATTAACTTGAAACGCCCGTACGGCGAAGATATGGCAGTGCCGTACTTAGTGCCTCCAGGCGAGACGTACGTAGTCTCGCGCGCCAGACCCAACCCGGGTCTGGTAAAACGTTATTGAACGCGTTGTGCCACAGGATCGGAATGTGAAATATGCACCGTAGCCATGGTAACGTGCACTAGTACGTACGCGCGCACTGCATTGAGACTGTACCAGACAAGAGTATACACGAGTCATGGGCCTTGGCAGTGCTATTTAACCTTCGTCTCCATTGAACTAGCTGGTCGGTCTACCGTGGTGCTCGCGGCGTACGTCCTACTCGACATGGCGACTCGTTAGTACTCGCGCGATACGTTGACAACGCACTTTGATTGGCTTGCCCGATTTCATGGCAAGGGACACAACTCGTTCAATAGCGTTTTACCAGACCCTTCCCTTGGGTTGGGTCTGGCGTGCGAGACTAGGCGAGACGCCATCTTTTCATGCCCGTACCAACTGGCCTTATAGTCTTTAATAGTAGACTCATTGTAAGCGCTTACCTCTGAGGATAGCCCCTAGGTAGTTAAAATACCCCTGATGTCGTCAACAGCCAAGATATACGCGAATTATTGCGTTTAGCCTAAGTGTAGCCGCCATCTTGTATTCCGCCCAACCCTAAATATGCCTTGAAAAGGAGGCAGAACAAGGGCGGGGCTCGTAAAGTAACATGTCAACAAAAACTCTTGATACCGGCCTTCTTGTCCGAGAGCTTAAAGATGTGGAATGGGACACACTCGGAACGTACCTGGGACTCAGCCAAGGCGAGATAAGAGAGATCGAACGCGATCACCAAAACACAGGGCGGAGGAGAATAGTGATGTTCGATAAGTGGTCTAGGCAAGAAGAAAATCCGTCTTGGGAGAAGATGATTGCTGCATTGGAGGGCATGGGTGAAAATATCTTGGCGAGTAAGCTGAGAGAGAAGTACGTGTATCAGCAGCAACACCAGGACGCCAAGAGTCAAACCGACTCAATGCCCACTATTGAAGACCTAGAAGCGTCATCAGAGAGTGTGGTGCTAAAAGTGGACAGGCAAGAACAGATCGCTAGAGAGCTGGAGAGATTAGAGAGAAAGTACCTCCGACTGGTAATTAATGCACAGAAGACAATGGAAGCTGCAAATCTATCAGTGATAGATCTGGAGAGTTTCTCAAAGTACTACTTGAATGACGAAGTGACAACAGTGAAAGAGCTGTTTCAACTCATAAAACCGTTCAGTTTTCTGGACTATTCTTTACTGGAAACAGCTATTGACGTTCTCATTGATCCAGCTCATAGAGTAGTTAGTGATCTCAGTGAATATATTGAACAACTGACCAACTTCAAGAAATCCACGACCTTGAAAGATTTTATGGAAAGCATTGAAACAGCTCACAAAATTCAGAAATCACTAACCACTTACGAGGGAACTGGAGCATGCACAGTCATCATCCGACTTGTCGGTGGGTGGCTAGCAAAGACAATGGATGACTTGGAGAAGCTACTGAAGGAGATGTTTCACGACAAGAGCTCGGTACTTGCTCACATCAGGATAATCAAAGGATCAATCATTGTGACATACCTCGCTCCACAATCAGAGACTGATTCACTCATCAAGCTTGCTGAAACAAAGCTCTCATTAATGCCCCAGGTTGGTGTGTGTGGACTACACATTGGACAGAGAACAATCATCAGTGAAGAGATACACAATTTTTCATTTGAATCTTCTCTCATTAGAGCAGTTGAGAATAATAATATCAATCTACTGACCTTCCTAATCAATATCAACACTAGTCCTGATGCTACTAATGATCGAGGATGGACTGCTTTGATGTATGGTAGTTATTATGGTCAAGACAAAGCTGTTAGTATTCTTCTTCAAGCCAATGCCAATCCTAACCTTCAGAGAGATGATGGTACTACACCTCTTTTCATTGCAGCACAGAATGGGCACTCTGACATCGTTAGTATTCTCCTTCAAGCCAATGCCAATTCTAACCTTCAGTGTAATGATAGTACTACACCTCTTTTCATGGCAGCACAGAAAGGGCACTCTGACATTGTTAGTATTCTTCTTCAAGCCAATGCCAATCCTAACCTTCAGAAAATTAATGGTTCTACACCTCTTTTCATTGCAGCACAGAATGGGGACTCTGACATTGTTGGTATTCTTCTTCAAGCCAATGCCAATCCTAACCTTCAGAAAGTTAATGGTTCTACACCTCTTTTCTATGCAGCACAGAATGGGCACTCTGACATCGTTAGTATTCTCCTTCAAGCCAATGCCAATTCTAACCTTCAGTGTGATGATAGTACTACACCTCTTTTCATGGCAGCACAGAAAGGGCACTCTGACATTGTTAGTATTCTCCTTCAAGCCAATGCCAATTCTAACCTTCAGTGTAATGATAGTACTACACCTCTTTTCATGGCAGCACAGAAAGGGCACTCTGACATTGTTAGTATTCTTCTTCAAGCCAATGCCAATCCTAACCTTCAGAAAGTTAATGGTTCTACACCTCTTTTCATTGTAGCTCAGAATGGGCACTCTGACATTGTTAGTATTCTTCTTCAAGCCAATGCTAATCCTAACCTTCACCGTGATGATGGTACTGCTCCTCTTTACATGGCAGCACAGAATGGGCACTCTGACATCGTTAGTATTCTCCTTCAAGCCAATGCCAATTCTAACCTTCAGTGCAGTGATGATGGTAGTACACCTCTTTTCATGGCAGCACAGGAAGGGCACTCTGACATTGTCAGTATTCTTCTTCAAGCAAATGCCAATCCTAACCTTCAGAGTGATGATGGTACTACACCTCTTTTCATGGCAGCACAGAAAGGGCTATCCGACATTGTTAGTATTCTTCTTCAAGCCAATGGCAATCCTAACCTTCAGCGTGATAATGGTACTACACCTCTTATGATAGCATGCTACATAATGCATCCTAAAATTGTTCAGCTACTATTGTCAAGCAAAGCTGATCCTAATCTACAACACTCTAATGGTTCAACTGCTCTTATGTTAGCTTGTCGTGTTGGATGCTTGGACTCTACTGAGCTGCTCTTGATGTCTGGTGCTGACCCCAGCATAGTGGGACCAGAAGGACTAACTGCTCTTGACATGGCAGCTTCTTCAGGTCATGATGACATTGTTGACTTGATTCAGGCAGTACAACTCAGTCAGTCCTCAACCACATCACCTGCTCTCACAGTTACAGAGATTTCATCTAGCTTAGACAACAAGACTATGGCAATTCTTAACAGGGCTATGGAGGACATGCTTGTTATCAAAGCAGAGTCTTATATTTCCACCTATTACAAGAAATTCAAGAGAACTCTTCCATCAAAATATGATCAAGAAAATGTACAAACCATCTGATGCATGCACAGATACTTTTACTTCTGTAGCCTTACATGTATTATTAAGTTATAAAAACGCAGTTTTGATTAATTATGAGCTTTTGAATTTGATTTGCTGATTGCTTTGTACCGATTTGTTTCATTGATGAAGTTTATTCACTAAAATTCCATTAATTCTTTGATCATGCTCCATTGTGTGAATAAATACCAGTGGCGTGACACATTTAAGCAAGAAGTAATAAAACTACGGAAGCCCATAGCGGACATTCCACTTTCCAATTTCCATTTTGTAGAAAGTGCGGTAAAACACGCCAAAAACTGTAGAGCACACGTTGAAAGACGTATTTTAGGTTGAACCAGTAACCAGAGAGCGGTTATACCGGGGTGAGCCCTTCCAGGCTTCCGGCGAGTGTGTCTCGTGAGCCTGAGCGAGCACTCCTTTACAGTGTATCAGTAGGAGCGTAGATTTCATTTTACATGCAAATAAAACTAAAAACTAAAGCAGCTAGAAGTTTACAAAAGTTAATTTGGAATTAAAATTAATGGATGCAAACAGCATGCACGTAGCAGCATGCAGCCTTACAGCGGCATCATGTAGCATGCAGTACAGCGGCATCATGCAGAATGCAAACAACAGACAGCATGCAGGAATGGATCACTACAATGCATACATGCACACTTTAAATCTGGCATACCATTGTTGGCGTGAAGCATTTATGCACTGTATCCTGGCACACAGCCACACACAACAGAGTTGTAGCCGCATAGATAAGCTTGTAGCCTGATCAGTCCTGCTACTTATGCAGCGTTCACTGCACGCTGTTTGATAAAATAATTCAGTGTTCAGAGTTAACGTATGCATCTCAGTCGTAACTACAGTGACCCAGTGACCCTGCATATTTTTCATTGCACTGTGAGACGAAGGTTATGCTCGCTCAGGCTGATTCAAGGTAAATATGCATATTTCAACGTGTGCTCTACAGTAGCGATGCCAACGGCGTGGGCGTGGCGGTTAATTTTGCTTAACAGAACGTAATAAATTGCTCTACTTAATCTATTCATAACTCTACTTCTGCTTGTCGTATCTTATCGTTCTATGGCTCAATTTACTCGCTTATGTCTATATTTTACTGCAGAATGAACAGTACTGTCAACAAACTTTGAAGCAGTTGTGCGAACTTCAATCAACTTTCCACACCTGATGTCCGAATTTATATCCACTGTAATTTTTTTCTGTGAGTAGTCATAGGTAGTAGTTGTAGAAAATACTAGTTCGAAGTTGTTAAAGTTTTTAGTGAGTATTTTATCAACGAATTAAAAATTAAAATTAAATTTTCATCATGTTACATACATTGCACAAGATTCGAACTATTTTTTTTGGAATCAGCTATCTTTATTTGGGTGACAACAATGGATGAAATATTTTTTTAAGCTAAGGAAGGGGTGTGGGTTTTTAATTGATTCTTGTAAGTTCTACTTCAGACATAATAATAAAACTAAAGAAATATCTTAAAACGACTTATAAGTAAGACAGTCTCATGCTCCACACAGAGAGGAGTTGATTAATATCTGGATCACTGAAATCGGTCGAGAACAACGAAGTTATCCATGGCAGAAGGGGCGGTGCCGTCAATCTCCACAAAATGTATTAATTTACTTCCTGTTACGCGAGGGTGCGTCTTCTCTGGCGTTTTTCTCAGCTTAGCGGCATCGGATGAAGAAACTTTTGGCCCGGTATCGTTCGATTCCTCTGATCGAGCCCTTTCTAATGATATCTACCAAATCTAGTGATTTATAACTTTGAAAAACTGTTTGGAATCGCTATCTACAGTTTTTGCCTTGCTTTTTATAAAATGGAAAGTGGAAAATGGAATGTCCGCTTTGGGCTTCCGTATAAAACCCCTGTACTGCAGGTATCGATGGACCAGCTTACGAGGTGACGATCAGACCGGACCGAGCTACGTAGACACAACATACTCATGATCATCAATGATTAATTTTAACTCCTATCAAGGTAATGGATAGTTTTTGGGATGATGAATATCATTAAAGCCCCTGCATAATAGGCAGGGTATGCTTATGGCCAATGCATACCATAGGTTAACTCCTCCCATTCGCTGGGAGGGTAATTAGAACCAATTAACACCAAACACATTAGCCACACTTAATCCTTCGCTAGATCCCAAAATTCACGTCGACTATACTCATCCAAATGAGCTCGACGGAGAAGATAACAAGTTGTAGGGTGGGTGGGAGGATGTTGATACAGTCCTTGGAGTAGCTGATTTGGTCCTACTGCTCAATATGGTGGCTGTTCCAGCCAGCTTCCTCGTGGTGATAGTTTATACGCATGCGTAGTTGGTCATTGATGACACACCCCCGTACTCATTCGGTGGCATTTGCTAGTCGTACAATTAACTACGCTTAACTATGATCATAGTTAAACTGCATTTAATTTTAACTCCTATCAAGGTAATGGATAGTTTTTGGGATGATGAATATCATTAAAGCCCCTGCGTAATAGGCAGGGTATGCTTATGGCCAATGCATACCATAGGTTAACTCCTCCCATTCGCTGGGAGGGTAATTAGAACCAATTAACACCAAACACATTAGCCACACTTAATCCCACTGAGCGAAGCTCTCCCAAAATTTTATCCACTACTCCATAATAATCACATACACCTTTTCCACACTCGTATAATGCTGACTCTGTTAAATTAGGTCTGCAACCTTTTTCCTCGTGATATGCCATGATGATAAGAGACAAAACAATTATGATATAATGTTGAAAACCTTTCGGATAATCACACTCCCGAAGGAATGGAGGTTGTTTTGATAAGTGAATACAAAATAGTAATGAATGACAATAAGTAAAATCTTAATGAGAGGAAAATACCTATTCCAACACATCGGAATATTGTTGCTCTTTAAGTGTATGATTGAAATACCTCAATGTTTTCTTCCAATTATGTATCCACCAAAACCACCATTCCAATGCATTCACCAACCATACTAGCCTCTTTTCTTAAGATGCTAATATGTGGCTGCAATGGTTATCTTTTAGGACAACTATAAGAGCTTAAGTACGATCGGTCGTTTTTCTGCTCAAGAGCAGACATTTGCAATTGTGTTTGGCTTTCTCATTTTTTCTCAGCTATTAATGAGCTTTTCTAAGTACATTTGTCACCAAACCACAGTAGTAGATGCAAATACTGAGTGACAAACCAATTCATTGACACTATGAAAGCTGATTTGCTTTGACCAGAAAAAGGTGACTGAACAACCATTTGTTTGACAAGACATTGAAGCACTTTGATTTGACAAATGTTTGATCGTCATAATTCTCACTGGCTAAGACCTGATTCTAATTGCAGGCTGTATGTGTTCGCATCAGCTCACCAGAGACTGAGTTATCGCCAACAGTTCAACCTTCACAACCTTCCTTTCCTATACTGAAGCCCAAGAAGTCATTATCTAACTTCACACTACACTTCCACCCTATTCGCTATGTCTATCTGTATACAGGTAGATTATAATCATGTGCACCGTTCACCTGCTTAGCAGACTCAACTTGCTTGTAGAAAGATTGTCCTTTTACAGGGCCCACCTGATTAGTCCTTTTAAGTTGCTTTATTAGCACAATACCCTACTTAGTGGTTTTTATTATTGAGCACTATGACTCCAATGCCTGATAATTTTTTTTTTCAACACCTTCATCTTCATCAAATCTTCTGCTCATGGTATGGGCAGGTTTGTATTGCTAGCTCCTCAGCCGACAACAAGTTACCTCCTTGGTCTTTGCCCATTGGCACCTTCTCATGTTCACTTAGAAAGCTTGTATTGCTCTATGGGCAAGTACTATCGATCACTTTCCTTAGTAGACCCAAGTTACCCAGACAGCACACTCCCGGCACTTCGCCCACTATCAGCTAGCACAGTTTTACATCAATTAGACATTATTTCTGGCAACTTGGCAGCTCTAGACATAGACTCAGACTGCCTTGTTGGCACAACTCGACTTCTGCCCCTTTAGCAGGCCCATGCAGTCTTCCCACCTACCATGCTCGAGTTACCCATTCAGGACACTCAATTCTGCCCAATCGACGTTCACGTTTGGCAGGAATAGTCTACCTACATAATATAGTAGACTCGAGTTGTCCGATCGGACACTCAATCTTTGCCTAGTCGACACTCAACTTCCGCTCCTTCGGCAGGAATAGTGTACCCTCAAGTAGACTCAAATTGCCCGATCGGCAGACTCAATTTTGCCCAATTGGCGGCAGGAATAGTCTACCCACAAGTAGACTGAAGATGCTCGATCGGCAGACTCAATTTTTCCCAATCGGGGCAGGAATAGTCTACCCACAAGTAGACTCAAGTTGCCCAATCGGCACACTCAAATTTTGCCCAATCGGCACTTAACTGCTGCCCCTTCGGCAGGAATAGTCTACCCACAAGTAGACTCAAGTTGCCCAATCGGCAGACTCAATTTTTGCCCAATCATGCACTTAACTGCTGCCCCTTCAGCAGGAATAGTCTACCCACAAGTAGACTCAAATTGCCCAATCGGCACTTAACTGCTGCCCCTTCGGCAGGAATAGTCTACCCACAAGTAGACTCAAATTGCCCAATCGGCACTTAACTGCTGCCCCTTCGGCAGGAATAGTCTACCCACAAGTAGACTCAAGTTGCCCACTCGGCAGACTCAATTTTTTGCCTAATCAGCCCTTAACTGCTGCCCCTTCAGCAGGAATAGTCTACCCACAAGTAGACTCAAATTGCCCAATCGGCACTTAACTGCTGCCCCTTTGGCAGGAATAGTCTACCCACAAGTAGACTCAAATTGCCCAATCGGCACTTAACTGCTGCCCCTTCGGCAGGAATAGTCTACCCACAAGTAGACTCAAATTGCCCAATCGGCCCTTAACTGCTGCCCCTTCGGCAGGAATAGTCTACCCACAAGTAGACTCAAGTTGCCCAATCGGCAGACTCAATTCTGCCCTATCGGCACTTAACTTCTGCCCCCTCGGCAGGAATAGTCCACCCATGGGTGGGCATTGAGGCAGGTTGGCTATGCCTCGTGCGGTTACGAAAGTAATGGATTGTGTTTACTATAGTAGACAACACAATCATCCCTGATAGCTAAACGGCCCCATTTGTGTTAATTACACATATTTGACTATACCTAGCATGCCACAACATCTCTTTATCACTAAGTAAAAACGAATTATTGGCCAAGCCGCTAATTTGAACGTCTTGGACTGATTTTCAAGGAGTGTAGCGGCCTCGCTTTTCTTGCAAGGGTAAAACATAAACTGTAGACTGTAAGCATGAAGCACTAATGCATTACAATTCCATTACATATTCCATTGTGTGGATGGATACCAGTGACTTGACACATTAGTAATGCTTTTTTACTAATATATTCCTTGCAACAAGTAATAAAATTTTTTCTCTAACCTAGCTGTTAGTATGAGTCAATTATCTGAGACATACCAATCTGGTGACTAGAAGGCTTGACAAGTCAATAAAACCTTTTAAAACCTAGCTGTTAGTATGAGTCAATCATCCAAGACATAACTATCTGGTGACTAAATAAGGCTCAATTCGACCCTATGTTTATTATACCATTATCTATAATAATAATTCTTGTACCTACCCTCCTCTTGTCGGGTGATCAGCAATATGAAGCAAGTATAATTAGTAAGGTGACAGTAAGCTCCTCTGCTATACTATCAGCCCCTTTAGGCTGACTCCTGCTGCCCACACGGCAGACTCTACACACACCCATGACTGGTTCATGGCTCTGTATATACGTGTGTGTCACAACCTAACAGACGTGTGTGAAATAATATGTGTGTGGCGCACGATGTGTCTGCGTGTGTAGAGTGTGAGATGTGTGACTGCGAGTACATGTATGCGAGTGTGTGCGTGCGTAGTGATGTGACTTACGGGCTGCAACAGAGTCAAGACAATTGCCCCATGTGGTCTTGGCTCGTGAGAAAATTACACTACTTATTCACTAAAGTACGAGCACGACTAGTCCATGGACACGGTCCCCTGATCATGACGCTCGCCCTCGCGAGCCCGCTTCAGCTAGCGCTGAACGCCAATCGCCGATATTTGGAGACTCTCCGGACGGCATCGATGTTGAAGTAACGTACAGTCCTTGGAGTAGCTGATTTGGTCCTACTGCTCAATATGGTGGCTGTTCCAGCCAGCTTCCTCGTGGTGATAGTTTATACGCATGCGTAGTTGGTCATTGATGACACACCCCCGTACTCATTCGGTGGCATTTGCTAGTCGTACAATTAACTACGCTTAACTATGATCATAGTTAAACTGCATGCATGAGGTATAGACTACGTAACCGGGATAGGCAACGACCTCACGTACATGTACGTGAGCGCATAGTCGTTTGTACGTTTTCGTGGATGTTCAATCTCGACTTCAGTCTTTGTCACCTGTTGACCGTGTTCACTGTAGCGGTGCTAGCTTACACCTGTTGGCCTATAGTGCTGTTTGTGTTGCAGGTTCTCTGTCAGCATGCTCTGGATGTGTGGACCAGCTTCACTGTTCATCCTCTCATCAGGTGTTTCTCTCCTGTGTTCCTTCTCTGTTGACTTTGCTGAGAACAAAACAGCTCAAGGTAACCACCAGTGTAGCTTACTACAAGTTACAACTTTACTTACTAGAGTAATTGATCAAACTTCGTCCGGTATCAATAATCGGCAATCCGTATGCCCAGAGAAAAAGGACTGTTCATGTCCCTATAAAGTAGTGATAATTATAAGCGCTGGCCTTTCCCAGAGACGGAACTGTGATACAAAGGAAGACGCTGACGAATAGTATCAATCTTCGTCATACAGGGACTTAACTCCGTCTTTGTGATTTATTGCTAAGCCGGAGCTGGCGCTGCTAACAAAAACACTTGCATGCAACTCCCACTAGTTAGCTCTACAAGGAAGCACAACGGCACCAAACTACAAGCGTCCTCTTTCCTGTAAGGCATGACGAATTTACGAACGAAAATTGCTGACTATGCAATTAATAACTATTATGTTTTATGTCAAATATTAGAGAGAGGATTATAATTTTTAATGATTGAGGATTTGAAAGTGCTGAATAATAATTATTTCAGATCTTCCTGTTGACAAGTGTAAAAAATCAATAAAAATAATTGTAATTTCATTATTATGTACCTCCTCTAGCCTCGTCCCCAGGCCCCGCCTCCCAAAGCTGAGGAGAGGGCCTGGTACACATTGTATGCGCATGCGTTAATTATGTCCAAATAAGGCATGATTTTCACCGAATCTGTTGAATTTGCCAAATCGTGCCATTCAATTGATCATACCATATTTGGACATAATTAACGCACGCGCATACAATGTGTACCAGGCTCTATATCGAGAGCCTGGGGACGAGGCTAGTACCTCCTCTTATTAACTTGCTCTTGTACAGTTTTAGATCTGAATCTGCATGTGTTTACAAGTACATGTATCAAGTTATATTTGGTTAACAATTTCAACATACCAACAGGAGGTTTCAATTTCTGAGTACGTGTAACACCAACAGAGCTGTCTGAATCTGACAAGCACATGTCAAAGGTTAACAATTTCAACATACCAATAGAAATCTTTGATTTCACTCCTCACTGAGTACGTGTAACACCACTAGAGCTGTCTGAGTCTGACAAACACATATCACATGATATTTTGGTTAACAATTATTGTCCTCGCTGAGTTTGATATCACATTCCTCGCTGAGTATGTGTAACACCACTACGTTAATAAGAGGAGGTACATAATAATGAAATTATCCTCAAACAATCATGTTTATTGATTCGTTACAGTTGTCAACAGGAGGATCTGACTCTATTGTTCGACACTTTCAAATCCTAAAAATTATAATCCTCTCACTAATATTTTTGACATAAAACTTAATTTTTATTAATTGCATAGTCAGCAATTTTCGTTCGTAAATTCGTCATGCCTTACAGGAAAGAGGACGCTTTGCAGTTTGGCGCCGTTGTGCTTCATTGTAGAGCTAACTAGTGGGAGTTGCATGCAAGTGTTTTTGTTAGCAGCGCCAGCTGCGGCTTAGCAATAAATCACAAAGACGGAGTTAAGTCCCTGTATGACGAAGATTGATATTATTCGTCAGTGTCTTCCTTTGTATCACAGTTCCGTCTCTGGGAAAGATCAGCGCTTATAATTATCACTACTTTATAGGGACATGAACAGCTCTTGAAACATACAGTCGCTAACTGGAAAGTCCTTTTTCTCTCGGTATACGGATTGCCGATTATTGATACCGGACGAAGTTCGATCAATTACTCTACACCTAGTTCAGATTGGAAAATAACTCGTTCGTAACTCGTAATGTTCCTTGTACAGAGGGTTGGTGACCCAACCAGTGTTGCTCACCAGTCATCATTCTACTCACGGATGGACTTTGATGGGCAACTAGAGCACGGAATATTCTTCTCAAGTCAGTCACAATAACAAGGATGGTATCATCATTGATCAACACAATGTCCTAGCATTGGCATGTTACCACATGTGTATATGCAGTGGATTTTATACCTCAGTAGGCGGCATACAGTAGTTCATTTGTTTAGGTAGATATGTGTCGTGAAGGACAATAATATAATGGAACACACATGCACATGAATGATGTTAAATGTTGCTTGAAGCTACATGTAAAGCCATGAAAATCCACAGTCTCACAGAAATCACTCTTGTTCATTCTCTCGCAGGGTTCAAGGGATCATGAATCGGATACTGACAGCTGTGTCCAGCGGCTGGTAATCACGAGGCACAGCTCAGCTACTAGCACAACCACACACAGGTACATTCTAATATAGTAACTAGCAACAGTATAATTATATTATACTACGTTGTACGTAAAACTTTTTCTAAATCATTTGATATTATGTGTGTTGTATGATTGGTGACTGATCTTGTCTTAGTGCAAAGGGCACGGTTTCGTCCAAAATACAGCTCTAAAATATGGCTTGGTTTCATGTATATGGAGTTATGTTTTGAGTAATATTTATGCATGTATACTTTTGATGATCTGTTTGTTACTGTCAGGAGCTGATTGTGCTAGTCTTCTACTGGAGTGGGATGGGTTTGTTAGCTACATTGAATGCTGGACTTACAGCGACTTTCACGCTCAGAACAAGACAATGATGAGTAAGTGGAACTCTTAGTGGTGCCTGTGGTGACTCTGTTAATGTGACTCTGTTATTTGTGTTGATTAGTTGTGTTTTGTAATATCTCTCATGAGAACAGTCTTTGTGTTAATTTATGTCTAATGTGTAGAATGCTGACTGTCTGTCTGTCTGTTCATTTCACACTGTTCTCCCTATTTAAGCCCTGGTAGTTTTTGTACATTTTTAGTTCAGTTCTTGGTTTTGTACTTGCATTGTTGAGTTAATAAAATATTTAAGTACGATATCACATTTGGCGACGAGAGTAAAGAACTCACAGCTATGGCTGCAGTTTATGGAAAGCTACAGGAATTTCAACCTGAATCAGAGTCAATCAAGGCCTACCTGGAAAGAGTGACACTGTACTTCAAGGCTAATACCATCGATGACGACAAGAAAGTACCAATACTACTGAGTTCCATAGGATCATCGACGTACGCCACTCTTAGTGATCTCCTCGCACCAGATATCCCAGGAACTAAGTCCTTCGAAGAAATTTCAACAAAGTTGAATGACCATTTTCTGCCCAAAAGATCGACCATAGCAGAGAGATTTCAATTCCACAAGCGAAATCAAGAAGTAGGCGAAAGTGTAGCCGAGTACGACGCCGCGCTGAGGAAGTTGGCAGTCAACTGCAAATTTGGCACCGTGCTACAGGAGACGCTACGTGATCGTTTTGTGTGTGGTCTACGACACGAAGCTATCCAACGCCGACTACTGTCTGAAACAGCATTAACGTACGCCAAGGCAATTGAGACAGCCAGAGCTATGGAAGCTGCTGACCAAGACACCCGAGCCTTCAAAAGACCAGACTTATCAGTGCACAAGCTGAGTAAAGGTCGTTTTCAGAAGAGCAAACCGCAGACAAGCACTACCAAGCACAATCGTGATCAGCAACAACCTTGCTACAGATGTGGACGCTCAAACCATGGTTCAAGCGAGTGCAAATTTAAAGATGCTCAATGCCACGCCTGCGGAAAGACAGGACACATTGCATCGGTTTGCCGCTCAAAGGCCTCCTCCGTTTCCAAGAAACAAAAGTCGAAGACGCACCTCGTACAGAATGCTGAACAGTCTTCAGAGGAGAGCAGTGATGAAGGTTTCAAAATACACAACCTGGTCAAGCGATCACCTGACCCTATAGTAGTCCAGTTGCAACTCAACGGAAAATTTCTCGACATGGAAGTCGACACTGGAGCAGCTCTATCAGTGATATCCGAAGCAACTAGACGTGACGTATTCCCCAATGACACATTGCATCCTTCCAATCTGATCCTCAAGACATACACTAACGAACGAATGGAAGTTACTGGTACTCTCAACATGCGAGTCAGATATGGAAATCAGAAACAGAAGCTAGTACTCGTAGTGGTCGCTGGTGATGGACCAAGTCTTCTGGGAAGAAATTGGCTCAAGTACCTACGCCTGGACTGGAGCAACATTTTTGCAGTACGTGCAGCAAGAACATCACTAGTGGACGACCTACTTGAGAAGCACAAACCACTATTCTCAGATGAACTGGGGAGTGTCAAGCCATTCACAGCCTCACTTCAAATACAACCTGATGCTACCCCTCGCTTCTTCAAGCCAAGACCAGTACCTTATGCAATCAAAGAAGCAGTTAGCCAAGAAATCAGTCGTCTGGAGGAACAGGGGATCATCTCACCAGTCTCACATAGTCAATGGGCTGCCCCAATTGTAGTAGTTCCAAAGAAAGATGGACGTTTCAGACTCTGCGGAGACTACAAAGTAACTGTGAACCAAGCGATGAATGTGGAAGAGTACCCTTTGCCGACACCTGAAGAATTATTCTCGACACTGTCTGGAGGAAAAATCTTCTCGAAATTGGATCTTTCTCAAGCTTACCTCCAAATCCCAGTGGATGAGTCATCAAAACCCTATCTGACAGTCAACACGCAGCGTGGACTCTACGTCTACAACCGTCTTCCATTTGGAGTCGCATCTGCACCTGCTATATTTCAGAGAATCATGGACACTGTGCTGCAAGGAATCGACGGAGTAGCATGCTACATTGACGACATCCTCGTTAGCAGTCCAGATGAAGAGAGCCACAGACGAAGTCTACAGGAAGTGTTCACTCGTCTTGAGAATCATGGGTTCCGACTCAAGAGAAGTAAGTGTGAATTTTTGTTGACCAGTATTGAGTACTTGGGTCATAGAGTCGATGAGCATGGCATACACCCACTATCATCTAAGGTAGAAGCTATTGTGAATGCACCTGCCCCTGAGAATGTGCAACAGCTTCGGTCATTCTTAGGATTAGTGAATTACTATGGAAAGTTCATACCCAATCTAGCCTCCCGATTACATCCCTTGAATGCCTTACTTTCTGCTCGTCAGAAATGGAATTGGTCCAAAGAATGTACTAGAGCATTTGAAGATGTTAAAGAGCAAATTGTGTCAGCAGGTGTACTAACTCATTACAATCCTAAGCTTCCTATCACACTAGCAGCAGATGCTTCAGCATATGGTGTAGGAGCAGTGATTTCTCATGTGCTACCAGATGGTAGTGAACATCCCATAGCATTTGCCTCACGCACTCTGACCACTAGTGAACGCAACTACGCCCAGATTGAGAAAGAAGCTTTGTCTTTAATCTTTGGCATCAAGAAGTTCCACAGGTTTCTGTATGGACGCAAGTTCCTCCTGATAACGGATCACAAACCGCTGGTGGCAATTCTGGGACCCAAGAAAGGGATACCGTCGTTGGCAGCAGCTCGACTGCAGCGATGGGCTGTGATTCTGTCAGCATACAACTATGAAATCAAATACAAGTCCACTGATGATCATGGGAACGCTGATGGACTCTCACGGTTACCACTGCCACAAACAAGTCCTACTTGTGACACAAATAATGCTATCTCCACATTTAACATAGGTCAAGTTCAAGCTCTTCCTGTAACGTTTCAAGAGATCCAACAAGCAACTCGACGAGACGCGTCACTGAGTAAAGTTTTGCAATACGTCCAACAAGGTTGGCCAGGACAAGTGGATAGAGAGCTACAGACCTTCTTCGACAGACAGACCGAACTGAGCACAGAGAATGATTGCCTATTGTGGGGAATAAGAGTTGTCGTTCCAGAGAGCCTCCAACGCAGAGTACTAGATTCTCTTCATGCCAATCACTCAGGTATTACTCGAATGAAAGCCACTGCACGCAGTCATTTTTGGTGGAAAGGACTAGATGGAGACATCGAATCAATGGGAAAATCCTGTTACATGTGTCAGTCCAATCAGTCTAGCCCAGCAGCAGCACCTCTTCATCCATGGATTTGGCCCGACGCACCATGGAGACGAATACACATTGATTTTGCGGGACCCTTCTTAGGACACATGTTCTTCGTAGTCGTGGATGCCCATTCAAAGTGGCCCGAAGTAGTAACAATGAAGTCAACAACTGCTGAGAAGACAATTGAAGTCATGAGATGTCTGATAGCACACCATGGAATTCCTGAACAAGTAGTATCAGACAACGGACCACAATTCACTTCAGATGAGTTCAAGCAATTTATGGAAAGGAATCGAATCAAGCACATACTTTCCGCACCTTACCATCCTGCTTCCAATGGACTTGCAGAGAGGTTCATTCAGACTTTGAAACGAGCGCTGAAAGCCAGTGACAAATCGAAAAGATCTATTCATCATCGTCTGGCAGAATTCTTGTTTGAATACAGAGCAACGCAACATAGCACTACAGGTGTATCACCAGCAGAGTTATTTCTGAAGCGCAAGCTAAGGACTCGTTTTGACTTGATGCATCCTGATCCCAAGAAGCAAGTGATGTCGAAACAAGCTAGTCAGAAACTTCACCACGACACTCATGTTAAGGCTCGTGCTTTTACACCTGGAACTCGTGTGTTAGCTAGACTCTATATTGGTTCTGACAAGTGGATACCTGGAACTGTTATACAGCAATTGGGTCCAGTAACCTACACTGTTCAGATCTCCAATGGACGAATCGTCAAGCGACATGTCAATCAACTTCAACCCCTTCATGGAAATCAAGAGTCATCGGACACAACTGAATCGGACACTGTGTTAGACAACCAATGCTATCCTACTGTTGAACCTGTCCCTGAACCACCAGGTCCAAACGAACCTGAACGTCGATATCCTCTGAGGAATCGCCATCCACCTCTTCGATTTCAACCTACTTCCTAACTTAAGGGGAAGGAGATGTGGTGACTCTGTTAATGTGACTCTGTTATTTGTGTTGATTAGTTGTGTTTTGTAATATCTCTCATGAGAACAGTCTTTGTGTTAATTTATGTCTAATGTGTAGAATGCTGACTGTCTGTCTGTCTGTTCATTTCACACTGTTCTCCCTATTTAAGCCCTGGTAGTTTTTGTACATTTTTAGTTCAGTTCTTGGTTTTGTACTTGCATTGTTGAGTTAATAAAATATTTAAGTACGATATCACAGTGCCCATCTTGTTCTTATCTATCTTTCTATCTCTACATGGCAGTGAGCAACAAGCTTTATCTCAAGAGGTATTAGAATACCAGTTCATTGGTGATCTCACAAAACAGTACTGTCATGTTCTAGGTCAGTACACATACAAGATAGTGATGCATGTATTGTATACTACATGTAGTACTCAGTTGTTTCTAAAGAGAAACGTCTAATATCAAAATGCATGGAATTGCGCATGAAAATGGGCAGGACAGATATGAAAATGTAACGAATCTGTCATGAAACATGTGCCAGATTGACTGTCTCCTCTCTACAGCTAATATCGACTCTTCGTTATTACTTGAAATCTGTAGCTACACCGCAAAAAAAATATTTTTGCTGCTTTAACGGGTCATTTGTTACTAGAGATTTGTAGTGAGTAAAATAAATCAGCCATGTAGCATTTATTATTGTGCTTTTACATGAGTGTGTTATGGCTATGTGCAATCATGTGGAAGCAAAACTAACTGAGCTGAGCTAGTATCCTCCAAATATGATATAAAAATTCCATACAACAAATGACTTGTTAAAACACATAACCGTTATTGCAGTGTAAGTGCTTCAAATCTAGAATTGTATTATTTCTGGAATGTTCGGCTTTGAAACTAGCTTTTCAAGCTGGGGTATAGGATATTTACAGGATGATGCCTTTTCCAGATGTGGTTTGCTTTTTGAAAGCAGACTCAGATGTCATGGAGAATGATGCGATGGAGGATTTGTCTAAACCAGGAGCTGCTAGAGGAGGGAACAATGTGCTGTCTGGTCTTGCTCTGTGTCTGCTAGAAGATGGGGTATGTTTCATGTGTGTGTATGCACGCGCGTGTGTGTGTGACTTATTTTTATTTCCTTGTTATCATACTGTGTAGTGTATTTTGCATGTGAGCTTTCTACAAATTTAATGTGTACATACTATGCCAATCAGGTAACGCGTCAGCTACTCCACTCATCTGTGTTCATGTCACTGACCTGGCGAGACAGCCTCTCTGTCAGAAGATGTGCTGCTATTGCAACCGCCATTATTATGCCTCGGTGGGCGGAGCCACGAGGCATACAGTACAGTAGTTCGGGGTTGGTAGAAGAGTACTTTTTTTCAAGAAAGTCCCCTAATATTATGGGTCTTTTTTATGTAAAAAGTCCCCTAATATTATGGGTCTTTTTTATGTACAAAAGATCCCTAATATTATGGGTCTTTTTTATGTACTCTGGTCCCTTAATATTATGGGGCTTTTTTATGTACAGAGCCTCTCTTATATGGAGCCTTTTTATGTACAATTAGTCTCTATTCATTACGGTTTCACCCCATGCTCCACCCACATACATAAAAAAGACCCATAATAAGATCAACCAGATAACACTATCCATGGGACAATTTTATGTACAATAATTACTCACCATACGTTAAGGGTTTACCCGATGCTCCACCCACATACATAAAAAAGACCCATAATAAGATCAACCAGATAACACTATCCATGGGACAATTTTATGTACAATAATTACTCACCATACGTTAAGGGTTCACCCGATGCTCCACCCACATACATAAAAAAGACCCATAATAAGATCAACCAGATAACACTATCCATGGGACAATTTTATGTACAATAATTACTCACCATACGTTAAGGGTTCACTCGATGCTCCACCCACATACATAAAAAGGACCCATATTAAGATCTGCTAGGTAACACTATCCATGGGACAATTTTATGTACAATAATTACTCACCATACGTTAAGGGTTCACCCGATGCTCCACCCACATACATAAAAAAGACCCATAATAAGATCAACCAGATAACACTATCCATGGGACAATTTTATGTACAATAATTACTCACCATACGTTAAGGGTTCACTCGATGCTCCACCCACATACATAAAAAGGACCCATATTAAGATCTGCTAGGTAACACTATCCATGGGACAATTTTATGTACAATGCATATACTTCACTGCAGAGATCACGAATGTTGGCTCCACATACTGTGCTCTGAATTAAATTCATTGCAGGTTCTGCTAGGTTCAAACCAGCAAGCTAGCTCTTAAGACCCATGCAGCCATGCATGCTACCCACTTGCCTTTTATTGTTACCTGTATTTCTCTTATTGTTTTTATTATAACCAAAACAACAAATATAACACAATACAGAAGAATGCCTATGATAATACGTGACTGAATACATGATGGATAAGACATAAATAAGGATATAAGCTATAATGATCAACTTAATAAAAATTAATTAGAACACTATAAAACACATTCACAATAGCCTAGCCAACAGCCTACAGGGAGAGACTGGAAGAGAGTCCATGCACTGCATGCAGACGAGTAGCCTGACACTGACCTAATTCTCTCAAAGTCCAAACTGTATCAGAGCTCCAGCCGGCAGGCGGCAACCAGTATCTCAACCAGTATCCCAGTAGCTCCAGCCGGCAACCAGTATCTCAACAGGCAAGGGATATGCCTGCTTGTTGGCAGTGAGGGTCATGAATGACTGTTTTGATTAAGTCCATCTACCGCACTTTTGTATAAAGTTGAGCAAATTTATTGTAGTTGCATGATAAATGCATGTACTCCAGATAGAGGGCAGATTTTCAGTAAGTTATTAGAATCCGCAGTCTTTAAAACAGGATTTCTGTATGTAGAACAAATAATACCATATAATCAGCACTGATTGCATGTACCGTATTTCCTCGAATAGAAGCCCGGGCGTCTATTTCCTTCCAGCAAGTTTTTACCCCGGCGTCTAAACAGGACCGGCCTCTAATCGAGGCCGGCGTTTATTACTTAATGTTTGTCGAAGCCTTTGTAGATTTCCATTTTGTCGTACAAAATACAATGGCAGCTAGTCGACGATCGCGAGTAGCTCTTCGTAGCGTATATGAAAAGGAAGCGTAGTACGAGGGCACCATATCTACAAAGTATCTTGGACGCCTAGTATTGGAGAAGAGCTATCTGTCGATCTGTCAAGGTTGTGTCATAGCTTTTTCTCTTCGAAGTGGCTAGACGAACGCGCACACGTGGACAATTGACTGTGGGCGGTACCACAATGTTTATGACCCGGCGTTAATTCAAGACCCGGCCTCTAATACTGTATGTTACCGTTACACCCCCGGCTTATAAATAGGACCGGCGTCTATTCGGAGGCGGCTTCTATTCGAGGAAATACGGTATACTTAAACATAAATGGGTGAGGCTGCAACTCATTTAACAAGTGCTCAATTCACAAGTCAAACAAGTCTAAAACTCTTGAGCCATGTTTGGATTTGACTTGCCGACAGGATAAGAAGATGACTTTGAGAAATTTTGTTTGTCTATAGCGGCCTCCCTATATCATTTCAAAGGAAAACAGTAGAAACAATCAAGAGATCTTCTTCAAGACTAAATAGTTACTTTGATAAAAATGTCAAAGTATAATTATTTTGATGATGAAAAGTGGTATGTAGGAGTGATCATTGGTAGGGATCTATCCACACATGCAGAAGTGGATCACAAAGTAGAGGATGGGACAGAGCAATAAAATTATAGATCCATCTACAGATGAAGACTATCGGCTATTGTAATCACATCGTATCACTTGCTGGGTAGATTCATCTACGGATAAAGAATATCATGTAATCTCTTCATATCACTTACTTGTATCCCACTATGCGTACAGATAAAGATCATTCATAATATCACTTGCTGTCACAATTATAACTGATAGCTCAACAGACATCATCATAGCATTTTGGCTGTTATTATCACTCAACATTGTAATTCGCCAATACTTTACCATGAGTTAATTGTCATTGAAATTATTCAATTGCATGCTTGTACCACGACAACACCAGATGGATTTATAATATTGTGTTAGAACTGTGATCTTTGCAGTGAAGTATGTGAAGTATATGCATCGTACATAAAATTGTCCCATTGATAGTGTTACCTAGCAGATCTTAATATGGGTCCTTTTTATGTATGTGGGTGGAGCATCGGGTGAACCCTTAACGTATGGTGAGTAATTATTGTACATAAAATTGTCCCATGGATAGTGTTATCTGGTTGATCTTATTATGGGTCCTTTTTATGTATGTGGGTGGAGCATGGGGTGAACCCTTAACGTATGGTGAGTAATTATTGTACATAAAATTGTCCCATGGATAGTGTTATCTGGTTGATCTTATTATGGGTCCTTTTTATGTATGTGGGTGGAGCATGGGGTGAAACCGTAATGAATAGAGACTAATTGTACATAAAAAGGCTCCATATAAGAGAGGCTCTGTACATAAAAAAGCCCCATAATATTAAGGGACCAGAGTACATAAAAAAGACCCATAATATTAGGGATCTTTTGTACATAAAAAAGACCCATAATATTAGGGGACTTTTTACATAAAAAAGACCCATAATATTAGGGGACTTTTTTGAAAAAAAGTACTCTTCTACCAACCCAGTAGTTCGTCGGTTTGTCCTTCATTCTGTCATTCTGTCCTTCTGTCCGCAGGCAGAACTCCGCGTCGGCGGAAAACTAAGCGCTGATACTTGCAATACATGTTCAACTCGGTGTTGCCTCGGAATTGAATTGATAGACTTTTGGTTCCAAAGCTTCGTTACCTGCTTGAATGGCATTGCTGGACACTCGAGGCTCAGGGACTTCGCTGAAGAGAAAGCTGTCCACTATAGTCTTCTTCACAGCTTGTAAGACAATTCTGTACTCAAGGTAGTACAGTGAGTGCTGAGAAATCAATCGTGCTATCGCTAAGCCGAGCTAAGCAGCGCCAGCTCCAGCAAGCTAGCAACCAGCGCTCACGTGCTGTGTTGATTATAGGCACGCCCAACTGAATTCCATGTGGTTAGCACTGCTAGGCTTCTGATTGCATAGTTGCAACCCACTAGCTTATTCTGCAAACAGTGCTGTATTACAGCTTGTTGCAGCGCTCTTCAGCTTTAATTTCATCATACAGGAATTGCATTCAACAACTATTATACTGCATTGTGATTGCTGTACAGCAAGGTATAACAGCTGCAGTTTGTTGCTGTGTATGTGAAATGGTTGCATTCCACCGAGGCATCTGCACCTTTGGTGCTTCATTGAAAAGGTTTAGACGATAACTTCTTAGACATGAAAATTTATACTTCTGGCTCATATAGACTGCATTTGATCAAGATCTATTTAAGCAACCATTGGAGCAAGTTCTACTGGTAAGTACATGTACTACTTTGGTGTGAGTTGTCTGTGTGTATTCTGCTGTGCATAGCTAGATCATAGTTTATTACTGGTCTCTAGTCACTTCAGATCCATGGAGCTGATGAGTCCATTAAACCATTGTTACTGGGACTAGCTCTACAGCTATATGAAGTGATGGTCAGGGTCTTAGTGAGACGATAGTTTTGTGATCATTGATTTTATAGCTAAAGGCGTAAAGTTTTGTCCTTAACTGATATAAATTTAACCTCTTCTTTTTCTCTCTGTTTGTAGCTGCCTAATTATCCTCAAGTAGTCTCACTCCTCGCTGATCTTCCTGGCTGCAATTAAAAAGAGTACTGGTAAGTAATTAAACTATCATAGTTCAATGAAAAGTCTTGCTTTGTCTTCTCTACTAGTCCTTTAACAATGGTGTTCTGTCCGGCAATAACAAACCACACACTGTGAAACCAACCAAGCTAGCCAAGTGGAGGAGAGACAAGTTCAAGAAATTGCTGTCAGGAATCATTGGAGTAAGTACACATGTTGTCTAGAGTACGCATGCTTTATCTACTCACTTACCGTCTATTTTCTTTATCTTAGAAGCCGATTGGTCAGTTGTATAGAAAGCCACCTCCTGTTCTCGACTTGCCTGATCTTGTTGTGAAGAAAGCTAGAAGAAAAACAGACAAATCAACCACAGACACACCTCTAAACCTCTCCTTACTCTTCTCTGATAACTCTTCATAGCACACAAGAGCAGCATAGCTTATACAGCTGCTGTTATTCTAATAACAGAAACCACATATTTGTGCATTAAACTAACGATATTCATAGCTGATTAGAAGCAGTGCTATAGTTGCTGGGCTTGTAAAGTATAAACATGTCAACAAAGCCTCTTGATACAGGCCTTCTTGTCCGAGAGCTGAAAGATGTGGAATGGGACACACTCGGAACGTACCTGGGACTCAGCCAAGGCGAGATAAGAGAGATCGAACGCGATCACCAAAACACAGGGCGGAGGAGAATAGTGATGTTCGATAAGTGGTCGAGGCAAGAAGAGAATCCATCCTGGGAGAAGATCATTGCTGCATTAAAGGACATGGGTGAAAATAACATGGCGAGTAAGCTGAGAGAGAAATACGTACAGCAACAGCAAGGAGGCGCCGAGAGTCGACTTGAGCAAACGTCCACTGCTGAAGACGACCTACAAGCGTCATCAGAGTCAGAGAGTGTGGTGCTAAAAGTGGACAGGAAAGAACAGATCGCTAGAGAGCTGGAGAGATTAGAGAGAAAGTACCTCCAATTGGTAACAAGTGCACAGGAGACGATGGAAGCTGCAAATCTATCAGTGATAAAACTGGAAAATTTCTCCAAGTACTATTTGAATGACGAAGTGACAACGGTGAAAGAGCTGTTTCAACTCATAAAACCGTTCTGTTTTCTGGACTATTCTTTACTTGAAACAGCTATTGAAGTTCTCATTGATCCAGCTCATAGAGTAGTTAGTGATCTCGGTGAATATGATGAGCAACTGACCAACTTCAAGAAATCCACGACCTTGAGAGATTTTATGGAAAGCATCGAAACAGCACAGAAATCGCTGACCACATCCAAGAGAACTGGAGCAGCCTGCACAGTCACTATCCGACTTGTCGGTGGTTGGCTAGAAAAGACAATGGATGACTTGGACAAGCTACTGAAGGAGATATTTCAAGACAAAAGCTCGGTACTGGCTCACATCAGAATAATCAAAGGATCAATCATTGTGACATACCTCGCTCCACTACCAGAGACTGATTCACTCATCAAGCTTGCTGAAACAAAGCTCTCATTCATGCCCCAGGTTGGTGTGTGTGGACTACACATTGGACAGAGAACAATCATCAGTGGAGAAATAGACAATTTCTTATTTGAATCATCTCTCGTTAGAGCAGTTGAGGATAATAATATCAATCTACTGACCTTCCTAATCAATATCAACACTAGTCCTGATGCTACTAATGATCGAGGAGAGACTGCTTTGATGTATGGTAGTTATTATGGTGGAGACAAATCTGTTAGTATTCTTCTTCAAGCCAATGCCAATCCTAACCTTCAGCTTGATGATGGTACTACACCTCTTTTCTTGGCAGCAAAGAATTATGGGCACTCTGAAATTTTTAGTATTCTTCTTCAAGCCAATGCCAATCCTAACCTTCAGCATGATGATGGTACTACGCCTCTTTTCATGGCAGCAAAGAATGGGCACTCTGAAATTGTTAGTATTCTTCTTCAAGCCAATGCCAATCCTAACCTTCAGAGAGATAGTGGTACTACACCTGTTTACGTGGCAGCACAGGAAGGGCACTCTGACATTGTTAGTATTCTTCTTCATGCCAATGCCAATCCTAACCTTCAGCGTGATGATGGTACTACACCTCTTTTCATGGCAGCACAGAATGGGCACTCTGACATTGTTAGTATTCTTCTTCAAGCCAATGCCAATCCTAACCTTCAGAAAGTTAATGGTTCTACACCTCTTTTCATTGCAGCTCAGGAAGGGCACTCTGACATTGTTAGTATTCTTCTTCATGCCAATGCCAATCCTAACCTTCAGCGTGATGATGGTACTACACCTCTTTTCATGGCAGCACAGAAAGGGCACTCTGACATTGTTAGTATTCTTCTTCAAGCCAATGCCAATCCTAACCTTCAGTGTGATGATGGTACTATACCTCTTTTCGTGGCAGCACAAAATGGGCACTCTGACATTGTTAGTATTCTTCTTCAAGCCAATGCCAATCCTAACCTTCAGCGTGATGATGGTACTACACCTCTTTTCATGGCAGCACAGAAAGGGCACTCTGACATTGTTAGTATTCTTCTTCAAGCCAATGCCAATCCTAACCATCAGAAAGTTAATGGTTCTACACCTCTTTTCTTGGCAGCACAGAAAGGGCACTCTGACATTGTTAGTATTCTTCTTCAAGCCAATGCCAATCCTAACCTTCAGAAAGTTAATGGTTCTACACCTCTTTTCATGGCAGCACAGAAAGGGCACTCTGACATTGTTAGTTTTCTTCTTCAAGCCAATGCCAATTCTAACCTTCAGGGTGATTTTGGTGCTACACCTCTTATGATAGCATGCCAGCAAATGCATCTTAAAATTGTTCAGCTACTATTGTCAAGCAAAGCTGATCCTAATCTTCAACACTGTAATGGTTCAACTGCTCTTATGTTAGCTTGTTATCTTGGATGGTTGGACTCTACTGAGCTGCTCTTGATGTCTGGTGCTGACCCCAGCATAGTGGGACCAGAAGGACTAACTGCTCTTGACATGGCAGCTTCTTCAGGTCATGATGACATTGTTGACTTGATTCAGGCAGTACAACTCAGTCAGTCCTCAACCACCTCACCTGCTCTCACAGCTACAGAGATTTCATCTAGTGTAGACAACAAGACTATGGCAATTCTTAACAAGGCTATGGAGGACATGCTTGTTGCTAAAGCAGAGTCTTATATTTCCACCTATTACAAGAAATTCAAGAGAACTCTTCCATCAAAATATGGTCAAGAAGATGTACAAACCATTATCTGATGCATGCACAGATACCTTTTATTTCTGTATCCTTATACTTACAAGAAAATAAAAAGATTTCTATCGAATTCAAAAGGATGTAGGGTTGTGAAATCAACTACTGGTCTTCAATGTAATCTAACAAGGAACAAGCATGGAATGGTAACACGATTGATTTGCTAACAGACCATAGATCCCTACATCAGTGGTTGCCGCCATCTTGCTAATTTAATGGATTTTTGTGAAATAACTATGGCTGTGTAAAACGTCATAACTGTTGAAAACACATTGAGTCTGTGTAATAGTTATGACGCAACACATGCCAATAACAAACGTGTGACATCACAAAATCCATTAAATTAGCAAGATGGCGGCAAGAAAACAGCACTCGAGCAGGAAAGAATCTCGTTTGTCGCTGTGCACATTTCTAGGGACGCGTAGTGTGTGGCAAAGTGTGTATGAATGTATTGGCTGTGCAGTCTCCTAGTATTGGAGCTTAACTCCCACGGAATCGGATTTCCCGCACCTAAAATTTTGGCTTGTCGCGAAACCCATCTTTTGCTCCCCTTCGCCGAACTAACGCTAGTTAAAGACGGACACTTGCCCACAGGTTAGCGCTCTAGGTGAAGGTTGTAATGCAGCGTTAAGAAATCTTAACTACCAGTAGTTCTGGAAATCCTAACTAAAAACTGTCGTTCCAGTGGGTGTGATACGCCGCCATGTTGTGACACTCCCACGTCACGCGACACAAAGTCATATGAATGAGGGTGTTCAGTAAGGATAGAGGATCATAATGGTACCTGCAACATGATCATAGGACACTTGGTTCCTGAGATATGAAACAAAATGTCAAAAACATAGTTTTTTACTCTCTTCGTGTGGTCCACTGTACATGTACAGCTAAACCGGACCACGTGTTGCGCGTGACTTCTTTGTCACCGTGTTCACTGTATCATGACTGTATATAGCGGTGCTAGCTTACACCTGTTGGCCTATAGTGCTGTTTGTGTTGCAGGTTCTCTGTCAGCATGCTCTGGACGTGTGGACCAGCTTCACTGTTCATCCTCTCATCAGGTGTTTAGCATGCTCTGGATGCTATAGCTAGGACAAAGAGAGAAGGAAGAGGGAGATGGAGAAAGGGAGGAAGGACCGATAGAAAGAGAACAAAACCAGAGTAAGAGAGAGAGAAGTATACTATGGAACCTGTATGGGTTTGAGTGGGACATGACTGTGTGAACTAGCTATAGTTGTGTATGAAGCCACACCCATTGGAGTATCAGTATGTAATCCAGCTGTTATTAGACCACACCCCTCAGGACTCACTAGATATTGATGAACAAGTTCTCGCAAATTGTTTTGTTTGAGAACTCTATTAAACGTTCATGAAAGAAACTAGCTCTATGATATTGCAATACATTTATTTTACATTAATTGTAAAATTACCTGATTCTCTCTCTCTTTAGCCAGCCAGTCGGCAGTTGTTCGATCACTACCAAGGCCTATTGAGCAAGGATCAACTATTATACAATCAAAAAGGCTACATTTGTGCTCTTGAGGTATAGTCCTCATACCCAGACTTACATCAGGGTACAGGTTCCTGTCCCACTCAGTAGCACACTACTTGCTTGCACACAGCACTAAAGAGCACACACACATGGTGATGCAGTTTTACTAATAACGTAAAATTTACCTGGTTCTCTCTCTCTTCCTCTGTTTAACCAGCCAGTTGGCAGTTGTTCGTTCACTACCAAGTGCTCTTGAGGTATTGTCCTTGTACCCAGACTTACATCACTCAGTAACACACTACTTGCTTGCACATGCAGCACACATGGTGATGCAGTTTTACTAATAACATTATAATAATACTGCTATAGTTAGTTTGTCACTGTGGAGGTAGTATGTTTGCATTTGATGATGACCAGCTTGTTCTTTAGCTACATAGTTACAGTTGTGTTTCTAAATACATTATAGACTGACAGATGTACATGTACTTATAGTAATTTTTCAACCACAAGTTTAAAAAGATGAAAATTGTTAATGTTCTCAGTTGTGAGTTGGTGCACCACAAATCGTGCATGTTCATTTGAAAACTGTATTTTGATGCTGTGTGTGTTTTATTGCATATACTATGTTCATAGATATCTTTTGTTTACAGTCACTTTGGTTCACAAGAGGAGCAAGTTGAGCTGTTGAAACAGCTGCTCAGTGAGGTAGTCACTCTTTGTGACAACTCCATGATAAGGTATGCTTAGTTCTTTCACTACAGTCGACATGTTGCATCTTCCTCGAATCATAGTTGATGTTTTAAAATTGGTACAATAGTTTCCACTGAGCATGTGATAGTCATGTAACATTGTTTCAGTGCAGTCACATCGCTGGAACTTTTCGTGCCTTATCTCGGACTTCACATCGACCCAACTAATGCGGAGTACAGTCGATGCTCGCTGCACAGAGCCAGGCTATGTCACTGTGTCCATGTCACTATGGGTGTGCTGCAAAAACTGACTAGAAGAGAGATGGTAAACACAACTCACACAAGTCTGTGTTAAAGCTCTGCCTATCTATAACATTGTATAGTTATTTGAGAAGTTAATGGTTCCTTTTTGCAAGATGTATATAACCTGCTCCTAAACTATCTATACCACAACTTCCATGGTACCACTTTACAGCGGTTCTTGAAGAACTTGCAAAAGCGGAGGTATGACGTTGGCCAATCAAATTCACTTCTCATCAGAGTCATCACGTGTATAGCATCGGCTAGTCACGTGTATCCAACTTACGTGTGTTTGGTTGGCCAACGTAATACTTCCGCTTTTGCCTCGTTTAGGCAAGATCATCGAAAACCACTGTGGTGACTTAGTAGATTTTTTAAATGTATAATTTTTCACACTTACCTGTTTTAATTTGGTGTTACACTTTAGTTCTTTTATGAGCTGCTTGATGGTATGATGAATGTATTATTTTGATTTTGTTGTTCCTTAGACTCAGTGTAGAGCTGTACCTAATCCTCCGCTGTCTACTACTAGTACTCCTCATCCCAGTTTTCAATGTGTCATCCCTAACTAGTACTGCCATTAATAAAGTAAGCAACACACTTATTACCCGGATCACTCATCACTCACTCACTCGATCACTCACTCAGACTTCACTCACTAGCTCACTAACTCCCTCCCTCACTCACACTCACACATACTCACTCACTCACTCACTCGCTCAATCTTACTCAACCATTCAAACGTGGACATCATTGTTCACTAACTCACTTGCCTACTCTTCTATCCAGAACACTCCATTTGTTATGGTCTAGTCATTCAGCTCCACTTCTCTCCGAGTTTTTTAAAGGCATTACTTCACTTCATGAGCTCGAGAAGAAAGCAATAGTAGGTTATCATTTAAAATGCTTGCTCACTTGCCAATTGTTTGCTGATGTAGGCGTGTCTCACCACGCCCTAGGGGAGGAGCCTGGAGAACTAAACAAAGTACACCATCAGTTATTATCATGCTATGATTTCTGGTAAGTTTCAAAAAACAAAAGATGTAGTATGATATTTAGTGTAAACAAAAGCGAATTTTATACTATGTTTATTGTATGTTGTTGTTGTTTACAAACTTGTTGCTTGTTGTTGATACAGTGTCATGGCTGTTGGGTTTGCGTGGGTGGTGTATGGACCTCAGTCCCTCGCAGAGTGTGGAGTGATCGACAGTATACTCCACAATGTGTTTGAGCATCTACTGGACTCCTTACCTCTCCGTATCAAACCTGTATTGCGCAATATGATTGTGCCCATGGTGACTAGCTGTCCCTCCAATCACTGGGCCTCCTCTCTACTCCCAATACTCACCCGAATCTTCTACATCACATTTTCAGTGAGTGAGCGAAGGAGAAAGAGGGAAAGAGAGTGAAAGAGACAGAGTGAGGAGGAGAGAGCCTCATGCTCAAGATTTTTTTGGCTTATGTGTATGTGTATGTGACAGAAGCACGAATAGTGTTGATGTTGCTTTTTTGCCTGTTCAGTATTTACAGCAGAGCTGGGATGGTATTTCACAGCGACTTTCACGCTCAGAACAAGACAATGATGAGTAAGTGGAACTCTTAGTGGTGCCCATCTTGTTCACTCTCTTATCTCTCCATGTATGGCAGTGAGCAACAAGCTTTATCCCAGGAAGTTTTAGAATACCAGTTCATTGGTGATGTCACAAAACAGTACTCTCACGTTCTAGGTCAGCACATATAACATTCATGACATTATAGCCTCTAGTACCCAGTCATTAGTATGAGAGAATGCCTAATAACATAATGAACGGAATTGCATATGATAATGGGGCCATGACTGATGACTGGCATGAAAATAGTCATGAATTATGTTCGAAACGTTTGACTGTCTTTGCTCCTGATGCTGACTCTTTATTATTATTGAAAATTGTAGCTAAGTGTCTCATCAAGCAAATGTAGTAGTGATGTAACTGTATTATTTCTGATCTTCTTAGAATGTTGGAAATTCTGGGTGTCTTTTACGCTGGGGTATAGGCAAGTTACAATTGCCTTCTGCAGATGTGGTGTGCTTTTTGAAAGCAGACTCAGATGTCATGGAGAATGATGCGATGGAGGATTTGTCTAAACCAGGAGCTGCTGGAGGAGGGAATAATGTGCTGTCTGGTCTTGCTCTGTGTCTGCTAGAAGATGGGGTCTGTTTCGTGTGTGTGTGTGTGTGTGTGTGCGTGTGTGTGTGTGTGTGTGTGTGTGTGAGTGTGTGAGTGTGTGAGTGTGTGTGTGTGTGTGTGACTTATTTCTATTTCATACTGTGTAGTGTATTTTGCATGTGAGCTTTCTACAAATTTAATGTGTACATACTATGCCAATCAGGTAACACGTCAGCTACTCCACTCATCTGTGTTCATGTCACTGACCTGGCGAGACAGCCTCTCTGTCAGAAGATGTGCTGCTATTGCAACCGCCATTATTGAAAAGGTTTAGACGATAAATTCTTAGACATGACACTCTCTGCTTCTGGCTCATATAGACTGCATTTGATCAAGATCTATATTTAAGCAACTATTGGAGCAAGTTCTACTGGTAAGTACATGTACTACTTTGGTGTGAGTTGTCTGTGTGTATTCTGCTGTGCATAGCTAGATCATAGTTTATTGCTGGTCTCTAGTCACTTCAGATCCATGGAGCAGATGAGTCCATTAAACCATTGTTACTGGGACTAGCTCTACAGCTATATGAAGTGATGGTCAGTGTCTTAGTGAGACGATAATTTTGTGATCATTAATTTTTTAGCTGAAGGTGTACAATTTTGGTCCTCGACTGATATAAATTTAACCACTTCTTTTTCTCTCAGTTTGTAGCTGCCTAATTATCCTCAAGTAGTCACACTCCTTGCTGATCTTCCTGGCTGCAATCGTAATGGTAAGTAATTAAACTATGTCATAGTTCAATGAAAAGTCTTGCTTTGTCTTCTCTACCAGTCCTTTAACAATGGTGTCCTGTCCGGCAATAACAAACCACACACTGTGAAACCAACCAAGCTAGCCAAGTGGAGGAGAGACGAGTTCAAGAATTAAACTGCTGTCAGGAATCATTGGAGTAAGTACGCATGTTGTCTAGAGTACACATGCTTTATCTACTCACTTACCATCTATTTTCTATATCTTAGAAGCCGATTGGTCAGTTGTATAGAAAGCCACCTCCTGTTCTCGACTTGCCTGATCTTGTTGTGAAGAAAGCTAGAAGAAAAACAGACAAATCAACCACAGACACACCTCTAAACCTCTCCTTACTCTTCTCTGATCAATCTTTATAGCACACAAAACCACATAGCTTTATAACTGCTGCTATTCTAATAACCCAAACCACAAAATTATTGTTTATGCATATCGTAACGATATTCATAGCTTGATTAGACGCACTGCACTGGTTGGTTGTTGGGCAGAAGCAGGGCGGGGCTCGTAAAAAGACATGTCAACAAAACGTCTTGATACCGGCCTTCTTGTCCGAGAGCTGAAAGATGTGGAATGGGACACACTCGGAACGTACCTGGGACTCAGCCAAGGTGAGATAAGAGAGATCGAACACGATCACCAAAACACAGGGCGGAGGAGAATAGTGATGTTCGATAAGTGGTCGAGGCAAGAAGAGAATCCGTCCTGGGAGAAAATGATTGCTGCCTTGAAGGACATGGGTGAAAATAACCTGGCGAGTAAGCTGAGAGAGAAGTACCTGTACCAGCAGCAACCCCAAGACGCCGAGAGTCAGACCCCGGCTGACCAAACCGACTCGACGCCCACTATTGAAGACCTAGAAGCGTCACTGTCAGAGAGTGTAGTGCTAAAAGTCGACAGGCAAGAACGGGTCGCTAGAGAGCTGGAGAGACTCGAGCGAAAATATCTTCGACTGGTAATTAATGTACAGAAGACAATGGAAGCAGCGAATCTATCAGTGATAGAACTGGAAAGTTTCTCAAAGTACTACTTGAACGACAAAGTGACAACAGTGAAAGAGCTGTTTGAACTCATAGAACCGTTCTGTTTTCTGGACTATTCTTTACTGGAAACTGCTATTGAAGTACTCATTGATCCAGCTCATAGAGTAGTTAGTGATCTCAGTGAATATGTTGAACAACTGAACAACTTCAAGAAATCCACAACGTTGAGAAATTTTATGGAAAGCATCGAAACAGCACAAAAATCACTAACCACAAAAGAGGAAGCTGGTGCATGCACTGTCACTATCCGTCTTGTTGGTAGCTGGCTAAAAAAGACAATGGATGACTTGGACAAGCTACTGAAGGAGATATTTCAAGACAAGAGCTCGGTACTGGCTCACATCAGAATAATCAAAGGATCGATCATTGTGACATACCTCGCTCCACAATCAGAGACTGATTCACTCATCAAGTTAGCTGAAACAAAGCTCTCATTCATGCCCCAGGTTGGTGTGTGTGGACTACACATTGGACAGAGAACAATCATCAGTGAAGAAATAGACAGTTTCTCATTTGAATCTTCTCTCGTTACAGCTGTTGAGGATAATAATATCAATCTACTGACCTTCCTAATCAATATCAACACTAGTCCTGATGCTACTAATGATCGAGGAGAGACTGCTTTGCTGTATGGTAGTTTTTATGGTCGAGACAAGGCTGTTGGTATTCTTCTTCAAGCCAATGCCAATCCTAATCTTCAGTGTGATGAAGGTACTACACCTCTTCACATGGCAGCACAGCAAGGGTACTCTGACATTGTTAGTATTTTTCTTCAAGCAAATGCCAATCCTAACCTTCAGAAAGATAGTGATGCTACACCTCTTTTCATAGCAGCACAGAATGGGCACTCTGACATTGTTAGTATTCTTCTTCAAGCCAATGCCAATCCTAACCTTCAGTATGATGATGGTAGCACACCTCTTTACATAGCAGCACAGAATGGGCACTCCGACATTGTTAGTATTCTTCTACAAGCCAATGCCAATCCTAACCTTCAGCGTGCTAATGGTGCTACACCTCTTTACATATCAGCACAGGACGGGCACTCCGACATTGTTAGTATTCTTCTTCAAGCCAATGCCAATTCTAACCTTCAGTGTGATGATGGTGCTACACCTGTTTCCATTGCAGCACAGCAAGGGCACTCTGACATTGTTAGTATTCTTCTTCAAGCCAATGGCAATCCTAACCTTCAGAGAGATAATGGTGCTACACCTCTTTTCATGGCAGCACAGAATGGGCACTCCCACATTTTTAGTATTCTTCTTCAAGCCAATGCCAATCCTAACCTTCAGTGTGATGATGGTACTACACCTCTTTTCATGGCAGCACAGGAAGGGCACTCTGACATTGTTAGTATTCTTCTTCAAGCTAATGCCAATCCTAACCTTCGGACAGATACTAGTGCTACACCTCTTTACATAGCAGCACAGAATGGGCACTCCGACATCGTTAGTATTCTTCTTCAAGCCAATGCCAAACCTAACCTTCAGTGTGATAGTGGTGCTACACCCCTTATGATAGCATGCTACAAAATGCATCCTAAAATTGTTCAGCTACTATTGTCAAGCAAATCTGATCTTAATCTACAACATTCTAGTGGTTCAACTGCTCTTATGTTTGCTTGTCGTGTTGGATGCTTAGACTCTACTGAGCTGCTCTTGATGTCTGGTGCTGACCCCAGCATAGTGGGACCAAAAGGACTAACTGCTCTTGACATGGCAGCTTCTTCAGGTCATGATGACATTGTTGACTTGATTTAGGCAGTACAACTCAGTCAGTCCTCTACCACCTCACCTGCTCTCACAGCTACAGAGATTTCATCTAGTGTAGACAACAAGACCATGGCAATTCTTAACAAGGCTATGGAGGACATGCTGGTTACCAAAGCAGAGTCTTATATTTCCACCTATTACAAGAAATTCAATAGAACTCTTCCATTAAAATATGATCAAGAAGATGTACAAACCATTATCTGATGCATACACAGATACTTTTACTTTTGTATCCTTATAGTAAAACTCATTTTCACACATTAGTAGCCACCATCTTAATTCGAGGTCGTCCCTACATATCATTGGCAATGATAATTAAAAATGCTGTTTTGATATCAACCCTTTAATCCCTACTGTCGCCATTTGGCGACATACATTCTTCAGACACCATAACTTTATCAAAAAGTGTTAAAATATTCCCTAAATTGAAGAATACAAATAACCGCAAAAAATCCACTGGTTTTCGGCGCGCCCCCTGCGCTAAACGTTATAGTGGCAGCATTTATATGGCTTCAATCCAAATTTCACAACGTTTCAGGAAAAACAAAACGGCCGCCGAGAAAATTTGGACATTTTATGGCTTCCGGGTGCTCGGAAAAACTTTTTTGTGCATTCTCTATGGTCTGGGCTACATTTTGCACTCACCAAAACCACTGCTATTTGAATTGTGTGTACTTTTCAGTAGCCAGCCCCAAAGTACTAACTTTCAGCAAAATTTGACGACGTCGTTGCACTTTATCGGCTTCACTTTCGAAGTGGGAGGGGCATATCGACTGACTTGAGTGTGGGCAATTGCGGCTACTCACTGGCGTAAAAGGAGGCAAATTTGAGACCAGTAGCACAAAAGACACACGAGATTTCACGAGAGAAGTGGTCAGCATTTTACGAGATTAAAATGTCAGCTTTACATTGATTATGCCTCGGTGGACGGAGCCACGAGGCATAGAGTAAGCCACCTATATTCGGACACCATCTATTATCGGCCACTCGCTCGTACACTTGCAAATGCGCTACACTGATCAAACTTGACCGACGTATAGACACACACTTCCTCTGCCTGCATTGCAAATTTGCAGCTCGTAACTGCTTCTTTGTCTACTGTGGAAACGAAGAAAGTGGGTAGCCGAAAACATCGATGTTCGGCAAAAGTAATCTATTATCTGGCACCAGTCCTAGAGGAGGGCAAGAAACGAATAGGGCGGGATTGCAAGTCAGTACTGCAAACACCTTCATCCATCAGCATTACAACGAGCTACAATTGAAAAGCTCTCGTCTTGCCGTCCGGATAATATTCTTTTCCAAAGACCACGGGGTCGAGCAATCTATGTTCGGCAACTCATGATATTGTTTCAGTGCAATTTATGCTCAAAGAAAACACGATTGTGATACAGAAACACGTTGGCAGAGTAGAGCCATCTCCTGTCTATCACAATCACTAAAATTCAGTAACCCTCTTGATCGCGCAAGCTGCAAACAGCCAAAATAGTGGGCGTGGCTTCCAAGGAGCAACTCAGTGCTTGTAAAACAAAGAGTAAACCGAGCATTCCAGAAGTTAAATTTGATTCTGTGCCTCTTTGTCTGCTCGCAAAGTAGTTTAGCGCTGATCAATGACTGCATCGTGATGGATATGGACAGTGCTTGCTGATTTGAGGACTCCACTATAAAATTACTATCCATCACTAATGCAGTCATTGATCAGCGCTAAACTACTTTGCGAGTGCAGACAAAGAGGCACCGAATCAAATTTAACTTCTGGAATGCTCGGTTTACTCTTTTTTTACAAGCACTGAGTTGCTCCTTGGAAGCCACGCCCACTATTTTGGCTATTTGCAGCTTGCGCGATCAAGAGACGAACGCAGGGTTACTGCATTTTGGTGACTGACCTGGCGAGACAGCCTCTCTGTCAGAAGATGTGCTGCTATTGCAACCGCCATTATTGAAAATGTTTAGACGATAACTTCTTAGACATGAAACTTTATGCTTCTGGCTCGATCATATACTGATATAGACTGCATTTGATCAAGATCTATTTAAGCAACTATTGGAGCAAGTTCTACTGGTAAGTACATGTACTACTTTGGTGTGAGTTGTCTGTGTGTATTCTGCTGTGCATAGCTAGATCATAGTCTATTGCTGGTCTCTAGTCACTTCAGATCCATGGAGCAGATGAGTCCATTAAACCATTGTTACTGGGACTAGCTCTACAGCTATATGAAGTGATGGTCAGTGTCTTAGTGAGACGATAATTTTGTGATCATTAATTTTTTAGCTCAAGGTGTACAATTTTGGTCCTCGACTGATATAAATTTAACCACTTCTTTTTCTCTCTGTTTGTAGCTACCTAATTATCCTCAAGTAGTCTCACTCCTCGCTGATCTTCCTGGCTGCAATCAAAAAAGAGTACTGGTAAGTAATTAAACTATGTCATAGTTCAATGAAAAGTCTTGCTTTGTCTTCTCTACTAGTCCTTTAACAATGGTGTTATGCCCGGCAATAACAAACCACACACTGTGAAACCAACCAAGCTAGCCAAGTGGAGGAGAGACGAGTTCAAGAAATTGCTTTCAGGAATCATTGGAGTAAGTACACATGTTGTCTAGAGTACACATGCTTTATCTACTCACCTACCGTCTATGTTCTTTATCTTAGAAGCCGATTGGTCATTTGTATAGAAAGCCATCTCCTGTTCTCGACTTGCCTGATCTTGTTGTGAAGAAAGATAGAAGAAAAACAAACAAATCAATCACAGACACACCTCTAAACCTCTCCATACTCTTCTCTGTTCACTCTTCATAGCACACAAGAGCAACATAGCTTATATTGCTGTTGTTATTCTAATAACAAATTATTGTCTTTATGCATTAAATTAACGATATGCATGATTAGAAGCAGGGCTAGTTGCTGGGCAGAAGCGCAGCAGGGTCAGGCTTGTAAAGTAATATGTCAACAAAACCTCTTGATACCGGCCTTCTTGTCCGAGAGCTGAAAGATGTGGAATGGGACACACTCGGAACGTACCTGGGACTCAGCCAAGGCGAGATAAGAGAGATCGAACGCGATCACCAAAACACAGGCCGGAGGAGAATAGTGATGTTCGATAAGTGGTCGAGGCAAGAAAAGAATCCGTCCTGGGAGAAGATCATTGCTACATTAAAGGACATGGGTGAAAATAACCTGGCGAGTAAGCTGAGAGCCTGAGAAGTACCTGTACCAGCAGCAACACCAAGACGTTGAGAGTTCATCCAAGCGTACAGAAGAAGACTGTCACCAAACTGCGATGGGGATAAAGGTTGATAAGCATGACCAGGTCACTAGAGAGCTCGAAAGACTCGAGAAAAAGTATCTCAGACTAGTGATTGATACACGAAAGTCAATGGAAGCTGCAAACCTATCAGTGATAGAACTGGAGAGTTTCTCACAGTTCTACTTGAATGACGAAGTGGCAACAGTGAAAGAGCTGTTTCAACTCATAAAACCGTTCTGTTTTCTGGACTATTCTTTACTGGAAACAGCTATTGAAGTACTCATTGATCCAGCTCATAGAGTAGTTAGTGATCTCAATGAATATGTTGAACAACTGACCAACTTCAAGAAATCCACGACATTGAGAGATTTTATGCAGACCATCGAAACAGCACAGAAATCATTAACCACAAAAGAGGAAGCTGCATGGTGCATGCACAGTCACTATCCGTCTCGTCGGGAGATGGTTAGCAAAGACAATGGATGACTTGGACAAGCTACTGAAGGAGATATTTCAAGACAAGAGCTCGGTACTGGCTCACATCAAAAAAATCAAAGGATCAATCATTGTGACATACCTCGCTCCACAATCAGAGACTGATTCACTCACCAAGTTTGCTGAAACAAAGCTCTCATTCATGCCCCAGGTTGGTGTGTGTGGACTACACATTGGACAGAGAACAATCATCAGTGAAGAAATAGACAATTTCTCATTTAAATCTTCTCTCATTGGAGCAGTTGTGCATGATAATATCAATCTACTGACCTTCCTAATCAATATCAACACTAGTCCAGATGCTACTAATGATCGAGGATGGACTGCTTTGATGTATGGTAGTTATTATGGTCGAGACAAAGCTGTTAGTATTCTTCTTCAAGCCAATGCCAATCCTAACCTTATGATGGTACTACACCTCTTTTCATGGCAGCACAGGAAGGGCACTCTGACATTGTTAGTATTCTTCTTCAAGCCAATGCCAATCCTAACCTTCCGAAAGTTAATGGTACTACACCTCTTTACATGGCAGCACAGGAAGGGCACTCTGAAATTGTTAGTATTCTTCTTCAAGCCAATGCCAATCCTAACCTTCAGCGTGATAATGGTACTACACCTCTTTTCAAGGCAGCACAGTATGGGCACTCTGACATTGTTAGTATTCTTCTTCAAGCCAATGCCAATCCTAACCTTCAGTGTGATGATGGTTCTACACCTCTTTTCATGGCAGCACAGGAAGGGCACTCTGACATTGTTAGTATTCTTCTTCAAGCCAATGCCAATCCTAACCTTCCGAAAGTTAATGGTACTACACCTCTTTTCATGGCAGCACAGAGAGGGCACTCTGACATTGTTAGTATTCTTCTTCAAGAAAAAGCCAATCCTAACCTTCAGCGTGATGATGGTATTACACCTCTTTTCATGGCAGCACAGAGAGGGCACTCTGACACTGTTAGTATTCTTCTTCAAGCCAATGCCAATCCTATAACCTTCAGCGTGATAATGGTACTACACCTCTTATGATAGCATGCTACCAAATGCATCCTAAAATTGTTCAGCTATTGTCAAGCAAAGCTGATCTTAATCTTCAACACTCTAATGGTTCAACTGCTCTTATGTTAGCTTGTCGTGTTGGATGCTTGGACTCTACTGAGCTGCTCTTGATGTCTGGTGCTGACCCCAGCATAGTGGGACCAGAAGGACTAACTGCTCTTGACATGGCAGCTTCTTCAGGTCATGATGACATTGTTGACTTGATTCAGGCAGTATACAACTCAGTCAGTCCTCAACCACCTCACCTGCTCTCACAGCTACAGAGATTTCATCTAGTGTAGACAACAAGACTATGGCAATTCTTAACAAAGCTATGGAGGACATGCTTGTTACCAAAGCTGAGTCTTATATTTCCACCTATTACAAGAAATTCAAGAGAACCCTTCCATCAAAATATGATCAAGACGATGTACAAACCATTATCTGGTGCATGCAGATACAGAGGCTTTTCTTCAGTATTCTCAATTTTATCACTCACACTGAAATAATGTTTATGACATTGTGTACAAGAAATTAAAAAGATTTCTATCGAAATCAAAAGGATGTAGGGTTGTGAAATCTACCACTGGTCCACATTGTAAACTAACAAGGAACAAGCATGGAATGGTAACACGATTGACTTGCTAACAGACCATAGATCCCTACATCAGTGGCTGCTGTGGTTGGTTATAGCTAGTTCAGCTAGTTGCTGTTGACTGACACCTAACGTGCATTCAGCTTGTGACAAAATATTGATCTTATGTACAGCCACTGATGTAGGGATCTATGGTCTGTTAGCAAGTCAATCGTGTTACCATTCCATGCTTGTTCCTTGTTAGTTTACAATGTGGACCAGTGGTAGATTTCACAACCCTACATCCTTTTGATTTCGATAGAAATCTTTTTAATTTCTTGTTTGTGTCCTTTTTTTCTTTTTCAGCGAAGTGCAGTTTGTTTCCACCATTGGTTTAGTTTTCCTGTTGTTGGTGGCTTTTCTTTATTATTAAGAATTTTAAACTTGTAGCTAATAATAATTGTTATGCTGTACATTAGAATCTATCAGCTCGCCTACACATGCATGCATGCAGTGGATACGAGCCCCGCCCACAATTGCTTGTAGACATGTACGGCGGTTGTAATTATCTGGCAAGCGCAGAATGGTGATCCTATACGAGCTTACCGTTCTTCGAAGACTCCAGACAAATACATGTACATGTATGTGCTCTCCGTGATCCATAAGGCGCGCGGCGATACTCAAGCTAGTGCTTGGTCACGTGCGCTAACCACTGCTTGGTACATGGTCACGTGCGTATTGCGCAATCACATCAGTGGCGTCTAACACTTAGCTGACAATGGATCACGATCGAGAAATCGCGGAATTTATATCGACGTTTCGCTAAAAACTAAGTTCAAAAGGCACCTGCCAGGAGAATTTCACGACTGTTCATGGGTGTTTTGGTCTCGGCATTGCTCGCGTAAAGGCGCTAGGCGAGTGGAAGAAAGAAAGAAGAAGAAGAAAACGAAGATGACGAAATACGATTTTCACCGTTTTCAGGTTCGTCACTTTAGTAACAACTTCGAGCAATCTCCTTGCTACTGTAAGATGGGGCAACGCCAGAGAGCAGATTTAAGTGTCTTTTGACGTATACAATTCATGACCAGGCGAAATATCAGCGTTTGAACGCTAATACATGTATGTAGCCGCCATCTTGTTTTCTTGTTCAACCCTACATAGGGAGGCACTACCGTGCCTCCCTAATAATTTTTGTAACTTGTCTGATATGTTTTGCCACTTTCATCTGAATCTATAGGCGAAATTTAAGGTGCTAACTGTTACACATGCACACTCTGGTAGCCTAGTGAGCTGACCACCCACTTATAATATGTGCAGACGGTATAATATAATGATGGTGTGTCAAACTAGGGTCATTCATCACAGAACACATTCGAGAGACTATAATACCTTATCACATACCATGTTGCTAACGTTATTTAAAGGGTCATCATGATCAGCTCAATAGAGTAGATGTGAATTTGTTAGAAAATTATGTTAAATCTTGCATGATTGGAAGCTCAATCATTCTATATCTCAGTCGAACTTCTTATTTTTACTTGCATTGTTCAATGAGTTACAAGCATATTTTTTGCTTGGAGTCTAGCATCAAATGTGGATGACTGAGCTAACAATAAAAGCATCACAAATGGACTAGGCTGGAAGAGTTGTATTTAATGTGGTTCAGTGCTGGCAGGAAATCTGGAACAGTGAACACAGACATCAGTAAAATTTCATCTGCTTGTTGAGACAATAAACTTTTCCAAGTGAGCACAACCAAGGTTTGCTTTAGAAGGTCTCGGAAAGACTTGTGACTTGAGCCTCATTGCTCCCAATTTTGCAAAACAATGCATGGTCATACCAGTGTACCTGAACATCCATCATCACATATAATTCTCGTCCGTATCTTCTTTCTTGTCTTTGCTTCTGCATGCATGATACTATTGTGTCAGCTCATGGGTGGTAGGAATGGTTAGGAATGTCTTGATCAATTCACAAAGATTCTCAGAGTCTATAAACTTCGTTGATGTCAATACTGTGCGATTCTGTTCACAGAATGCATTATCATGTTAAAAATTACATGAGTACAGTAGTCCAGTCCAGTGAGTAGACACTTCCGTGAGTGAATGTAGGAAGGATTATAGTAGATGGTATTGCTTCTTGGTGGTGGCTTGGCTTTCTCTTCTTATAATGTGCTTGCTATAGCAAGCAATACCTGGTAAAGAAACTGATCCACCACCTCTACAATGTGTGAGCAAATAACTAGTGTGTTTATAGTACAGCGTCACTCATGCATGCAGGCTGCTTGGCTTGCATGTGAGTGTCATAGGTTAGTGTAGCAAGGTCAAGTATTCCATTACTACTTCTTCCCAGTTTCTTGGTGAGTTTTGGCTGTTTCTTGAACTTTGTGTCAATGTTGCACACACAGTACTGGTGCAGTGTGGAGCCAGCTTTCAGTGACTGCACTTAGTCGAGAAAATCAATTATCATGTGATCTGTCGTTATCACATGAAGAGTTCTTCATTCGAGTGAGACCTAGTCTTGCAACTGGCTCATCACAAGAACACTTCTTGCAAATTTTTCCTCTGTTCAGTGAGCACCTCTTCGTGCAGTAACTCTACTGACTACCATGACACCACTGGTAACATATTTACTGGTCTGGCTGTTGAAGGCTAAAAATTTGGTCAAACGTGGAAGAAATTGGTATAGTAACAATTTTGATATCAAAAGAAGCAGAATGTTTTATTTAATTACATATACAAAATTCACCTGAATCATTACTTTGGTAAAAAATCGTTATTTTCTGGAATATTACATGACCTCTCCTTTGTGGTCATCTACTTTTATGCACAAGCAAAATATGCATGTTCAGAGTCACAGATTCTGATTCACAGAGTGAAATGGTAGAAGAAAGTGACATAATTATAGAGATGTATTAGCCTCGAACCAGGCTCTTCAAGGCTAAGAGATGTATGTGTAGGCTAAATACAACTTTTGCTCTGTTGTTTTTGATGGATATCAAAGCCCATCAATCAAAGACAGTGAGTACCAGAAGAGAACTCAAAAGCATGTGCTGATATTCAAGTTATAGAATGCATGGAAGCTCATGCAAATCGGGAAACATTTTATTCTAACAAAGATAACAATGCACAGTTTATCTTACTGCTAAGTCGTTACTTAAAATTTGATGGTCAGGCAGTACACATGTGGTGATGCTGACACTTTAACTGTTAATTGTGCTCTCCAAATTGCAGTGGAGGGGAAGGAAGTCAATGTGGTTGCTGACAACACAGATGTGCTCATTTTGCTAATGTACCACTGGAGAGACAGCATGGCAGATGTGTATATTCTTTCTGAACCCATCAAGAGCACATAAGCTTGCATCTTTGGAGCATACTTGATTTGGTTGCCAAAGCTGGAACCTTAGTAGTATCTCACCTCCTATTTCTACATGTATGGAGTAGATGTGACTCAACCTCTCTGCTACCTTTGGACAAGGCAAAACAAGCCTCACCAAGAAGATCCAGGTCGATGCAGAGGTGCAGCAGATATCTTCATTGATAAGTGATTCTCTAGTCACAGCTAAAGAAGTCGGAAAAGCTGGTGCTCATCTGTTTGTTATAGTATAATTATGGTGGTAAGCAAGAAGACTTGTTATGGTATGTGAAGTTCATGGACATGGTTTGATCCAGTAAGGAAATTGACCCACAGTAGCTACCACCTACAGAGAGAACAGCACATTATCATAGCTCGAGGTCTCGTTTGCAGGTCATCCTCTGGAAGAAGCTTATGCATGCATGAGACTTGCATTTGAAATCCTCAGCATTGGGGTCGGACACTTGACTCTGACGGTACTATACTGTCTCCAATAATGACAGCTGCATCAGAAACACTACTAAAATTTGTACAATGCAAATGCATGCGCAATATTTCTTCACGAAATTATTGTGGAATAAATTTGTGCTATTGCCGAAAACATGGACTCAAGTGTGTCACATCATTTGGAGACTGCAGAGGAGAAGATTGTGGAAATGCAGAGGACATTATTTTCGATTTAGAAGAAGATTAACACACTGTAATAGATGCATCATTATGTCAATAAATCAACTAATCACAAACTTTTTTACAATAGTTTCTATAACTCGCGATCGTATACTCTAAACACTTCACTTGCAGTACAATAGTTATGGATATCAAAATGCTTTCAAAAGAGAAATGTTTGACTTTATCAATTATTAGTGCTATAATTCAACATTGGAGATAAACGGTTTTACATATGACAGCAATTTTAATCATTCTATATCACAACAGAATATTTCTTCTACATGTAGCACATACAGGATCTAAAGTAAAGTAAAAAAGTTTTAAACTGAAAAGTGTAGGGATGACGCTTGCAAAAGTAAAGGAACAAGATGGGATGATGCTTGCAAAAGTAAAGGAACAAGATGGGATGATGCTTGCAAAAGTAAAAGAACAAGATGAGATGATGCTTGCAAAAGTAAAAGTCCCAAGTATCCCTACATCAGCGGCTTGCTGCGACGACGTGCAACTGACAAATGCGGAATCCTCTTCCTATACCTGTTACAACCGTCAACTACTTCATCGGACTGCGTCCTCCAAACATAGATACCTCTAGTTATTTACAACCGTCAACTACTTCATCGGACTGCGTCCTCCAAACACAGATACCTCTAGTTATTTACAACCGTCAATTACTTCATCGGACTGCGTCCTCCTTCAAGCCGCTGATGTAGGGATACTTGGGACTTTTACTTTTGCAAGCATCATCTCATCTTGTTCTTTTACTTTTGCAAGCATCATCCCATCTTGTTCCTTTACTTTTGCAAGCATCATCCCATCTTGTTCCTTTACTTTTGCAAGCATCATCCCTACACTTTTTAGTTTTTTTATTAAAACTTTTTTACTTTACTTGTTTTTGTTACTTTTTTGATCACTACCAGTTTGAACTTATTAGCTGTATTCTATGCTATAGCTTTTTATTTCATTTTTACAACTCTGTGAGTAGCAGGTACTAGCTGTCTATAGTAGATCAGAAGGTGCATAGCAGAGCTAGATTCAAGGAACACGGAATGTTATTATCGGCAATCACAAGAATAATGAAAAGGTTTAATTTAGTTAGAGAGCGGGTTGAGAGTATGAGTTGACAACATGATATTTGTTAGCACTGTGATGGATGAAGAAGAGACTAACACTAACAACTCAGTGGAACACTATGATGATCATGGCTAGTCCGTAGCCTCGTACCATCCCAGCTAGGCTTGCATATGACTGATGTTGATCACGATCACAGAGGCTTCTAGCTTTTTACAATGACCAATGTCCAGTTGTCAACAGCACAGGGGTCCTATGGTATAGCTTACGCCGGGTATAGTGTAAACTTGAAGCTCGAGTGTAAGAAACTTTATATTTAAATATAGCCTAGCTCAGAGATCGGGTAGCATCACCGTCGTCCGGTTCGCGCCTGCCGTGGATCATGATGTCAGCATAGACAGATCAGTGTTACCCAGGGTATAGTATACTGCTTGTTCATACCTCTAGGCTCTAGCTTGCGCGCTTAAGCGCCCAGAGCAGAGAGAAAGCGAGAACCGAGCTCAGTTTCAAAACTGAAGTGGGCGGAGTCAATGATCAGCAGCGACAAGAGGGTTAATTAATGGAGTCGCTCTAACAGTTCAAAACGGTCCAAAAACCATGTTTTTCAAGGATTACTCGCTTCTGGTAGTGTTTGATGCCTATCTAAGAAGCACGTGCACTACCCCAGATATACACACATGCGATGGTGCAGGTTTGGTAGTGATTCGTTCACTCAGGATCGACAGCGCTAGGCTTACTGAAGGAAGGAACAATTCGCGTGGGCGGCGATTTTAGTTTACCACTTTAGAAACGTCTGCCAGCTTCGTCAAAGGTATTTTCATGCTCAGAACAATCGTCTGATCAATCCTAGATGTTTGGAATCTCGAGAAACGCTAAAGCAGCGAAGATCTGCAACTGCTCTCTGAGAGTCGCCATCTTGATTTTCGTCGTCAAGCAATCAGTCCCGGCGACTTTCATAGACTTCCTACAAGCGCTTACACTTGAGATTCCCTCAGAGATAGTAAAAATGCAGTAGAAATGTATAACAGAAGAGATATGTGCGAAAACTCATTTTCACACGTGAGTAGCCGCCATCTTAATTCGAGGTCATCCCTACATATCATTGCCGATCGGCAATGATAATTCAAGATTAAGAAGCGCTGGTGTTTCCATAATAATGGCAAAATTAATTATTAAGAAAAATATTTATAAAATCATTATCATTGAATAATAATTTATTATTAATTCGAATGTCCATAAAACAATTTCCCGAAGTGGATTCAGGTGGATTTTGGATATTTTATTGTCCTGCTTCATTAGGTACAAAAAGTTCTTCTATACAAATTTCTTCCCGGTTCAACCCTTCAACAGCCAGACTAAACATAGCGTATACACCTGTTGTTATTCTAATAACAAAAACTATATAATTTAATTATTAAATTGTGCATAAAACAAACGATATTCATAGCATGATTAGAAGCAGTGCTAGTTACTGGGACGGGGCTTGTAAAGTAACATGTCAACAAAGCCTCTTGATATCGGCCTTCTTGTCCGAGAGCTGAAAGATGTGGAATGGGACACACTCGGAACGTACCTGGGACTCAGCCAACGCGAGATAAGAGAGATCGAACACGATCACCAAAACACAGGGCGGAGGAGAATAGTGATGTTCGATAAGTGGTCGAGCAAAGAAGAGAATCCGTCCTGGGAGAAGATGATTGCTGCATTAAAGGACATGGATGAAAATAACCTGGCGAGTAAGCTGAGAGAGAAATACGTGCAGCAACAGCAACCACAAGACGTTGAGAGTAGAACTTTAATGACCACTAAAGAAGACGTACACGCGAGTGTAGTGCTAAAAGTACACAGGCAAGAACGGCTCGCTAGAGAGCTGGAGAGATTGGAGAGAATGTATCTTCGATTGATAACAAGTGCACAGGAGACGATGGAAGCTGCAAATCTATCAGTGATAAAACTGGAAAATTTCTCCAAGTACTACTTGAACGACAAAGTGACGACAGTGAAAGAACTGTTTGAACTCATAGAACCGTTCTGTTTTCTGGACTACTCTTTACTGGAAACAGCTATTGAAGTACTCATTGATCCAGCTCATAGAGTAGTTAGTGATCTCAGTGAATATATTGAACAACTGACCAATTTCAAGAAATCCACGACATTAAGAGATTTTATGCAGACCATCGAAACAGCACAGAAATCACTAACCACAAAAGAGGAAGCTGGTGCATGCACAGTCACTATCCGTCTTGTCGGGAGATGGCTAGCAAAGACAATGGATGACTTGGACAAGCTACTGAAGGAGATTTTTCAAGACAAGAGCTCGATACTCGCTCACATTAGAATAATCAAAGGATCAATCATTGTGACATACCTCGCTCCACAATCAGAGACTGATTCACTCATCAAGCTTGCTGAAACAAAGCTCTCATTCATGCCCCAGGTTGGTGTGTGTGGACTACACATTGGACAGAGAACAATCATCAGTGAAGAAATAGACAATTTCTCATTTGAATCTTCTGTCCATAGAGCAGTTGTGGATGACAATATCAATCTACTGACCTTCCTAATCAATATCAACACTAGTCCTGATGCTACTAATTATCGAGGAGTGATTGCTTTGATGTATGGTAGTTATTATGGTCGAGACAAAGCTGTTAGTATTCTTCTTCAAGCCAATGCCAATCCTAACCTTCAGTGTGATGATGGTACTTCGCCTCTTTTCGTGGCAGCACAGGAAGGGCACTCTGATATTGTTAGTATTCTTCTTCAAGCCAATGCCAATCCTAACCTTCAGTGTGATGATGGTTCTACACCTCTTTTCATTGCAGCACAGAATGGGCGCTCAGAAATTGTTAGCATTCTTCTTCAAGCCAATGCCAATCCTAATCATCAGAGAGATGATGGTACTACACCTCTTTTCATTGCAGCACAGAATGGGCGCTCAGAAATTGTTGGTATACTTCTTCAAGCCAATGGTAATCCTAATTTGGAGACTGATGATTGTAATACACCTCTTGTTATGGCAGCACAGAATGGGCACTCTGACATTGTTAGAATTCTTCTTCAAGCCAATGTCAATTCTAATTGTCAGAGTGATAATGGTGCTACACCTCTTTTCATGGCAGCACAGAATGGGCACTCTGACATTGTTAGTATTCTTCTTCAAGCCAATGCCAATCCTAATTTGCAGAGTGATTATGGTGCTACACCTCTTTTCGTTGCAGCACAGAATGGGCACTCTGACATTGTTAGCATTCTTCTTCAAGCTAATGCCAATCCTAATTTGCAGAGTGATGGTGGTACTACACCTCTTTTCGTTGCAGCACAGAATGGACACTCTGACATTGTTAGTGTTCTTATTCAAGCCAATGCCAATCCTAACCTTCAGAATGATAGAGGTGTTACACCTCTTTTCATGGCATCACAGAAAGGGCTCTATGACGTTGTTAGTATTCTTCTTCAAGCCAATGCCAATCCCAACCTTCAGAAACAAAATGGTTCTACACCTCTTTACATGGCAGCACAGGAAGGGCACTCTGACATTGCTAGTATTCTTCTTCAAGCCAATGCCAATCCTAACCTTCAATTTGATGATGGTGCTACACCTCTTTTCATTGCAGCACGGAATAAGCACTCTGACATTGTTAGTATACTTCTTCAAGCTAATGCCAATCCTAATCTTCAATGTCAAAATGGTCATACACCTCTTCTGATAGCATGCCACCAAGTGCATCCTAAAAATGTTCAGCTATTATTGTCAAGCAAAGCTGATCCTAATCTTCAACACTCTAATGGTTCAACTGCTCTTATGATTGTTTGTAGGTTTGGATGCTTGGACTCTACTGAGCTGCTCTTGATGTCTGGTGCTGACCCCAGCATAGTGGGACCACAAGGACTAACTGCTCTTGACATGGCAGCTTCTTCAGGTCATGATGACATTGTTGACTTGATTCAGGCAGTACAACTCAGTCAGTCCTCAACCACCTCATCTGCTCTCACAGCTACAGAGATTTCATCTAGCGTAGACAACAAGACTATGGCAATTCTTAACAAGGCTATGGAAGACATGCTTGTTACCAAAGCAGAGTCTTATATTTCCACCTATTACAAGAAATTCAAGAGAACTCTTCCATCAAAATATGATCAAGAAGATGTACAAACCATTATCTGATGCATACACAGATACCTTTTATTTCTGTATCCTTATACTTATCATGTATTAAAAATGCAGTTTTGATAATAATTTAAGAGTTTTGAATCTGGTTTGCTGATTGCTTTACACCGGTTTGTTTCATTGATTGAGTTTATTCACTAAAATGCCTAATTATTGACAGTTTCAAGGAGTCATGACAGATAGAATTATTATATATGCAGTACTTAGATCCACTGTATATCTGTTTTGTTATGAGATGATTATGTTACATTGGTTTTATTACTTCTTGCAAGGTGAAGCGTAAATCGTAGAGCACTAATTTTTTGAGAACAAATACGTTAAAATTCCATTAAACCTTTGATCATGCTACATTGCTGATGAATAAAATTAATACCAGTGACTTGAGTGACTGCAACTGCAAGGTGACGCTTTACACTCAAATTTTCCTTGCAAGATGTAATAAAACCTCTGTTCTGCAGGTATCGATGGACCAGCTTACAAGGTGACCAGACTGAGCTACGTAGACACATACTCATGATCATCAATGAGGTACACACAATAAAAGATTATCTAGATTACGTAACTGGATACGTAAACGTGCTCACGTGAACGCACGTTTTCTTGTACGTGTGTACAGTACAGACCATGTACCACGTGTATGTTCAAATCTCGACTTCTTTGTCAACTGTTGACCGTGTTCACTGTAGCGGTGCTAGCTTACACCTGTTGGCCTATAGTGCTGTTTGTGTTGCAGGTTCTCTGTCAGCATGCTCTGGATGTGTGGACCAGCTTCACTTTTCATCCTCTCGTCAGGTGTTTAGCATTCATGCTCTGGATCGATGCTAGCCAATTGAGACAAAGAGAGAAGGATGAGGGAGATGGAGAAAGGGAGGAGGGACCGATAGAAAGAGAACAAAAAGAGTAAGAGAGAGAGAGAAGTGTACTATGGAACTTGTATGGGTTTGAGTGGTACATGACTGCATGAGTAAACTACAATGTAGTTGTTCTTCCACCTTAGGAAGCCACACCCAGTGGACCTGTCAGACCACACCCCTCAGGACTCACTGACAGCAGCTGCTCACCTGAGAGCGCTCCATGGCGGGCTGGTCATGTTCGTGACACTACAAGACCAGCTGTTACAGAAATACCTTGAAAAGGTAGCTCTGAGTTTGAACCAGGCATACAGCATGGAAAATACTATACTACAGAGACTCAGAGAGCACACACACTGCCTTGATGTTCAATAGTTTTGCTGTCTTGAGCATGGTTTTGCAGTTATGTATTCAACGGTTTCAAATTTTTAACCTGGTGCTGAATTTCCATAATATACAGGTACTCACATATGCAGTGTACACTGGTGGAGTGCCTAAAGACATGGTATGCATGCCACACCCACTTTCTATACAATGATACTAATGTGGTTATCATTTCTCTAGTTTAGTCTCACTCGTGATGAGCATCAGGTGAGACTCACTGCTCTGTACTGTCTCAACAGTGTCATCAAGAACCATGCAGCTGCTGTCCTGGTTAGATCCTAGTTCAAGTACACTGATTTTACCATAACTGACATTGATATTGACGAACGGTTTTCGCAAATTGTTTTGTTTGAGAAATGTAAATGTTCGTGAAAGAAACTAGCTCTATGATATTGCAATACATTTACATTGTAAAATTACCTGATTCTCTCTCTCTTTCTTCCTCTCTTTAGCCAACCAGTCGGCAGTTGTTCGATCACTACCAAGGCCTAGTGAGCAAGGATCAACTATTATACAATGAAAAAGGCTACTTTATTGAAGCATTTGTGCTCTTGAGGTATTGTCCTCGTACCCAGACTTACATCTGAGTACAGGTTCCTGTCCCACTCAGTAACACACTACTTGCTTGCACACAGCACTAAAGAGCACACATGGTGATGCAGTTTACTAATAACATTATATACTGCTATAGTTAGTTTGTCACTGCGGAGGTAGTATGTTTGCATTTGATGATGACCAACTTGTTCTTTACATAGTTGTAGTTGTGTTTCTAAATACATGATAGACTGACAGATGTACATGTAATGACAGTAATTTTTCAAGCACAAGTTTCAAAAAGTTGAAAATGCACAGTTGAAAAAATGTTAATGTTGTCAGTTGTGTGTTGGTGCACCACAAATCGTGCATGTTCATTTCTGAAAACTGTATTTGATGCTGTGCGTGTTGTTATTGCCTATACTATGTTCATAGATATCTTTTGTTTACAGTCACTTTGGTTCACAAGAGGAGCAAGTTGAGCTGTTGAAACAGCTGCTCAGTGAGGTAGTCACTCTTTGTGACAACTCCATGATAAGGTATGCTTTGATCTTCACTACAGTCAACATGTTACATCTTCCTCGAATCATAGTTGCTGTTTTAAAATTTGTACAATACTTTCCACTGAGCATGTGATAGTCATGTGACATTGTTTCAGTGCAGTCACATCGCTGGAACTTTTCGTGCCTTATCTCGGACTTCACATCGACCCAACTAATGCCGAGTACAGTCGATGCTCGCTGCACAGAGCCAGGCTATGTCACTGTGTCCATGTCACTATGGGTGTGCTACAAAAACTGACAAGAAGAGAGATGGTAAAAATGCACACACAACTCACACAAGTCTGTGTTAAAGCTCTTTTTTTATGTGTCTACATGTAGTATATTTGAGAAGTTAATGGTTCCTTTTTGCCAGATGTATAATGACTTACACCTAAACTAACTAGTAGGTAGTTACATAGAAACAAACTAGCACATCTCATTTAGCGCCAAAATGATGACTACCACTACACAGACACGAAAATATTGAATACCTGGAGTTAGACCACAAATTCCATGGTACCACTTAACAGCGGTTTTCGAAGATCTTGCATAAACGAGGCAAAAGTGGAGGTATGACGTTGGCCAATCAAATTCACTTCTCATCACGTGTATAGCTTCGGCTAGTCACGTGTATCCAACTTGCGTGCGTTTGATTGGCCAGCGTCATACTTCTGCTTTTGCCTCGTTTATGCTAGATTATCGAAAACCGCTGTAGTGACTTAGTGGACTTTTTAACTGTATAATTTTTTCACACTTGTCTTTGTTTTAATTTGGTGTTACACTGTACAAATTTTAACTCTTCTTTTATGAGCTGCTTGATGGTATGATGACTGTATAAATTTTTTGATTTGTTGTTCCTTAGACTCAGTGTAAAGCTGTTCCTAATCCTCCACTGTCTACTACTAGTACTCCTCATCCCAGTTTTCAATGTGTGATCCCTTTGGTAGTACAACTAGTACTGCCATTAATAAAGTAAGCAACGCACTTATCTATCTAGATCACTCACTCATGCACTCACTCACTCACTTACTCACTTGCACACACACATGCACACACACACACTCGCATGCACACACTCACTCACTCACTCACTCACTCACTCACTCACTCACTCACTCACTCACACACACACACACACACACACATACACACTCACTCACTCACTCACTCACTCACTCACTCACTCACTCACACTCACTCACTCGCTCATTCATTCACTCGCTGATTCACTCACTTGCTCACTCAATCTTACTCAACTATTCAAACGTGTACATCATTGCACACTAACTCACTTGCCTACTCTTCTATCCAGAACACTCCATTTGTTATGGTCTAGTCATTCAGCTCCACTTCTCTCCGAGTTTTTTAAAGGCATCACTTCACTTCATGAGCTCGAGAAGAAAGCAATAGTAGGTTAGCATTTTAAAATGCTTACTCACATACAAATTTGGTTTGTTGATGTAGGCGTGTCTCACCACGCCCTAGGGGAGGAGCCTGGAGAACTGAACAAAGTACACCATCAGTTATTATCATGCTATGATTTCTGGTAAGTTAAAAAAAAAAAAGTAGTAGTATGATATAAAATAACATTCGTTTTTTAGTGTAAACAAAAGAGAATTTTATACTAATTTTTCTATGTTCACTGTTTGTTGTTGTTGTTTACTAACTTGTATTTATTGTTTACTTGTTGTTGATACAGTGTCATGGCTGTTGGGTTTGCGTGGGTGGTGTATGGTCCTCAGTCCCTCGCAGAGTGTGGAGTGATCGACAGTATACTCCACAATGTGTTTGAGCATCTACTGGACTCCTTACCTCTCCGTATCAAACCTGTATTGCGCAATATGATTGTGCCCATGGTGACTAGCTGTCCCTCCAATCACTGGGCCTCCTCTCTACTCCCAATACTCACCAGAATCTTCTACATTACATTTTCAGTGAGTGAGCGAAGGAGAATGAGAGAAAGAGAGTGAAAGAGACAGAGTGAGGAGGAGAAAGCCTCACGTTCAAGATTTTCTGGCTTATGTGTATGTGTCTGAAGCAGCTAAAGGCTTTTCAAATAGTGTTTATTTTGTCAAGAATCACTATTTTTGCCTGTTCAGTATTTACAACAGAGCTGGGATGGTATTTTACAGCGACTTTCACGCTCAGAACAAGACAATGATGAGTAAGTGGAACTCTTAGTGGAGCCCATCTTGTTCTTATCTATCTTTCTATCTCTACATGGCAGTGAGCAACAAGCTTTATCTCAAGAGGTATTAGAATACCAGTTCATTGGTGATCTCACAAAACAGTACTCTCATGTTCTAGGTCAGTACATATAACATTCATGACATTATAGCCTCTAGTACCCAGTCATTAGTAAGAGAGAATGCCTAATATCTAAAATAATGAATGGAATTGCACATAAAAATGGGGCCATGACTGATGACTGGCATTATGTTCAAAACGTGTTCCAGAATGAAATTTGTAGCTAAGTGTCTCATCAAACAAAGCTAGAATTGATGTAACTGTATTGTTTCTGATCTTTTAGAAATTATGTGTGCTTTTTACGCTGGGGTATAGGCTAGTTACAATGGTGATGCCATTCTGCAGATGTGGTTTGCTTTTTGAAAGCAGACTCAGATGTCATGGAGAATGATGCGATGGAGGATTTGTCTAAACCAGGAGCTGCTGGAGGAGGGAACAATGTGCTGTCTGGTCTTGCTCTGTGTCTGCTAGAAGATGGGGTCTGTTTCATGTGTGTGTGTGTGTGTGTGTGTGTGACTTATTTTTATTTCCTTGTTATCATACTGTGTAGTGTATTTTGCATGTGAGCTTTCTACAAATTTAATGTGTATAATTATGTTACGACCTGATTCACCCCCTGACACGTTTCAAAGCCGGCTGCCGGTTTCGAAACCAGTTAACCCAGTTTACAACCACATAACTCAGTTGGCCTGTTTTAAAACAGTTAACGTTACAATGCTTCAGGATGCCCACCTGCATGCTAGATCGACAGAACCTACGTAGCTATAATAGCAGAAGTGCCGTCACGGTTATAGCTCAGTGCAGCGCAGCAAGACTGAAAAGTGTCCGCGGCAGCGTTTTAGAGCATCATGTGTTACTAGTCATCGACTGGAGCGTCGTTGTAAAGCGGTTCAGCAACGCAGCGCAGCAAGAATGTTCTCTGCATGCTACAGTTGTTTTTAACAAAAATGCACCATTGGTGCGGGTTATGCCTCGGTGGATATTATTATTTGCAAGTTTCTTTAACAGAGCAATGCTATAACGTGACAGAGTCAGTAGGATTCATATTCAGCTGCCAACATTCAAATAGCACAAACAGAAGCAATACAGCAATTTTACAATCAGAAGCCAAACAGTGCTAAGTAATATTAATTTAAATTTAACTGGGCGTGCCTACAATGGCAGTAGCCTGCCGGGTTCTGGTTACAAGTAGCTTCCTCGCGCAGTTTCTACGGACCTGCGCTGCCATCCTGTAGTATAAATCTAACTTACAAGCTACTAGGCAGTCTGCTGTGGGTAGTTTTGTTTTCAGAGAAGTCCTGATCGTCAGCAAAAGCCATCTAGGTGAGCAAACCACTCCATAACTCTGAAACAAAGCTTTGCATCGAACTTTCGCAAGTTCAAAACCGAGATAATATCGAGTTCTACCTGCATTGCAAGTTTTAGAGCTTACCTTTCAGCGTGCGCTGCAAAAAAAGTGTAACAGACAGACAGAATGAATGAACGACAGACAACGCGATTACAGTATGCCTCGTGGCTCCGCCCACCGAGTTATAATCAAACTGCACTAAAATCCATAGAAACACGTCACAGCTTCTTCTTCACACATCATAACAATCTGCATATGGAAGCAAATAACAATATGCAATGTATATGGACACTCTTGCCTCGCTATAGAGTACAAGTTACGTTAGTAGTCTATGGCACGCGCGCACTTAACTTGAGCGTTACACACGCACGTTAACTGGCTTTGATTCCGGCGCACAGCTAACCCGCTTCGAAACTGGTCAACCGGTTTCGATGCGGGTCGAAGGCTGTGAATCAGGTCGTAACATATTATACATATTATAACATATTATAACATAACATATTATAACATATTATAATGGTTCCTTTTTTGCACATGTCTATAACCTACTCCTAAACTACATGTAACTATACCACAACTTCTATGGTGCCACTTTACAGCTGTTTTCGGAGATCTTGCAAAAGCAGAGGTATGACGTTGGCCAATCAATTCACTTCTGTTCACGTGTATAGCTTCGGCTAGTTATGTGTATCCAACTTACGTGCGTTTGATTGGCCAACGTCATACTTCCGCTTTTGTCTCGTTTATGCAAAACCATCGAAAACCGCTGTAGTGACTAGTGGATTTTTTAACTGTATAATTTTCACACTTGCAATTTAGTGTTACACTGTACAAATTGTATGATGACTGTATAAATTTGATTTTAGATTCAGTGTAAAGCTGTTCCCAATCCTCCACTGTCTAATACTACTACTCCTCATCCCAGTTTTCAATGTGTGATCCCTTTAGTAGTACAACTAGTACTGCCATTAATAAAGTAAGCAACGAACTTATCTATCCAGATGACTCATCACCCACTCACTCACTCACTCACTCACTCACTCACTCACTCACTCACTCACTCACTCACTCACTCACTCACTCACTCACTCACTCACTTACTCAATCTTACTCAACCACTCATATGTGTACATCATTGCACACTAACTCACTTGCCTAGCAATGCCTACTCTTCTATCCAGAACACTCCATTTGTTATGGTCTAGTCATTCTGCTCCACTTCTCTCCGAGTTTTTTAAAGGCATTACTTCACTTCATGAGCTTGAGAAGAAAGCAATAGTAGGTTAGCATTTTAAAATGCTTGCTCACATACAAAGTTTGTTTGCTGATGTAGGCGTGTCTCACCACGCCCTAGGAGAGGAGCCTGGAGAACTGAACAAAGTACACCATCAGTTATTATCATGCTATGATTTCTGGCAAGTTTCAAAGTTTTCAGCATGTTTAAGTTAATAATTTTTGTGTTCCAGTAATACTATTATAGCCTTGATCCCAGTAGCTTATGGTAGCAGCACAGCCTGGTCATGTGTGCTTGATCCCAGTAGCTTATGGTAGCAGCACAGCCTGGTCGTGTGTGCTTGATCCCAGTAGCTCATGATAGCAGCACAGCCTGGTCTTGTGTGCTTGATCCCAGTAGCTTATGGTAGCAGCACAGCCTGGTCGTGTGTGCTTGATCCCAGTAGCTTATGGTAGCAGCACAGCCTGGTCATGTGTGCTTGATCCCAGTAGCTTATGGTAGCACAGCCTGGTCGTGTGTGCTTGATCCCAGTAGCTCATGATAGCAGCACAGCCTGGTCGTGTGTGCTTGATCCCAGTAGCTCATGATAGCAGCACAGCCTGGTCTTGTGTGCTTGATCCCAGTAGCTTATGGTAGCAGCACAGCCTGGTCGTGTGTGCTTGATCCCAGTAGCTTATGGTAGCAGCACAGCCTGGTCGTGTGTGCTTGATCCCAGTAGCTTATGGTAGCAGCACAGCCTGGTCGTGTGTGCTTGATCCCAGTAGCTCATGAAAGCACCACAGCCTGGTCGTGTGTGCTTGATCCCAGCAGCTTATGATAGCAGCACAGCCTGGTCGTGTGCTTGAATTTATACTTTTGTTGTTTACAAACTTGTATTTATTGTTTACTTGTTGTTGATACAGTGTCATGGCTGTTGGGTTTGCGTGGGTGGTGTATGGTCCTCAATCTCTTGCAGAGTGTGGAGTGATCGACAGTATACTCCACAATGTGTTTGAGCATCTACTGGACTCCTTACCTCTCCGTATCAAACCTGTATTGCGCAATATGATTGTGCCCATGGTGACTAGCTGTCCCTCCAATCACTGGGCCTCCTCTCTACTCCCAATACTCACCAGAATTTTCTACATTACATTTTCAGTGAGTGAGCGAAGGAGAAAGAGGGAAAGAGAGTGAAAGGCAGAGAGAGTGGGACAGAGAGGGGAGAGGGAGGAGAGAGCCTCATGCTCAAGATTTTCTAGCTTATGTGTATGTGACAGAAGCACGCTAAATGCTTTTCAAATAGTGTTGATTTTGTCAAGAATTGGTTTTTTTGCCTGTGCAGTATTTACAGCAGAGCTGGGATGGTATTTTACAGCGACTTTCACGCTCAGAACAAGACAATGATGAGTAAGTGGAACTCTTAGTGGTGCCCATCTTGTTCTTATCTATCTTTCAATCTCTATACATGGCAGTGAGCAACAAGCTTTATCTCAAGAGGTATTAGAATACCAGTTCATTGGTGATCTCACAAAACAGTACTCTCATGTTCTAGGTCAGCACATATATGACATTATAGTCTCTACCGTATAGCGGGTAATTTTGGCGGGAGGAAACTTTGGCGAATTTGGCGAATCGTCATGCATTCGGCAAGATAAAATTCGCAAAAATCTGCTTTTCCTATTGCGGTAATACATGAGCCAGGCTCTTGACATCAAAATTAAATTCGCCAAAACGCAAAATCTGGGTCATTCGCCAAAATTTTGACCCTCCAAAATTACCCGCTATACGGTAGTACCCAGTCATTTTGTAAAAGACAATGCCTAATATCAAAATGAATGGAATTGCACATGAAAATGGGGCCATGACTGATGATTGGCATGAAAATAGTCAGTGTCTTTTTAGTTATAGTTATAATTTGTTAACAAGAAAATTGAGCACATTTAGTTTTAGTTATTGTGAATTGTTAATAGCGTGTTATTAGTATTAGTGAGCCGTGTTGCTTTTTAATAGAAATAACAGAATTACCTTCCTAGCTGTGATAAGGTCTTGAAACATGTTGTATTACAGCAATCACATAAAAAAGATGCTATCAATCATGTCTCACAAGATTGGTTTTTGCCTCTTGAAACAGCTTTACAATAACTATTTGTTGGTCTAATTAAGTTAGTTATTAATAGGCCATTCCCTTTAAGAGCCTGAAGAATTTAATTAGCGATATTGGCTAGCGTAATTGGCTTCCAGGCTAGTTGGGGTGTGAGATGATTACGTAAGCGCTAAGATTAATACACAAATTTATATGGGGCTTATGGGAGAGATCGCGATACTTTCGACATCATTGTAGTGCTCTCCGTAAACTTGACAACCGCGTGGTCTTGCTGCTTGGGTTCCTCTACCTTCGCTCTGTCGAACGCAAAAGACTACGCGTGCACTGGCAGCAACGTTTTGGAGAAACAGGCGCGCAAAGAAGGCCTACTCGCACTATAAATCAAGCTAACAAAGGACTCAGTCTTCACAGTTCCAGTAACCACTGGCAGCAGTACAGTATACTCTTACAGTATCCAGCTTTACAAAATTGTTTCTCTCCAGAAAAATGCCCAACAAGCTTGCCATAGATAGCGTAACTTGGGCTTGTTTGCGCGCCCGTTTCTCCAAAACGATGTTGCCAATGCACGCGTAGTCTTTTGCGTTCGACAGAGCGAAGGTAGAGGAACCCAAGCAGCAAGACCACGCGGTTGCCAAGTTTACGGAGAGCACTACAAAGATGTCGAAAGTATCGCGATCTCTCCCATAAGCCCCATATAAATTCGTGTATTAATGTTAGCGCTTACGTAATCATCTCACACCCCAGTGCTGTGGCCAGCAGAGCGGTGTGCCCACGCATACATTCCACGCATACTTTGCTCTTACTGGGAATGGCCTATTGTAAAAGTAATCAGTCTGGTAATATTATCATTGCTGATCGGCAATGATATGTAGGGATCACCTCGAATTATTAGTTATAGTTTGTTATTGTTAACAATAATGATTTGACCAAAAATAGGTTTAGTTATTGTTAACAATTACAACACTACATGACTGGCATGAAAATAGTCATGAATTATGTTCGAAACGTGTTCTAGATTAACTGTCTTTGCTCCTGATATTGACTCTTCATTATAATTGAAATTTGTAGCTAAGTGTCTCATCAAACAAAGCTAGAAGTGATGAGACTGTATTATTTCTGATCTTAGAATGTTGGAAATTCCGGGTGCTTTTTATGCTGGGGTATAGGCTAATTACAATGGTGATACCATTCTGCAGATGTGGTGTGCTTTTTGAAAGCAGACTCAGATGTCATGGAGAATGATGCGATGGAGGATTTGTCTAAACCAGGAGCTGCTGGAGGAGGGAACAATGTGCTGTCTGGTCTTGCTCTGTGTCTGCTAGAAGATGGGGTCTGTTTCATGTGTGTGTTTGTGCGTGCGTGCGTGTGCGTGTGTGTGTGTGTGTGTGTGTGTGTGGTTGTGACTTATTTTATTTCCTTGTTATCATACTGTGTAGTGTATTTTGCATGTGAGCTTTCTACAAATTTAATGTGTACATACTATGCCAATCAGGTAACACGTCAGCTACTCCACTCATCTGTGTTCATGTCACTGACCTGGCGAGACAGCCTCTCTGTCAGAAGATGTGCTGCTATTGCAACCGCCATTATTGAAAAGGTTTGTTTAAACAGTAACTGCTAAGGTATGATAGCTTATGGCTCCTACAGACTGCATTTGATCAAGATTTGTTCAAGCAATTATTAGAGCAAGTTCTACTAGTAAGTACTAAGTAACATTTGGTGTGAGAGACGCTGAGTTATCTGTGTGTTACTGGTCTCTAGTCACTTCAGATCCATGGAGCTGATGAGTCCATTAAACCACTGTTACTGGGACTAGCTCTACAGCTATATGAAGTGATGGTTAGTCAGACAATACCGATTTGTGATCGCATATTTGTAGCTTGTACAATATTGTAGTGACAGAAACTTAACCCCTAGTGGTAGTCTGTTTGGTCTTGTTTCTATGCAGCTGCCCAATTGTCCTCAAGTTGTATCACTCCTCGCTGATCTTCCTGGCTGCAATCAAAAGAGAGTACTGGTACGTAATGGTCGTCTCAATAGCCTGCTCTTGAGTCTTGCTTTTGTCTTCTCTAGGGTTTCAACAATGGTGTTCTGTCTGGCAAAAACAAACCACACACTGTGAAACCAACCAAGCTAGCCAAGTGGAAGAGAGACGAGTTCAAGAAATTGCTGTCAGGAATCATTGGAGTAAGTATACTGTACACATGTTGTAGAAACACATTGTACACATGAGAATCATGCAGTTTGTCAGCTACATGTATCTAGCATACCTACTCATTTACCCTCTCTTTTCTTTGTCTTAGAAGCCGATTGGTCAGTTGTATAGAAAACCACCTCCTGTTCTCGACTTGCCTGATCTTGTTGTGAAGAAAGCTAGAAGAAAAACAGACAAATCAACCACAGACACACCTCTAAACCTCTCCTTACTCTTCTCTGATCAATCTTCATAGTACACAAGAGCAACATAGCTTACAGCTACATGTATTCTATTATTGTGTCATTAAACTAACGATATTCATAGCTTGCTTGCGTAGCTTGTAAACATGTCGACTAAGCTTCTTGATACCGGCCTTCTTGTCCGAGAGCTGAAGGATGTGGAATGGGACACACTCGGAACGTACCTGGGACTCAGCCAAGGCGAGATAAGAGAGATCGAACGCGATCACCAAAACACAGGGCGGAGGAGAATAGTGATGTTCGATAAGTGGTCGAGCAAAGAAGAGAGTCCGTCCTGGGAGAAGATCATTGCTGCATTAAAGGACATGGGTGAAAATAACCTGGCGAGTAAGCTGAGAGAGAAGTACCAGTACCAGCAGCAACACCAAGACGTTGAGAGTTCATCCAAGCGTACAGAAGAAGACTGTCACCAAACTGCGATGGTGATAAAGGTTGACAAGCATGACCAGGTCACTAGAGAGCTCGAAAGACTCGAGAAAAAGTATCTCAGACTAGTGATTGATACACAGAAGACAATGGAAGCGGCAAATCTATCAGTGATAGAGTTAGGGAATTTCTCACAGTTCTACTTGAACGATGAAGTGACGAGTGTTAGAGAGCTGTTTCAACTCATAAAACCGTTCTGTTTTCTGGACTATTCTTTACTTGAGACAGCTATTGAAGTACTCATTGATCCAGCTCATAGAATAGTTAGTGATCTCAGTGAATATGTTGAGCAACTGACCAAATTCAAGAAATCCACGACATTGAGAGATTTTATGCAGACCATCGAAACAGCACAGAAATCACTAACCACAAAAGAGGAAGCTGGTGCATGCACAGTAACTCTTTGCCTTGTTGGTAGCTGGCTAACAAAGACAATGGATGACTTGGACAAGCTACTGAAGGAGATATTTCGAGACAAGAGCTCGGTACTGGCTCACATCAGAATAATCAAAGGATCAATCATTGTGACATACCTCGCTCCACAATCAGAGACTGATTCACTCATCAAGCTAGCTGAAACAAAGCTCTCATTCATGCCCCAGGTTGGTGTGTGTGGACTACACATTGGACAGAGAACAATCATCAGTGAAGAAATAGACAATTTCTCATTTGAATCTTCTCTCATTAGAGCAGTTGAGGATAATAATATCAATCTACTGACCTTCCTAATCAATATCAACACTAGTCCTGATGCTACTGATCGAGGATGGACTGCTTTGATGTATGGTAGTTATTATGGTCGAGACAAAGTTGTTAGTATTCTTCTTCGAGCCAATGCCAATCCTAACCTTCAGCTTGATGATGGTACTACACCTCTTTTCATAGCAGCACAGAATGGGCACTCTGTCATTGTTAGTATTCTTCTTCAAGCCAATGCCAATCCTAACCTTCAGAGAGATAGTGGTACTACACCTCTTTACATGGCAGCACAGGATGGGCACTCTGACATTGTTAGTATTCTTCTTCAAGCCAATGCCAATCCTAACCTTCAGTGCAGTGATGATGGTACTACACCTCTTTTCATTGCAGCACAGAAAGGGCACTCCGACATTGTTAGTATTCTTCTTCAAGCCAATGCCAATCCTAACCTTCAGAGAGATAGTGGTACTACACCTCTTTACATGGCAGCACAGGATGGGCACTCTGACATTGTTAGTATTCTTCTTCAAGCCAATGCCAATCCTAACCTTCAGTGCAGTGATGATGGTACTACACCTCTTTTCATTGCAGCACAGAAAGGGCACTTCGACATTGTTAGTATTCTTCTTCAAGCCAATGCCAATCCTAACCTTCAGCGTGATGATGGTACTACACCTCTTTTCATGGCAGCACAAAATGAGCGGAAAGGGCACTCTGACATTGTTAGTATTCTTCTTCAAGCCAATGCCAATCCTAATCTTCAGTGTGATGATGGTACTACACCTCTTTTCATGGTAGCACAGGAAGGGCACTCTGACATTGTTAGTATTCTTCTTCAAGCCAATGCCAATCCTAACCTTCAGCTTGATGATGGTAGTACACCTCATTTCATGGCAGCACAGAATGGGCACTCTGACATTGTTAGTATTCTTCTTCAGGCCAATGCCAATCCTAACCTTCAGTATGATGACGGTACCACACCTCTTTACATAGCAGCACAGAATGGGCACACCAAGATTGTTAATATTCTTCTTCAAGCCAATGCCAATCCTAACCTTCAGCGTGATGATGGTACTACACCTCTTTTCGTGGCAGCACAGAATGGGCACTCTGACATTGTTAGTATTCTTCTTCAAGCCAATGCCAATCCTAACCTTCAGCGTGATGATGGTACTACACCTCATTTCGTGGCAGCACAGAATGGGCACACCAAGAATGTTAGTATTCTTCTTCAAGCCAATGCCAATCCTAACCTTCAGCGTGATGATGGTACTACACCTCTTTACAAGGCAGCACAGAAAGGACACTCTGACATTGTTAGTATTCTTCTTCAAGCCAATGCCAATCCTAACCTTCAGTGTGATGATGGTACTACACCTCTTTACAAGGCAGCACAGAAAGGACACTCTGACATTGTTAGTATTCTTCTTCAAGCTAATGCCAATCCTAACCTTCAGCGTGATGATGGTGCTACACCTCTTTTCATGGTAGCACAGGAAGGGCACTCTGACATTGTTAGTATTCTTCTTCAAGCCAATGCCAATCCTAACCTTCAGCGTGATAATGGTACTACACCTCTTATGATAGCATGTCACCAAATGCATCCTAAAATTGTTCAGCTACTATTGTCAAGCAAAGCTGATCTAAATCTACAACACTCTAATGGTTCAACTGCTCTTATGTTAGCTTGTCATGTTGGATGCTTGGACTCTACGTACTGAGCTGCTCTTGATGTCTGGTGCTGACCCCAGCATAGTGGGACCAGAAGGACTAACTGCTCTTGACATGGCAGCTTCTTCAGGTCATGATGACATTGTTGACTTGATTCAGGCTGTACAACTCAGTCAGTCCTCAACCACCTCACCTGCTCTCACAGCTACAGAGATTTCATCTAGTGTAGACAACAAGACTATGGCAATTCTTAACAAGGCTATGGAGGACATGCTTGTTACCAAAGCAGAGTCTTATATTTCCACCTATTACAAGAAATTCAAGAGAACTCTTCCTTCAAAATATGATCAAGAATATGTACAAACCATTATCTGATGCATGCACAGATTCCTTTTATTTCTGTATCCTTATACATAAATTATTATGTATTTAAAATGCAGTTTTGATAATAATTTAAGAGTTTTGAATCTGGTTTGCTAATTGCTTTACACGCATATTTGTTTCATTGATTAAGTTTATTCACTAAAATGCCTAATTATTGACAGTTTCAAGGAGTTATGACAGATAGAATTATTATGCTGTACTTATAGATCCACTGTATCCATCTGTTTTGTTATGAGATGACTATGTTACAGTGGTTTTATTACTTCTTGCAAGGTAAAGCATAAACCGTAGAGCACTAATCTTTTGTGAATAAATAATCTAATAATACAGTACAAGTAACGAGTACAGATAATGATAATGATAATAAATTATAATACGTTAAAATTCCATTAAGCCTTTGACTGCAACTGCAAGGTGACGCTAGCTTTATACTCAAATTATTTTTCTTACAAGATGTAATAAAACCTCTGTTCTGCAGGTATCGATGGACCAGCTTACAAGGTGATCAGACTGAGCTACGTAGACACAAACTCATGATCATCTCTGAGGTTCACACAATAAAAGATTATATAGATTACGTAACTGGATACGTAAACGTGCTCACGTGAACGCACGTTTTCGTGTACGTGTGTACAGTACAGACCATGTGTACCACGTGTACCGTATAGCGGGAAATTTTCGCGGGAGAAAATTTTCGCGAATCGAATTACAGGCTATTCGCGAAAATATTATCCGCGAATGTCTTGTTTCTTGTTGACAAAGATAGGGCAATAGTATAGCACTGATTCGCGAAAATATTATTCGCGAAATGCTCTATCTCAAGCATTCGCGAAATTTTCTCCCGCGAAAATTTCCCGCTATACGGTATGTTCAAATCTCGACTTCTTTGTCACCTGTTGACCTAGTCTGGTCCCCAGACCCTTCGAATGATTGTAAAAAATGCAAAAGAAAGGATTAAAAACGCGAAGGAAAAAATTCGAGGAGGCGGTGAAGGGTCTGGTGCATGGGCTTGAACTCACTCGGAACATAGGAATGTTGTGGGCGTGGTAATGAAGTACATTTTTTTTAATTTTTGTGGTTATTAGCTCAGTCCTTTTGGAGTAAACTTTCCCTTCTGGTCTTGCATCAGTGCCACCAATGGAGAGATGCAGACGACGATTGAAGTCTTTGGCGAACGGCCATGGAGCTTGTCAAAAACCAACGGTAGCATGGCGTAGCAAAGCGACTTTCCATATCCCGTTGGCAAAGCAACGAACACGTCGTTTCCTGACGCAATAGCCCGCACAGCATCTATCTGTTCGCGGCGAACAGATGGATAGCCGAGCGCAGCAGCAGCACAAGAAATGGCTTCATCAACCATGTTTCACTCAGCTCAGCTTAGTGCACGCCTACAGCGTTCCTGTGGTTGTTAATTGGAAATTCCAGTACGCCGGAATGCTGGCGTACAGTTGTTTGCGAAGATCTTGCATAACGGAAGCGAAAGCGGAAGTATGACGTTGGCCAATCAAACGTACGTAGGCGTGACTAACTGAAGCTGTACACGTGACGAAAAGTGAATTTGATTGGCCAGTGTCACACTTCCGCTTTCGCTTCCGTTATGCAAGAACTTCGCAAACAACTGTACTGTTCCGAGTGAGGTCAAGCCCATGCACCAGGCCCTACTTCTCATTCACTTTTCGCTCCACCCCCTTGCCACACCCATTCAATTGAACGCTTTGTTCACTGCAGCGGTGCTCAGCTAGCTTACACCTGTTGGCCTATAGTAACGATTCCAGACGAAAATTTAAAAACCTGATGTAAGCTTTTTCCAGAGCTCCTTTAAACGGCCCTGTCTTCTGCGATCAGAATGGTGCTTGAATTGCATGAATTGGCCTAGGGAGAGCAAAGTTACAGCCTCGCAACTAAGTTGAATTGGTTAAAAATTTTCCGACTCGTTTTAATAGAAAAAACGGCATCAGTATGCAGCTATGCTTTTCTATTGCCATTATCGTTGGAACTACTGCAAGGATTTAAATACTTTTTTCGCCTTTTGTCGATTTTCTCAACGGTGAAAATTATACACTGACCTCTGAGACCATGATAGAGACCAGTTTACTTGACAAACGGCCTTCGTTAAACCTGGTTGACGAGAGAAATTAGTCACTTTCACGCCGCCCAAGTGATATCTTCCAATTTCGCTACTGCTGTGTAGTTCGCAGGCATGAACCAATATCATAACGTATGTCATATCCACCTACTTAGTCTTTTGCACGCACTTTGCAGCTCTGTTACAGTAGCAGTTAAGGGCGAAACTACTGAAGAAGTATTTTTTACGCAAAGTTCAATCTTTTCACTAAATTGCTAAGTTACAACACATCTTATTGACGCGAAAGTCCCTCCGTAAGAAAGAGGAGTAAAATAGCTATCGAACGATGTATACCATGCTGGGGAGCGTTCCTTTTTGTGGCAGCGAAAGCGAAGTGCCATCTCACTAAGTCAGATTTGCCGGGAAAAATTTTAATAACTGAACTTAATAATTGGAATCGTTACCTATAGTGCTGTTTGTGTTGCAGGTTCTCTGTCAGCATGCTCTGGATGTGTGGACCAGCATCACTGTTCATCCTCTCGTCAGGTGTTTAGCATTCATGCATGCTCTGAATCTATGCTAGCCAAGACAAAGAGAGAAGGAAGAAGGAGATGGAGAAAGGGAGGAGGGACCGATAGAAAGAGAACAAAAAGAGTAAGAGAAGAGAAGTGTATTATGGAACTTGTATGGGATATGACTGAGTGAACTAGTTGTTCTTCCACCTTAGGAAGCCACACCCACTGGACCTGTTGTCAGACCTCACCCTCAGGACTCATTGACAGCAGCTGCTCACCTGAGAGCACTCCATGGCGGGCTGGTCATGTTCGTGACACTACAAGACCAGCTGTTACAGAAATACCTTGAAAAGGTAGCTCTGAGTTTGAACCAGGCGTACAGCATTGAAAATACTATTATACTACAGAGACTCAGAGAGCACACACACTGCCTCGATGTTCAATAGTTTTGCTGTCTTGAGCATGGTTTTGCAGTTACAATTATATTCAACGATTTCAATTTTTTTAAAAACTGGTGCTGAATTTCCATAATATACAGGAACTCACATATGCAGTGTACACTGGTGGAGTGCCTAAAGACATGGTATGCATGCCACACCCACTTTCTATGCAATGATGCTAATGTGGTTATCGTTTCTCTAGTTTAGTCTCACTCGTGATGAGCGTCAGGTGAGACTCACAGCTCTGTACTGTCTCAACAGCGTCATCAAGAGTCATGCAGCCGCTGTCCTGGTGAATTATTCACACCTAGTTCAAGTACACTGATTTTATCACGTGAAAAATTTAACTTAATAAAAATTATTTGTAACTGACATAGATATTGATGATCGATTTTCGCAAATTTTTTGTTTGAGAAATCTAAATGTCCGTGAAAGAAACTAGCTCTATGATATTGCAATACATTTACATTGTATAATTACATGATTCTCTCTCTCTCTCTCCTCTCTCTCTCTCTCTCTCTCTCTCTCTCTCTCTCTCTCTCTCTCTCTCTCTCTCTCTCTCTCTCTCACTCTAGCCAGCCAGTCGGCAGTTGTTCGATCACTACCAAGGCCTAGTGAGCAAGGATCAACTATTATACAATGAAAAAGGCTACTTTATTGAAGAATTTGTGCTCTTGAAGTATTGTCCTCGTACCCAGACTTACATCTGGGTACAGGTTCCTGTCCCACTCAGTATATAACACACTACTTGCTTGCACACAGCACTAAAGAGCACACACACACACATGGTGATGCAGTTTTACTAATAACATTATATACTGCTATAGTTAGTTTGTCACTGCGGAGGTAGACTAGTATGTTTGCATTTGATGATGACCAACTTGTTCTTTGCATAGTTACAGTTGTGTTTCTATATATACATGATAGACTGACAGATGTACATGTAATGTCAGTATTTTTTCAAGCACTAGTTTAAAAAGTTGAAAATGTACAATTGACAAATGTTAATGTTGTCAGTTGTGAGTTGGTGCACCACAAATCGTGCATGTTCATTTCTGAAAACTGTATTTGATGCTGTGCGTGTTTTATTGCTTATACTATGTTTATAGATATCTTTTGTTTACAGTCACTTTGGTTCACAAGAGGAGCAAGTTGAGCTGTTGAAACAGCTGCTCAGTGAGGTAGTCACTCTTTGTGACAACTCCATGATAAGGTATGCTTAGATCTTCACTACAGTTGACATGTTGCATCTTCCTCGAATCATATTTGATGTTTTAAAATTTGAACAATACTTTCCACTGAGCATGTATAGCTCATATAGACTGCATTTGATCAAGATCTATTTAAGCAACTATTGGAGCAAGTTCTACTTGTAAGTACATGTACTACTTTGGTGTGAGTTGTCTGTGTGTATTCTGCTGTGCATAGCTAGATCATAGTTTATTGCTGGTCTCTAGTCACTTCAGATCCATGGAGCAGATGAGTCCATTAAACCATTGTTACTGGGACTAGCTCTACAGCTATATGAAGTGATGGTCAGTGTCTTAGTGAGACGATAATTTTGTGATTATTAAAATTTAACCACTTCTTTTTCTCTCTGTTTGTAGCTGCCTAATTATCCTCAAGTAGTCTCACTCCTCGCTGATCTTCCTGGCTGCAATCAAAAAGAGTACTGGTAAGTAATTAAACTATATCATAGTTCAATGAAAGTCTTGCTTTGTCTTCTCTACTAGTCCTTTAACAATGGTGTTCTGTCCGGCAATAACAAACCACACACTGTGAAACCAACCAAGCTATAGCCAAGTGGAGGAGAGACGAGTTCAAGAAATTGCTGTCAGGAATCATTGGAGTAAGTACACATGTTGTCTAGAGTACACATGCTTTATCTACTCACTTACCGTCTATTTTCTTTATCTTAGAAGGCGATTGGTCAGTTGTATAGAAAGCCACCTCCTGTTCTCGACTTGCCTGATCTTGTTGTGAAGAAAGCTAGAAGAAAAACAGACAAATCGCAACCACAGAAACACCTCTAAACCTCTCCTTACTCTTTTCTGATCAATCTTCATAACACACAAGAGCAACATAGCTTATACAGCTGCTGCTATTCTAATAACCCAAACCACATTGTTTATTGTGTTTATGCATTTAACTAATGATATTCATAGCTTGATCTTGATTAGAACTAGGGCTAGTTGCTTGGCAGAAGCAGGGCGGGGCTCGTAAAGTAACATGTCAACAAAACCTCTCGATACCGGCCTTCTTGTGCGAGAGCTGAAAGATGTGGAATGGGACACACTCGGAACGTACCTGGGACTCAGCCAAGGCGAGATAAGAGAGATCGAACACGATCACCAAATCACAGGGCGGAGGAGAATAGTGATGTTAGATAAGTGGTCGAGACAAGAAGAGAATCCGTCCTGGGAGAAGATCATTGCTGCATTGAAGGACATGGGTGAAAATAACCTGGCAAGTAGACTGAGAAAGAAATACGTGCAGCAACAGCAAGGAGGCGCCGAGAGTCGACTTGAGCAAAGTTCCACTATTGAAGACCTACAAGCGTCATCAGAGAGTGTAGTGCTAAAAGTCGACAGGCAAGAACGGGTCGCTAGAGAGCTGGAGAGATTGGAGAGAAAGTATCTTCAACTGGTAATTAATGCACAGAAGGCAATGGAAGCTGCAAATCTATCAGTGATAGAACTGGAGGGTTTCTCCAAGTACTACTTGAACGACAGAGCGACAACAGTGAAAAAACTGTTTGAACTCATAGAACCGTTCTGTTTTCTGGACTATTCTTTACTGGAAACAGCTATTAAAGTATTCATTGATCCAGCTCATAGAGTAGTTAGAGATCTCAGTGAATACGTTGAACAACTGACCAACTTCAAGGAATCCACGATATTAAGAGATTTTATGCAGACCATTGAAACAGCACAAAAATCACTAACCACAAAAGAGGAAGCTGGTGCATGCACAGTCACTATCCGACTTGTCGGTGGATGGCTAGCAAAGACAATGGATGACTTGGATAAGCTACTGAAGGAGATATTTCAAGACAAGAGCTCGGTACTGGCTCACATCAGAATAATCAAAGGATCAATCATTGTGACATACCTCGCTCCACAATCAGAGACTGATTCACTCATCAAGCTAGCTAAAACAAAGCTTTCATTCATGGTCCAGGTTGGTGTGTGTGAACTACGCATTGGACAGAGAAGAATCATCACGAGTGAAGGAATAGACAATTTCTCATTTGAATCTTCTCTCATTAGAGCAGTTGTGAATGATAATATCAATCTACTGACCTTCCTAATCAATATCAACACTAGTCCTGATGCTACTAATGATCGAGGAGAGACTGCTTTGATGTATGGTAGTTATTATGGTCGAGACAAAGCTGTTAGTATTCTTCTACAAGCCAATGCCAATCCTAATCTTCAGAAAGTTAATGGTGCTACACCACTTTCCATTGCAGCACAGGAAGGGCATTCCGACATTGTCAGTATTCTTCTTCAAGCCAATGCCAATCCTAACCTTCAGGGAGAAGATGGTACTACACCTCTTTTCATAGCAGCACAGGAAGGGCATTCCGCAATTGTCAGTATTCTTCTTCAAGCCAATGCCAATCCTAACCTTCAGGGAGAAGATGGTACCACACCTCTTTTCATAGCAGCACAGGAAGGACACTCTGACATTGTAATTAGTATTCTTCTTCAAGCCAATGCCAATCCTAATCTTCAGAAAGATGATGGTTCTACACCTCTTCTCATTGCAGCACAAGAAGGGCACTCTGACATTGTTAGTATTTTTCTTCAAGCCAATGCCAATCCTAACCTTCAGTGTGATGATGGTACTACATCTCTTTTCATGGCAGCACAGAATGGGCACTCTGACATTGTTAGTATTCTCCTTCAAGCCAATGCCAATCCTAATCTTCAGAAAGATGATGGTGCTACACCTCTCATCATTGCAGCACAGAAAGGGCACTCTGACGTTGTCGGTATTCTTCTTCAAGCCAATGCCAATCTTAACCTTCAGTCTGGTGATGGCACTACACCTCTTTTGATTGCAGCACAGGAAGGGCACTCTGACATTCTTAGTATTCTTCTTCAAGCCAATGCCAATCCTAACCTTCAGAGAGATAATGGTACTACTCCTCTTTTCATGGCAGCACAGGAAGGGCACTCTGACATTGTCAGTATTCTTCTTCAAGCCAATGCCAATCCTAACCTTCAGCGTGATAATGGTGCTACAGCTCTTATGACAGCATGCTACAATATGCATCCTAATATTGTTCAGCTACTATTGTCGAACAAAGCTGATCCTAATCTACAACACTCTATTGGTTCAACTGCTCTTATGTTGGCTTGTCGTGCTGGATGCTTGGAATCTACTGAGCTGCTCTTGATGTCTGGTGCTGACCCCAGCATAATGGGTCCAGAAGGACTAACTGCTCTTGACATGGCAGCTTCTTCAGGTCATGATGACATTGTTGACTTGATTCAGGCAGTACAACTCAGTCAGTCCTCAACCACCTCACCTGCTCTCACAGCTACAGAGATTTCATCTAGTGTAGACAACAAGACTATGGCAATTCTTAACAAGGCTATGGAGGACATGCTTGTTACCAAAGCAGAGTCTTATATTTCCACCTATTACAAGAAATTCAAGGGAACTCTTCCATCAAAATATGATCAAGAAGATGTACGAACCATTATCTGATGCATGCAGCTACAGAGACTTTTCTTCAGTATTCTCAATTTTATCCCACACACACACTGAAATAATATTCCTACATAATAATAATTATTATTGTTAATGATATGTGTAGTATGAAAGAAATTTTTGCGAAAAATTTGTTTCAGTGAGGAAGTTTATTCACTAAAATGCCTAATTGACAATTTCAAGGAGTCATGAGAACTTTTTATTGCAGTAATTATCAAATCCGCTTGGCAATGATTTGTGCAGGGATGACATCAAATTATTTGGACTTAGATCCACTGTAAGTTATATCTGTTTTGTTATGAAATGAGTTGTGTTACAGTTACTGCAAATATCGATGGACCAGCTTACAAGGTGACGGTGAGACTGAGCTACGTAGACACTCACTCATGATCACACAATAAAACTACGTAACCGGGATAGGAAACGGGCTCACGTGAGCGCATAGTATAACAACACGTTTTCGATTTCGTGATGAGACCAACCACGTGTTGCACGTGAATGTTTACTTCTGTTGACTGTGTTCACTGTAGCGGTGCTAGCTTACACCTTTTGGCCTATAGTGCTGTTTGTGTTGCAGGTTCTCTGTCAGCATGCTCTGGATGTGTGGACCAGCTTCACTGTTCATCCTCTCATCAGGTGTTTCTCTCCTGTGTTCCTTCTCTGTTGACTTTGCTGAGAACAAAACAGCTCAAGGTAACCACCAGTGTAGCTTACTACAAGTTACAACTTTATTGAGTACATCTAGTTTAAATTTTGAAAATAACACGGTCAAATTTATTCAACTTCAAAACCATGGACAAATGTATCTCTCACTCTCTCTAGCCAGCCAGTCGGCATCTGTTTGATCATTATCAAAGTCTAGTGAGCAAGGATCAACTGTTATACAATGAAAAGGGCTACTTTATTAAAGCATTTGTGCTTTTGAGGTGCTGTCCTCGTACCCAGACTGGGCAACTGGGTACAGGTGCCTGTCCCACTCATTTTCACACTACATGCACAATTAATAAATTATGGGTAATGCAGTAGTAATGTCATCTATCGCAATAAATGATGACTAAAGGATCGTTATTTATGAAAGAGATAAAGTGTTAACCACACCCAGCGTTTAGTCTCACAACTCATGCATAGTCGCTTTTCAGATCGTAGCACATGTGCAAGATAGTTTTCGATGTAGATTAGCATACCCTAGCAGCAGTAGACATCAGGAAAGTGATGATTCCTGTGTCAGACGGCAGCCATGTTTGAATTTCACCATTGTATTGTGAGAATACAGAGTTACACACTCCTTCACCCACTTTGTGGGCTCGATGTGCTCCTGATATGAGCTTTAACCAATCATTTGTGTGATGTGATTCAGTTTCTAAACATGGTAAATTTTCACTTGTTTTAGAGCTGAACTTTTTGTCAACCTAGCTTAACTGCCTCATTTATTTGTCTGTTTTGATACACTCACAGTCACTTTGGTTCACAAGAGGAGCAAGTTGAGCTGTTGAAACAGCTGCTCAGTGAGGTAGTCACTCTTTGTGACAACTCCATGATAAGGTATGCTTAGATCTTCACTACAGTCGACATGTTGCATCTTCCTCAGATCATATGTTTAAAAATTTGTACAATAGTTTCCACTGAGCATGTGATAGTCATGTGACATTGTTTCAGTGCAGTCACATCGCTGGAACTTTTCGTGCCTTATCTCGGACTTCACATCGACCCAACTAATGCGGAGTACAGTCGATGCTCGCTGCACAGAGCACGGCTATGTCACTGTGTCCATGTCACTATGGGTGTGCTGCAAAAACTGACTAGAAGAGAGATGGTAAACACAACTCACACAAGTCTGTGTTAAAGCTCTGCCTATCTATAACATTGTATATTATTTGAGAAGTTAATGGTTCCTTTTTGCAAGATGTATATAAAACCTACACCTAAAGTAACTATACTACAACTTCCTTGGTAGCACTTTACAGCGGTTTTCGAAGATCTTGCAAAAGCGGAGGTATGGCGTTGGCCAATCATCATGTGTATAGCTTCGGCTAGCCACATGTATCTTACTTGCGTTTGATTGGCCAACGTCATTCTTTTGCTTTTGGCTTGTTTATGCAAGATCATTGAAAACCGCTGTAGTGACGTAGTGGATTTTTTTAACTGTATAATTTTTCACATTTGGATTTGTTTTAATTTGGTGTTACAAATTTTAACTCTTCTTTTATGAGCTGCTTGATGGTATGATGACTGTTTAAAATTTGATTTTGTTGTTCCTTAGACTCAGTGTAAAGCTGTTCCTAATCCTCCACTGTCTACTACTAGTACTCCTCATCCCAGTTTTCAATGTGTGATCCCTTTAGTAGTACAACTAGTACTGCCATTAATAAAGTAAGCAACATACTTATCTATCCAGATCACTCACTCACTCACTCAGACACACACACACACACACACACACACACACACACACACACACACACACACACACACACACACACACACACACACACACACACACACACACACACACACACACACACACTCACTGACACTCACTCGCTCACTCAATCTTACTCAACCATTCAAATGTGTACATCATTGCTCACTAACTCACTTGCCTACTCTTCTATCCAGAACACTCCATTTGTTGTGGTCTAGTCATTCTGCTCCACTTCTCTCCGAGTTTTTTAAAGGCATTACTTCACTTCATGAGCTCGAGAAGAAAGCAATAGTAGGTTAGCATTTTAAAATGCTTGCTCACTTACCAATTTTGTTTGTTGGTGTAGGCGTGTCTCACCACGCCCTAGGGGAGGAGTCTGGAGAACTGAACAAAGTACACCATCAGTTATTATCATGCTATGATTTCTGGTAAGTTTCAAAATTTTCAGCATGTTTAAGTTAATAATTTTTGTGTTCCAGTTACAACACTATTATAACCTTGATCCCAGTAGCTTATGGTAGCAGCACAGCCTGGTCGTGTGTGCTTGATCCCAGTAGCTTATGGTAGCAGCACAGCCTGGTCGTGTGTGCTTGATCCCAGTAGCTTATGGTAGCAGCATAGCCTGGTCGTGTGTGCTTGATCCCAGTAGCTCATGATAGCAGCACAGCCTGGTCGTGTGTACTTGATCCCAGTAGCTTATGGTAGCAGCATAGCCTGGTCGTGTGTGCTTGATCCCAGTAGCTCATGATAGCGGTCGTGTGTGCTTGAATTTATTTACAAACTTGTATTTATTGTTT